>VUYV01000033.1:5157346-5362053 GCA_008711295.1 Anarhynchus alexandrinus | reverse complement strand
TTTTTTTTTTTTTTTTTTTTTGGCAAGAAGGAGGTTTCCCACTTCAGAAATTTGTGTTACTTTCAGAAGTAAAGTCCCAACGGGGCTCTGTGATCTGTATAGCACAATGACCACTTAAGAACCAGGACACTCAAAGCACTCAAAGGCATCAGAGTTAAGGCTCCCACAGATCATGAGATTTGTTGAAATACCCTGAGATTTTTAGCTAATAACTGCTTGACAAGCAGAACTCCTGGAACCTACTTTAAAATCCCTCTAATGAAGGTGACCTTTTTGGCTGAGTTTTAGTGAAAGTTCAAGGAGAAAACAGTTGTGAAACCTTCCCCCCGCCCCCCCCCCTTAGACATCACAGACTCAAAACAGGAGAAAGGGCTTGCTTTATTGAGGTGTGGGACCTGCGTTGTCTATTAACATATGAAACCCATATAAACTTTTCCAGCAGTTAGAAAAATCTGTGATCTCTCTCCTTTGAATGGATTCTCAAGGTCTGCTGCTGGCTGAGCTGCTGCCATATTGTTTTCCTCAGAAAAAAACAACTAATCTGGGGATCTATTTTGCAAAAAGTATCAACAAACTAAGTGTCTTTGAGACCACTATCCTTCCAAAAAATTTGTTAAAACCAGTCAAAGGATTAGAAAGCAATGAAGAAAGGGAAGACAATTCCCCCTCTAAACCCATGCACATAATGACATAAGCACTGATTCCTTCAGAAGGATGGGAATCTAACTGGTGGAAGAAAATGCAGGAAGGAAAGAATTAATCTGATCTGTGTTTTTGAGTCTTTCTTAAATAATTTTATAAAGAAAAATGAAGACTGGGATTCTTAGGTATTTAGATTCTTTGAAATGGGTGTGTAAGGAAAGCACCAAACATCATAAATCCACCAGTAAGGAAATAAGATCTTAAAACTGACTATTTTCTATAAAATATTATAGAATAAAATAAAAAAGGATTATTTTATTTAAATCACTTCCCTCACCAGGCAATAAGCAAGGAAGCAGATGATCATGGATTTCTACTTTTCTGTGTTCCCACTCCATGATTACTCTATGCTTTATGATAAACTAAATGGAAAGCTTTGTGGTAATAAAAGAGTTTGTACTTCCTAGGAAAGGTGTTGGTACAAACATCAAAAAACTTAATCTGTGGCTTGGATACCATGCTACATCAGTAAGCACTCTGGGTTTGAATTCATTCATGGCTCAGGCATCTAAAAAGTTAATGTGTATGTAATATCCATATTAAGACCATTGTCTATACCTTCCGGAATGCTGATTAATAAAAGTATTATCCTATGCAGAACTAAGGGCTATTTATTTACCGTGGAGATGAAGACAATTTTAGCAATTCAAGCTTTTCTTGGCCTCTGAGAAGAATCTTTCTAAGTCAGACTTTCTAAGTCATGGTAGCTAACTTGCAAATACTGTCTGCTTTCACTATAGGCAGTCAGACTTCTGATTAAAGCAGGATTAGCAAAAATAAGCTTTTGGGTTAGACAACAGTTTGCACAGTTTTAGAGAATACAGGTGATTACCAAAGCCTTCGCTTGTTAAGCCACTGCTTTGACAAAAGATCAGAATGTGACTAAGAGTCATGAAATGTAGTCTGAAAGACTTATTTACAATAAAAACCAGAAAGCAGGTGATGATTTATGTCATTTTTATATTCAAAAAATGGATTAAAATTCTGGAAAACAATACACTTGTTATTACATTTACAAGAACTCTCTGAAGCACTTTACAGGTATATTTGTTTTAGAAAAGCTTTAACACTTCTGATTTAGAGCCAGAAATACTGAATTTTATTATGTCAATCCGACTGGGTTTTTTTTGAAGCAGGATTATGCGTATTGAAGCTTCCAAGTGAAAGCTTTAATTGTACATTCTTAAAATGCTGTGTCTACTTTTAGGTGGGAGAGGAAGTATATGCAGGGTTCTTTTATTGTTTTTCTGAAGCTTTATCATTTCTGTGGGGGTGTTAGATCCCAGGTGGGAGATAAGGATGTGATTCCTAGCAGCATTTCTGCCTATAGAAAAGTTAAAAATACTTACATGTGATTTTCTAATTTTTATGAATGTAAAAGCCTTTTGGATACAGGCCCCTGTACTGTGGAAGTTTTAATTTTAGTGTTTGGACAAGCATCATTTGTCTTAGTTATACTAGTCTGCATTTACTGTTAATTTTGAAAATATTTTTTTGACTGGAGTTTGAACTTTGCCAAAGCCTCCAAGTAAAATCTGTTGTGTTCATGGCTCTTAAGCGTACAAGGAACATCTAATTTTTTAACTTAGAAATATTTAACCACAAAGAAACCTAATATTCTTGATTTTAAATTCTTTGGCAGTTTTTCTTAGGAACAAATGAACTTCTAAACTACTATGACACATACTAAAGAAAAGCAGTGCTTTTGGTGGCAGCCTTCTCTTTAACTTCATAGACAAATCTGGGATCCTCAAAAGGATAAAAGGTACCACGGTAGACCAACCATTCCTGTAACAACCACAAAACCAACATAAAACCCCACCAAAACCAGAGCAGTTTTGGTACTGTGTACAGCTATGAGTGGTGACATCCTAGACTATGGTCATCCCACAGGGGTTCTTCAGGTGGTAGTGACTGAGCTAGCTCCAGAACTAAAGTAAAAGGCTGCATCAGTTCAGCCTTGCCTTGGAACAAGCTATGCAAGGCTTCACCGTGCAGGTGCCATGTCCCTCTAATACTGTGGTACTGTTTTCAGGACATAACATTGCAAAGTACAATTGTACCATCTACATTGACATTGGATCCTGGTTTCTAATTTGTTGCATAACATTGACATGAAAATCATGTTCCTCAGCTTCAGTAACAAGATTTTGTGTCGGCTGCAACCACTGAGCATATCCCACGTGCTTTTTTCACTGTGCGAAAGAGCTTGGGGGTTTCTAAACCTCATTTTAAAACAAAAACTGATACTGAGATCAATCAGATTTCACTACATATCAGTGGAAGATATCTGGAAAGGTATGATCCAGTTCAAATAGAACTTAGAAATGAGCCCAGAATGGTGACTTTCTGTTTTCTCACGCAACACAAAAGATCAGAACAGGACTTTTCAGGTTGTGTTCCATTCTTAGGACTTGATCAGAGAAAAAGGTCTTTCCAAGAGGAACTGGAAGTTCTGTTGTCTGAACAGTGGAATCAGCTGCTGCTCCAAAACAATAAGGACGGTGGGAAACCTACTACTTTTACTCTTGATCAAGACCTCAAGGAAAGGATGCTTACCAAGGATGGAGCAAAGCCTCTCTCTAAGCTTTGAGAAGGCAGCAGTATCAATGTACACAGAAATTCCAGGAAAAGATACATTGTAAGTGGATGCTTTGTATTTTCATAGCCCATGTACTTTCATAGCCTGGTGGTGCCAAAGTCTAACTTCAAAGAGTTGACTAGGCAAAGCACAGTTGTGTGGACTCGGGTATTCTCAGGCCTTTCCATAAAAAATACTATCAGGAGGGACCTTTACAACGTTGGTTTGTATTGCTACATTGCCTCCCAAAAAAACTGTGGGACTTGATCCTGGAATTTTTGGAAAATAAATCACAGCACCAATTCTGTTCCCTTGAGATTTCCATTGTTTAAGCAGAAATGTCAAATCTGGACTCAGATTATTGAGATTTGGTTTGTTATCGACATCAGAAATACAATTATATCAGCATTTGTATCCAGTTATCATGGGCTTAGCTCATCTTTGACAACTAGAGTCCAGTTTGGAATTATTCCTGTCATATCCATGATCTCTTTAATCAAAGACATCCCTTAGTGCAATAGTGTTTTAAGATATAAATGTTGATGTGGTTCTCCTAAGTCAAGATCAATGCTCAAAATAATAAAGATGCAATCGTCTACATCTCACATATGCAGTCTGTACTACCGCACTAAATATACACAAAATCTATGTCTCATGCAAAAAAAAAAAAAAAAACAAAACCAAAACAAATGCTTTCCTTCTGGGCCAGGCAGGACCTAGTATTGCTCCTGATAGAAGTCCATGGCAAACCTTCCATTAAATCTAACTGCACTGTGCTTTGTTTTTGTCTGTAGGAGTATAGTCTATGTCACTGAAAACAGCAACCACGCTAAGCTGCACTTTCCCAGGTAAACAAAGTGCAAAGAAATCAAATAAAAACAAAGTAAGCAGCATAAAGCCACCCACCTAATAGGCCCATGTTTCCAATAGCAGCCCAATTCATTAAACAGGCATGGGGACTTAGTCATTCTTTGCCTGATTAAGCGCATTTGGTTTTATTGGTTTTTCTTTTCTGTGGACAACTTCATAGTTTTTTGTTTTTTCAAAGCTGTGCTTTCATGTTCTTATTGTTCAGCAACTGCCGTCTTTTTTACCCCTTTATTGAATAGCTCACCTAGGGGGAACAGCTTTTCTTTTACATTTTCCCTCAGGCTGCAAAGAAAGTGAAGGCATTATGAATGTGTGTCGTTCAGCACCCACAATAGCAAGTAATCATTCTTGGAATTATCTCTGAAATGTCAATGTGTACTCACTTGCAACCTGGAAATGAAAACATCCCAGTTTTTTGCCTCATTGTTGGATGGAATCAGCCTTGCAGGATAGAGATTGCTTGTTCCCACCAGCTGACAATGAAATGAATACTCTGCAGGAGCAGAGATGACAGAAACATTAAATTTAGCAAACTTTCCTCCATCTTGCACAATCTCAACTGAATCTAAAGTGGACCAATTTCTAGCCGAGCCTTCATAGAACTTGTTGGTCATTAAAAACCTGGAAAGGCAACAGAGAGAAAAAAAAAGGTCAAAATGACAGAAGGAAAAAGTTAATATTCATTTGATAAAGTACTGGTGGCAGATAAAGGTTCACTACTGCCAGCTGCAAACATCACAGTATCTTAGCTTGGCCTCCCATGTCATTAGGATTGCTCATAAGTGAAGAGACTTTGTGAATATGTTTTTACTACTTCTTAGAGTTTCATCTCACAAGCACAGCTTTCCGCAGCTACGGCAGGCAAGGAGCAAATGCGATTTCATTCTTCAAGGGCCTCTGCCAGTGCCATATTTCATCAGTTACCAACAGTTTATGATCAGTGGAGCAGAACCTGAGAGACTGTCAGTAGACCTGCAGTGGCTCTCAATGAACTTTTAATGGGATTTTTTAAAAATTGCTTTTATGATAGGTACGGGCATGATAACCATTCTTATTTATCATTGCAATTCTTCCTTGGTTCAGGTGCCTAAATGGCAATTTACCTTTGCAAATGTCTGAATTTGCAGTAGGAGACAGAGTTTTCTCTCACTGAAGGGTGGGGAGGGGTCGTCAGCCATAGTTTCCCAATTTGTAGTGGGTTAGGCTCAAATAAATATTTTCTCATTTTGAAAAGGTCTGTGTACGTGCAGTATTGCAGAGGTTTCCAGTAGTTTATAATCATGGACTTTATATATACGTTGCCACCACCGCAGTCTGAACACCTCCCAGATGTTCTGAAACACTTCCACTTTTTACCCAGTTACCTTTAGGTATTCAAGTTATCTCATAAGGAAATTATAAACTTCTCTCCTTATTGTATGTTGCTTAATACTTTAACCCTACTTGGTCTATGTATGCATTGCTCTATATAGTTTGCTGAAGATTTATATTGTTTTGCTTATTGTTAACCACAGAGAATTTAGAAGAAGAATCTTTTTAGCAATAAGGGAGACTTGCCACAAAATGAAATATTCTAATACGTCTACAATGAGTAACACTGTATGAGGATTTTAAAATTTGGGGTAATACTTAGATGCCATCATGACAGGTTTGAAAAATTGGCAGTTATCTATATGTGGCACAATATAGAATTTTATGTTCTATAGGGTCTATGTATATACAGAGAGAATACTCTCTGTTGTAGAATATTGCTTGTTTGTTCAAATCAGTTGCTTTCAGTAGCATATCATTCACACAACACAGAGTCTAAATTCAACATAAACAATGCTCCTTAGGAATAACACACAAAATTTGACAGGTTAGGTTACTACAGTACTTGAGCCTTTCCTTTTTTTTTTTTTTTAAATAATCTGTGGCTTTGGATTCATATAACTTCATAAACCTCAAGAGCTTCAAAATACTTAGAAGGAATCCCAGAACGCGAAGTGTCATTCAGGTGAGAAAAGGATGTTTTGTCTTATGGCGTTCCTTACATTTTAAGCCTTTACATTTAAACATTTAAAATAAATTTATGTTTTTTCCATACAACATTCAGCTGTAAGCAACAGTGAAAAAGAAAAAAGCATTTGAATTTCATCTAGTAAACATTCACAAATATTTATGGAAAATATTCTATTGTTATAGTGATGAAGTTACAAAATTAAAACATGTATTAGCCTGGATATTAACGGCTAGGAGAGAGGAATTTTTTCCTGATATACAGCACAATCTGAACAGAATTTCCATGGTGCCTCAGTAGCAGTGCTATAGGCACCAGCTGAAGGCCACTTATAAGCACAGAGAAGTTTACATAAATGTTCATGCCAACCACAGATGCTGGGTGTGCTCTGTACTTTTGCTGAGAAGATAAGAAAAGTGGTAAACAAGGAAATTCTTTGGAGACTTACCATATGAACAAACAAGTTTTATAAGGCTACGTATGCGAGTACAAGTCTAACGTGACCCCCAAGAGAACTCTGTCTCTTCACGTTGCACCAAAGAATAAAATGTTACGTTTCTTGCAGATTTATGAGAATTAAGATTCTAATTAGTGAACTATGGTTCACATAATCGTGGAGCATGGTTAACTTAATAATACAGGCTTTTACCCTTAGCATTTTTCCAAACAACTGACAGTGAATAGCCCTCGACAAGCACGCACTTAACTGATACAACAATAATTTATTAAATTACAAAAAAGATATTCAAACAACAAAATCAATAGAATTACTTCATTTAGTTTAACATTTTCTCAGATGAGTAGCAAATAGAATGAGCATGATATAGCAAAAGAATGACAAGGGGAAGAGAGAGAACAAAGACTTTTATCTGCAGAACTGAAAGTACCTTGGTTTTATAGGAAATGCTCTGTTCATATTGAACATCAGAGCCAATGCAGGAAGCAAACTTTCACATAAACATTGTGTACCTTATGTATTGTGGCACAAAAAATTCCTGGTCATAGGCCAGACTTTGTGCCAGTTAACCATATGAACTCTAAATGCCATCACCTGTTACTGATCACCATCCCATGTGGCTGTTCTTTACAAGGAGAGCTATTTTTGAAAAGGAAGCTAATTGGAATTGCTGCTGTTTCAAAGACTCAAAGAGAAACACATTTGTTAGGTGAAAGTTCTTGAGTCAGTTCTGTTCTGTGTGTGCTATAGGCAACACCAGCCAAGCACTCACCAATGCAAGTGGCAAAAATATTAAGGAAGTTTTGTCCACCTCATGCTCTGCATTTCCATCCACTTTGGCACCTTTTCCCGGGGATGACAGACAGGTGGATGTCATCAGCTGCTGAGAGACCTGAGATTATGCTTCTTCCAGCAAAACCTACTGCCCGCTGCTCCTACCCGGAGGAACGACTGAGGGATCTGGGGTTGTTTAGCCTGGAGAAGAGGAGGCTGAGGGGAGACCTTATCACCCTCTACAACTACCTGAAAGGAGGTTTTAGAGAGATGGGAGCTGACCTCTTCTCCCTGGTGACAAGTGATAGGACAAGAGGAAACGGGTTCAAGTTATGTCAGGGCAGGTTTAGATTGGATATTAGGAAGTATTTTTTCACTGAAAGGGTTATTAAACATTGGAATAGGCTGCCCAGAGAGGTGGTGGATTCACCATCCCTGGAGGTGTTTAAGAAAAGGGTAGATGAGGTGCTTAGGGACATGGTTTAGAAGTGGGTGGTGGTTTGTTTTGGGGTGGGTTTTTTTGGGTGTGGTTTTTTTTTTGTTTTGTTTTTTTCTTCAGGGTGGGTTAACAGTTGGACTTGATGATCTTAAAGGTCCCTTCCAACCTCACTAATTCTATGATTCTATGATTCTACCCATGCTGCAGAAGTAGTTCACTTTTCTGAAAGCAGCACGACTAGAAACACTCTACCACCACTCCCGAACAGCTCACCTCTTTGTGGCAACTGCAGGAGGATGAATGGGACTGCTGCTTTTGCTGGAGGGAGGAAGAGGGAGATGGCAGCTGTTTGCATGGGATGAAGCAGCTATTGCAGCCGCTAGTGGGAGGTGGGATATCACTAGCTGCTCAGCACGAGGTGATAGACTAGTGGTGGTAAGGGCAGGCTCTGGATCCAGCTCATGCTGCTGAGGTTAGAGCCTCTTTTATGGAGGAATAAATTGAGCTACTTGAATGTGGTCCTCTCTGGTGTCACTTTCTGTTTTCAAGGGATGCTCTCCTACACTTAAGTAAATGGCCTTTACAGGGGAAAAAAATGAAGCCATGGCTCTAAGCTCTGTTCCTTCCCTCCTCTTCGCCCTGCTTTTGTCTTGTTTATTGAGGCAGACTGCAATCTTGCCAAAGAGTCATCTTGAACAAGAAATGTAATCTAAGTGAACCAGAAAGGGGAAAACAAAGGTTGTAATGTATCTCTGTGGATTTTAGGGGCTTTTGAGAATAGACATGCTGAGATAAACAAGGTGAATAAAGTGTTCCTGAATCATTAAAAGTTCAATGGATCGTTCTGGTTCTGTTGAGTATATCTTATTATTTGCATTATATGCCATGCAATGTTCTATTGTAGTAGCTAGTGCAGACCTAAAATGACATGATTGCCTTTTAGATCAAGAGATAATCCAACATAAAGCAGCACAAAGAACCAGGTGTGTCTTTAGCAGAAAGTTATAAAGACTACTGAGGTGCTGTGGGTTGATGCCAGCCAGCAGCCAAGCAGCCATGTAGCTGCTTGTTTATTCCCTGTCCCCAACAGGACAGGGATAGAATAGAAAGAGCAAAAATGAGGAAACTTGTGAGTCAAGATAAAGACAGCTTAATAAGTGAAGGAAAGAGGAAAAAAAGCAAAACAGGAGCAATCACCCACTACCTCCCACAAGCAGACCAACGTACAGCGAATGCCCGAGCAACGACTACCCTGGAAGCCACCCCCAACCTTTCTCATCTACTCCATTTTTTATTGCTAAGCACCTGTGTCACTCATGAAAAATAATCAGTTTAGGTATTTTTGTGTCTAAATGACCCTAGGGGCTATTAAAAACCTAGACCACACCTACCCCAACAGAATAAATCAAATTCTCCTGCAAAACAGAGCCAGCCTATGCTACTTTAATTACTCACTGGGCATGACGATGGGCAGGTCTTCACCTACTCTCTTTTCAAGTCCTCACCTATTGTGGAGCCTGAGATTCTTATCCCAGCTTCAAGGGCTGTTTATGCATTTTGATATTTAGTTATAATGTATTCAAGTAGAAGCACAAGTCAAGAGAAACTTTGTGAGTATTTCTGCCTTTACTACAACAGGTTTAAAAGATGTAAAAAAATATTCCAGAATAAGAGAGAAAACATGAACTATTCACCTTTTGTACTGATATTCTCCTTTAATTTACAGTCAGTCTGTCTGCAGAGTTACTTCAAATTTCTTCTCTTCAGATGCACCTCAGATTCACGACATTAAAGTTTTCTCCCCATAATTAATTAAAATTATAAGATTTTAACAAGCAGATGACTAAACATAAATCTGAATAATCCTCATTAAGTCCATATGCATGCACTAACATCACAGTTGATCTTCTTATGCCTACTGCAGCAATCAAAATCTAAGATAAATATTTCAACTGCCAAACTATTTTTTTTTTCTATAGTAGCATCCTAAGGTTTACAGTTTGCTGTTGTATAGTTGAGCAAAACCTGTTGACCCCTTTAAAGAAAACAAACCCTCCAAGATCTATCAATTAACTTGGTAGCTAGTTTTGCAGCACAGTTTCATGCTCCATAGGATTTTCAAGTGTTTTATGATTCATATTATTTTCTTGGAACTGTAATTTTACTAGAAAGCATGGTATTGTGCTGAGGATGGTGAAATTCAGGACAAATGGAGAAAGCAACCAGATTCATTCACACCGAGATTACAGGAGAGCAGCTAAGACCTGCACCAGTAGGAGAAAAGACACAGAATAAGAACCCAGGGCATTGTTTTGGTGGGTCTGTCTGCACAAGAGTGAGACAAGAGCAAGAGAAACCAGACAAAGAAACACCAGAGGAAGCAATATTTTGTAACATGGAGTAAAAGTAAGGACACAACTTGGGCAGAGTCTTGGTTTGAGAACAGTATTTTTGGAATGGGATCCAAGGAAAATATTTCCTTAATTCCCCGTGGTGTTCAGGGAAATGCATTCCCCTTTGATAATTTAAAGTATTGAAACCAAGAAATGCTCGACTCCACCACCAAGGACAAGTCTCAAGGATCCTATACAAAGCTAACTACAATAGCCAAAAAGTAAAAATACTGTACTAACAGCAATGTTATCTGTACATTATATTCTTTCACAAAGATGTAGATGCTTGGGGAGGGAAGGGATATGTTAAATAACAAAGCATGTTTGGGTTTTTGCCACCTATCATGGTCTCTGATGAGGACTGCAAGTGTCTCTATGCACTCCAGATACAACTCCAAACACATCACTGACTATTCAACACAAGTCCTTCTGGGGATCTTTTTACCTAAATGTAGACTGTCCGTCTGTCTCAGTGTAAATAATGGTATTTACTCATTAGTGCTTATCATCTTGGTGCCATGCGCCTCTTTTACACTCCTACCAAAATGTTGTTCAAGCTCTGATTGTCTCCTACATTATTACTTTAAACTTCCTCTCTTTGGTTTCCTTGGATTTCAACTTCCCTTATTCACGATGTCAAAAGCATTTTAGATGGCACAAGCCATTTGTCCTGCTGCTGCCCAAGCAAAGGTCTACTTCATCCTCTGATATATGCAAATTTAATTCAGTGCAAGTTCCCTGGCCCAAGTCTTTCTGACATAAATTGAAGCAATTAACTGAGGTACCTAAATGAAAAGAACAGGCCCCACTATCCTTGCTAGAGCTTAAGAAAATAATTTTAACTGCTGTTCCTGCTGCTGAGGAAAGAACTGAGGTTTGTGCACCAGCAGCTGTATAGCAGCCCTCAAACAGTGGCAGGTGCTTTCCCCATCCCTAAAATCCACTAGTGAGAACAACAACGGCAAGTTCTCCCTTTGACTTTTCATCCCAAGTCTTCCCATTCCTTAACTTTTCTTCCCTTTTCTCATTGTAGGAGAAATGTGGTCTTGTCATCGTCCATGCAACAGAAAAATTGCGAGTTTTTGCACCCCTCATTAGGCACAAGCTAGCTCTGACAGAGTACACTGGTAATCCACATTAGGACTAAATACAACCCTGGCCATGCAAGTAGACTTCAGCCCCTAGAAATGTTTAAAATCAGTTAGATTTTCCTGAAACACAATTGTGGTCTGATCCTATTAGCAACACCCAATGTTTCATATACCAGTTCCTTACAGTATAGTTGTTTGCCTATACCACTTTTTCAGAACTTTACCTGAGTGTATTAATATATTCTCTATATAAAGACCATATTATTGTTCTGCTGTATAGTAACTGCTCAGAACAGAAATCAAACTGTAATTTCAAAAACATTTTCACTTAACTCCTCCTTTTTCTTTGGTCCTAATTTACAAACAGGCTTAGTACATCACAAAGATCTATTTAAAAATAAATCATAAGTTACCTTATCTCTAGGCTGCTGATTCCATTCACTGGCTTTGTGTATTTTAATGACAGTCTAAGAATAAGAAACAGATTTTTAATGTTAGAGTAGTCAGCTTTAATTAGATCATTGTGACATTTCAATCCAAGGGAATATTCTAAATCAATAGGCAATTACAAAAGTCATATAGCAAAGGTTCAGTACACAGAAAAATATGACAAAATATTTATATAATTTTTTTTTTACCCAAGAGCAGGTGCTTCAAATAAAGGAAAGCAGAGATCATGTTTCATTAATGTACTTCCAGCTGAATTACTACCTAGTAACTGGCAATACTGTCCTTCAAGGGAATTTTACAATGAAATGATGATCTCATTAATGCCAGTGGAGATTTCTGTTATTGTAAGATTGGGCACAGGGAAACTTGTTTGGACCAAATATAAGCAAACAAGGAAGTAAGGAATGTAAGAGGAAAAAAAATGTGAAAATAAGAGGCTTCATCTGAAAAATTTCTGTGGTCTTGACTCAATCTTTTTCCTCTAAGAATATCCAATTTAGGTTTTTTTTTTTATTTATTTTGGATGCTTTAGAAGAAGAAAATTAAAATAGTATTAACTTGACATTGCATCATTTCTGATTAGCTTTCAGAATCACATGTATTATGATACGAAATTTCTTGTGCTACTCACGTTGTGTTGATGTCTGAGCACTTAGAGGAAGAAAGATCCACATTCTGGGTTACAAAAGTTGCATTTGTCAAATCTATAAAAACTGAATTGTTGGCTTTGAGGCTGAAATTACTAGCGTAAAAAAGGATGCATATATCATTTCCAGTGGTCACGTTCAGAGGAGGATATGATAAACTGTCTTCTTCCTCAGTGGCCATTAATTGTCGCCTTAATTCCCACACCACATCAGTTCTTCTTGAAATCTGGAATAAAAGCACATTAACAACTCATCTCCTTTGCAAGAAATAATATTAGTTGAACATTGACCTTCACCATTCTGTACCATGGGCATCCATCCTTCTTAAATCCTCAGTCAACCTCAATATTTATTATTGTCTGTCTATTTAACTGGCAGTATGGAGGCAAATGAAATGGTGTTAACCTAGGTTCCCATGGTCAGGTGTCCACATGTGAAAAAAGCATCACTGACATTAGGCAAATGACTGTAAACCCATGTTGGTAATGCTGCCTTAAGATAGTAGTATGCATTAGGGATTTTTTTTTTTTTTTTACAGAAGAATATACTGAAAGAAATTAACTTTTTTTCTGTGATAAAATCACAAGAAAACTTCAACTTGCCAGTTCAGTGACCACCCGCCTTAGTAACAATAACAGGTTTTGCACTCTTTTTAACAGGCACAGAAAGCAGGCTACTAAACTACAGCAGTGTTATATTTAGACTCTTCTGATGGCTTCTGGAAAAAGAAGGTCTATGCTTATTTGGCTGATACGGTGAACTCCTACAAGACACTTCACTGCATATTTACATTTTCTTTTAGGAGGTTTCCAGGAATTCCCTTTAATAGATAATGCCTTTTTACAAATGTGCCCAGGGCATCCTTGGTAAAACAGCCCCATTGATACCAACAGTAAAAGCTAGCTGACCTTATCAGACAATAACTTAATCCTGTTGTTCATATCTTACTCTTCACTTCTTACTCTGTTCATATCTGGGCTATTCCATCTATTTTTAAGACCCATGTCAGTTTTACAACTTTGTATTCTACAAGCAGCCTCTGCCCTTGAATAACTTTTGGATACAAGAAATGAGAGGCATCACAGGGGTTACCAGGACTATAATTATGGGGAGCTATTGCCTGGAACCACTTTTAACAGGTTTAAAGACAAGCAAGGACCATTTTCTAGTCTGGAACAGAGGCTATAACATCGCTTTATAACCTGCCTGTGGAGAGGAGCCCCGGTAGATTTTGTCACCTTAACTGCTGCTCTCTCAACGCTATGGGCCATCTGTTTTTTACAACGTGTCTTTGCAGATACCTCATTCTACGAACAAAGCAGAATGGGCTGTGTTAAAAAACTTTGGCTAAACGCTCAAATGAAGATTGCAATCTTCCTCTCCCATACATGCATACTTTATGAATTTCTTTTTAATTCAGGGTAGTGCCTTTTCAAATACATCAGAACATGCATTATTTTAAATGAATACCATTTTCTTCAAAAGAAGAGTGTACAACAAAAGAAAATACTCAACTTTCGATATAAAACTTTTAATCTTCCCTTAGGCTCTCCTGAAATGTAATCATTTTATTTCAAACTGAGAGGAAGAGCTGAAGTCTAAATTATATCCTGTCTAACAATTGACTTCACTATGTGGGCCCCGCGTATCATCCGGAGAGGGTTTTAAAAACCACCTGCTCATAGCTGAAAACAATGCTACACCGGAGACTGTGATTGGGCTAACTTGGGGGATTAGGTTTAAGTATCTTAAAATAAAAAGAAAGCCATTAGAATATAATCATGAGACTACAGCTTTATCTCTGTTGCTCTGCTGCCAGTACTTTGTCATGAGGCTCTCACATAAAGATTCCCTTTCGTCTCTGGAAAAGCATACGAACGGAAAGAACATTTGCCTGTGAAGAAGGGGTGTCAGGGACTAAGAAACCCACTGGCTTCCCATAATTAAACCTGCTTTTAAAAATTTACCCATGCTGAAGAAGGGAGGCAGCACCGCTTGCAAAAAAACATTTCTAAAAGTGGGCTTTTTTTCAGTCATATTTGTGGCTGAAAATACAGGTGGTGGTGGACTGTGCAGTCCAGTGAGTCCTTACTCGCACAGCGATAGGCAGCAGGACGGCTACGCCAAATGGGAGCCTGAAAGCATGAGCTCTCTGGAGAACTCATGCTGAAAACACTTACCAGCCTCTATCACAGAATCACAGAATCACAGAATGGTCAGGGTTGGAAGGGACCTCTGGAGATCATCTAGTCCAACCCCCTGCCAGAGCAGGATCACCTACAGCACAGGATGGCGTTCAGGTGGGTTTGGAATGCCTCCAGAGTGTGAGACTCCACAACCTCTCTGGGCAGCCTGTTCCAGTGCTCTGCCACTCTCAAAGTAAAGAAGTCTCTCCTCATGTTAAGATGGAACTTCCTATGTTCAAGTTTGTGCCCGTTACCTCTTGTCCCATCACTGGGCACCACTGAAAAAGACTGTTCCCATCCCCCTGGTACTCTCCCTTTAAGTATTTATAAGCATTGATAAGATCCCTCCTCAGTCTTCCTTTCTCCAGACTGAAAAGACCCAAGTCCCTCAGCCTTTCCTCATAAGAAAGCTGCTCCAATCCCCTAATCATCTTTGTAGCCCTTTGCTGGACCCTCTGCAGCAGCTCCCTGTCCTTCTTGAACCGGGGAGCCCAGAACTGGACACAGTACTCCAGATGCGACCTCACCAGGGCAGAGTAGAGGGGGAGGATGACCTCTCTCCACCTCTATATTTGTCCCTTCAGCCTGGAGATGCATTTCTCTAAGTTACCTGTAGGTGAGGTGGTTTAGCACATTCGAAATCAGAAAGAATACACTCACAGAGATTCAAGAAAATTTAGTCTTGAGGCTGGAAGGAGAACCTCTGAAACACCCCAGCCCGGGACCCACTGGAGACCTGAAGACGGCAGTCACTCCTTCCAGCTGACCCGCAGTGGGAAGCTGAGAGCCCCCCCAGTACCTCCCTGCCTCTCTGTTTCAGGCATGTTTTCTTATTCTTTTGTTGCTGCACAAACATGAGCTTACCGAATTAAAATCATTCTCCCCGTGCCATATATTTCAGGCTAAACTATAAATGACAAGATACTTCCTTGAGAAAAGGATTATATTTACACTGAATTCTTGTAAAGCAAATTAGTTTATTTAGGAACAATCCGTAGTGGCAGTATCGTCAATCTTTAAACCGTATTTTATCCTGTTGTTTAGTGCCCCTTTCGCCTTTACCTAATCTGAACCGTGAGATGTGTGAGTCACTGCCTTGTTCCTCTGGATTTATCAATGACATTTTTGATCTCAGATACGCTGCGAACAATCACAAGACCTGATTAAATAAGATACAGGGAAAAAAAAGGGTGCCACTTACATTGTCCTAGACCAGCACTGAACACTGTAATTACGAACTGAACCTGCAATAGAAGTAGCCTGGACAAAATTCTTCCCTTTGATCGGTTTTGCAAGCCTCCTAATTCAGAATCATCTCTCTTGGAAAGGAGGAAGACAGCTGATCTGGCACCACTTTGATGCACCAACATACTGATCTTTTTCAAAGCAAACAGACCTTACATCCAAAATTATTCATTTGTTTTGTTGCTGTCGCCAGGCTTTTGTTGGCTGTTCCAAAACAGAATAGCTAGAGACAAGAAAAAAGATTTGGGGCCATTTTATATACTTGAATTACAAACAACTATAAAGTGAATGGTTGCAAACACATGAGAAAAATACAAAATACTGGGAAAATAAAATTTTCATTGGCTGAAACGATGAATGGTAATGAACCATAGAAACAGGCTACATTTCACACTAGTTTCAACGTGGGATTTTTGGATATCAGTTCAACAGATGGTTCTGTCTTCTTTTTCAGTCTTGTACTTCTGGACTTTTTATTGCTATGTTTAGGTGTGCACATCAAGAATAAGAAAACCGTCCTGGTGGTGCTTGTTGCTCCTTTAAATTCTAACGGTATGGATCTATGACCACATCCTCTCTGTGGAGTTGTCGCTCTTATTGTGACAGCTAAGGGAAGGGGAAGGTCTTTCTGTACTTTCAAGGAGGGAGGCCAGGAGGAAGAAGGGTCCAGTCCCTTTCTCTTTTTAGGTTGTATCTTAGCCTAGTCCCTGCCTCCATACTGTACTGTGCACTACAGTGCGTTCTCTGTATATAACCTACATAGATGTCAAATGGTAATTTTGTCAAATTTAGCCATAACGTGATTAAACAAGTTGTTGGAATCACAAAACTACATAAAATTCTTATCTTCCAAAAAAAAAAGTGCAATATAAGAACACGATACTGCTTAATAGCATTAAACTTCACACATGCAGAAAAGAGCCTGAAAATATTTAGGGCAATGCAGCTATAGACAAAAGCTTAAAATACATTGTGAAAGGGGAGGTCAAAGAATCCTTTTGGGTCACTTACGATGGCTTGAATCACACAGTGTAACATCCGAGGAGGGCCGGGCAGGCACTGCAACTGCTACCACAGCACCCCAAAGACAAATACCTGCTACCTGAACCAGATTTTGGGTTTGGTAGCTTGAACTGCATCTACCCATAATGTACCATCAGTCATTCTTTTGACAGGATACTAAGCTGACTGTACGCTTGCATTTTCTCAATTCCCTTTACAATCTTTTTTTTTTTTTTGCAAGATATCTTTTAAAAAATGGCACTATGAGGCTGCCGTGTGCTGAGCGCAGAGCTGCTGCTCCCAGCAGAACGGCAGATCGTGCGGCTTGCCGGGGTTTGGCTGTGGCACATCAGAAGCCGCTCAGCATTCACATCCCAGCCCAGTACCAGCACTTTTCAAAGCCTTTTCCTGAAATCACCGTTTCAGTTTCCTTCCCACACAAACAGGTCGGTTTTCCTCCATGTTTTCTAACCGGTGTAGCATCGTGGACTTACAACAGACAGCATCACCATCACCCCTGCTAATATATCCGTTTTTCTGAAAGATACCGTACCACCAATCTGTGATGTGCACAATGGCTGTTTGTATCTCACTGCTAAAGGCAAGCATTACAATTTGGTGTAACCACAAAGATGTTCTTTGCAGTGTAAAGCCTATAAAATTACATATATAGCAAGCAGAAAGAATTTGATTACACTTATTTCAGTCATCTGTCGGTGCAAGACTGTAGCAAAACAGTGTTTTGAGCTGTCAAAATCTAGAACATTAAGCAAAGAGTTACCAATTATCTCTATTTTTGACAGTTCGAACTGTTTATATTTTTATTATTTCTAATGTTTTGTGGGTTTTGATTTTTTCTTCCCCTCTAGGCTATCTTAAAATATAATTTCAATTTTGGCTTTAGATTTGGTGAATCTTGCATTCCATATAAACCTCAAGCACTCTCCCTCTGTTTTATTGAGGAAACTGGATTCCTCATGGATTCATCCACTGATACACCAGAGGGTTGTGCTGCCGTCCAGGGGGACCTCCACAGGCTGAAGAAATGGGCTGACAGGGACCTCATGAAGTTCAACAAAGGGAAGTGCAAAGTCCTGCACCTGGGGAGGAACAACCCAGGCACCAGTACACACTGGGGGCCAACTGGCTGGAAAGCAGCTTTGAAGAAAAGGACCTGGAGATCCTGGTACTAAACTGAACATGAGCCAACAACGTGACAAAGGAGGCTAATGGTATCCTGGGCTGCATTAGACAAAGTATTACCAGCAGGTCAAAGGTGGGTGATCCTTCCCCTCTACTCAGCACTGGTCAGGCCACACCTGGAGGGCTGGGTCCAGTAGTGGGCTCCTCAGTACAAGAGAGACATGGACATACTAAAGACAGTCCAATGAAGGACCACAAAGATGAGGAAGGGTCTGGAGCATCTCTCTTATGTGGGAAGGCTGAGAGAGCTGGGACTATTTACCCTGGAGACGAGAAGGCTCAAGTAGCGGATCTCACTAGTGTGTGTAATTACCAGAAGAGAGATTATAAAGAAGATGGAGCCAGGCTCTTTTCAGTGGTGCCCAGTGACAGGACCGGAGGCAATGGACACAAACTGAAACACCAGAGATTCCGTCTGAAGATTAGGAAATGCTTTTTCTACTGTGAGGGTGACCAAGCCCTGGCACATGTTGCCCAAACAAGTTGTTGAGTCTCCATCCTTGGAGATTTTCAAAATCCAACTGGAATTGGTACCGGGCAACTGGCTCTAGGTGGCCCTGCTTGAGCAGGAAGGTTAGACTCCAGAGGTCACTTCCAACCTCAATTGTTCTGTGATTCTGTGTGATTCTGTCTTAAATCATCTACAGATCTAGACCTCAGCATGACCTGAGTAGGATGCAGGATGAGGAAGACTTCTTCATCACAATGGTCAAAGCCTAAATTCCTAGTTTTCAAAAGATATAGAAGCTGAGTCTTGTTAGGATGTATTTTCCTGCCTACTAAGTGAACAACACATATCTTACTTACTACTTTTTCCAATTCCTATTGTTTGAATTAAGTTACCACTACAAAATGTGAACCATGAGATACTGTCTGTCCATCACCTACAAAGATATGAAATTAGGCATATGTGCTGTTTTTTTCTGGGATACAGTTAACTTTCTTCACAGTAGCTACTATGGGGCTATGTTTTGGATTTGTGCTGAAAACAGCGTTGATGATGCAGAGATGTTTTCATTATTGCTGAGCAGTGCTTACACAGAGTCAAGGCCTTTTCTGCTTCTCACACTGCCCTGCCAGTGTGGGAGTGCACAAAAAGTTGGGAGGAGACACAGCTGGGACAGCTGACCCCAACTGACCAAAAGGGTATTCCATACCATATGACGTCCTGCTCAGCATATAAAAAGCGTGGGGAAGAAGCAGGAAGGGGGGGATGGTTTGAGTTACAGCATTTGTCTTCCACCCCAGATGGGACTTGAACCCACAATCCCTGTCTTAGGGGACACATGATGGAGCCCTGCTCTCCTGGAGATGGTTGAACACCTCCCTGCCAATGGGAAGAAGTGAATGAATTCCTTGTTTTGCTTTCCTTGTGTGCGTGGCTTTTGCTCTACCTATTAAACTGTCTTTATTTCAACCCACGACTTTTCTCACTTTCAGTTTTCTGATTCGCTCCCCCATCCCACCGGGGGAGAGTGACCGAGCGGCTGCGCAGTGTTTAGTTCCTGGCTGGGGTTAAACCATGACAGCATAGTACTGGAAAAACCCACTGGGTCAAAGCAGCATAAAATTTTGAGTAAGTTCAAATTCAAATGCAAGCTGCGATGCAGCAACTATGGTCTTCTGTGCTCTGTTGCAAAGGATCTTACCTACCTGCAACGAATTTTGACTTTAGTTCTTTGTAACAAAAACTGTCAGAGGCAGAATTTCTGCTCTTCTGCAAGTGAACCCAGAGGATGTTTAAACCACATTTTCAACCAGGCATGTTTGTAGGGTGACCTAGTTATACTCAGAATCCCCCAAACATTTCCAGTGGAGATGCTTAGCTTATCAGGAATTACCAGAAGCTCATTTGAATACACCTTTCTTGCTCATTTACCTGTCTCGTTCAAGGTGGTAGGTTATCACAACTTCAAGGTAGCTTTTCAAATTTGAAATTTCTGTTCATACTAAATCACCTGAAATTTTATAACTTGCATATAATACAGTAAAACTTACATATCTAAAGACTGCACAAATCCCAAGTAATTGCACTTGCAGGTGTTATCAGAACCAGAATTCAATTCCTGAAATTGTTCTTTCCTTCCACATTAATTCTTTTAAATGCAAACAGCGTGAGGTAAAGCTACAATACAGCTTTCAAAGGAAACAAAGTAGGTAAAAATGTGCATTGCGTAGATTCAGGAAAATTTAGAAACCTTGTTTAGAAAAATCAATTTTTGTAGGTATGTATGTATAGTATATATGTATAAGCTGCAGTAAGCTCTTTCGACTGTGAGAGCCAAGCCCTTACATTTTCCACTCAGACATATTTCCTGTCAACATTAATAAATGTTTTCCTAAGTAGAAACTTTAAACTGACTGGAATCAGCAGTCTACACAGAAAAAGCAAGCTGGTATGTAATGCGCTTCTCTTCAGTGAAACATGCTTTAACATAAAGATAATGTAATTTAAAATCCATACATAATTGAACTATGACAATACTTGGCATAAGCATGGCCCTGGGTACCTGCATTGCTCACATACATACATGCATTCACACATACACAGACACAGAAAGAGTAGAGTGGAAATATACTCAGAAGCAGAGAATTTCTCAGAAATCTCATTCTTTTCCCTGCTGACTGCATGGATCTACAGGTAGATCCAGATTGAGAATGCAGATCTGAGGGCATTTACAGGATGACTGAGAGAAGGAGCTTAAAGTGGTCATACTTAAAAGCACACACAAAGAAAAATGTTTTCAAAGCAGGATTAAGTTTACGTTGCTGAAACTGGAATGGACTCCTCACAAAAAAAACTGAAATTAACCTTCCAGAAAACGGTCTCCTTCTTAACATTATACTTTCTCCTTTTTATTTCCACCTCAGCAGCTGGTAGGGAATCATTAGACCGCTACTTCCTATCACATTGAAATGAATTCTATGCTATTTCACATGTTTGAAAAGCAACTGTAAGCCTAACCAAGACATCAGAATAAATATCAATAGCATGACATTTTGCCCAGAGGAATCCTTCCCCTCTTTTCCCCTTCTTTATTAATGTTCTGATAAAGCAGAGGAAAAAGAATGCACAGAAATGAGGTACATTATATCCACAGCAATCATTTATTAACAATGATTACTATCATTTTAGAGCCCTGCAGGATACATGACCAAGCTTACTGGCTCACATTATCATCTGAGGGCTCCCCTGTCCAACCATGCGTACTTCTACCAGCAAGCCAAATGGCTTGGGGACAGTGACTCTCATCTCCTACCTGGTGTTCTGCATCTCCCAGGGTTTTTCACAAAAGTGAGGCTGGGACGCGAATGTTAAAGTCAAAATATGAGTCTCACTGTAAGAGATAATGATGTAACTGTAAGAGATAATGTTCTCTTTGATAATTGATAGTATTGTTATGACTTGCGGAGAGTACCCAAGTCATGACCAAGCACTTGAAGATCTGCTGTTAGAAGGGACAATAAAACTGCAATATTTATTATACTGCTGAGTTCAGTGGCCTGCGTAAACACTATCGGCGGTGTCAGTTCATATGTTTATGACTCGATGTGTTTCTTCCCAGGCCCGTCCTTTTGCAGCACTGGGCTGTACAAGAGATCTCTTGACTGTCATTTACAGAGAATGTGACTACTCTGTGGAATTGAATGTGGTGCAGGGACCGTGCAAGTGGCAGAACACAGAGCAGAGGAAGGTGCTGTGATGCAGCACTTGTGATAATCATTCTGTTTGAAAGGCCTTAAAATGAGGTAAGGGATTTTTGCATGTATAGGAGACACAAGCACATCCATAAATGCCACAGTAGTCCCAATTTTTTGAAGAAAATGGTGATATTTCCTGTCATTTTCTTGCTCCAACTTTTAATGGATTTTTTATACCAAACTTTTTCAGCTAACTTCACAAAGAGCAGGAATTGGCCTATAAAAAGATCTTGCTTTTAGAAAGTAAACCAGAATACGTATAAGCTGGAGCAGCAGTGGAAGGAACTGCTACACTTAATTCTCCACCTTAAATTTCACTTTGGACAAGTAACCCAAATATAATTATTCCAATGAAAACAGTGTCTTGGTCATCTACCAGACTGTTAAAACTCATTTACATCCTTTTAGATAATCAGATTTTTCAGTCTAATATACAAAAGAGGAAAAGGGTTGTATTAAGAGCTTGCATTGTAAAACATCGTTAATCCTGAAAGGAATATATCAGATGTATCACTCAAAGAGTATTTGCTGATGCCAATCTCCCCAGGTTTAACATTCTATTTTGGGCCCTTTTTCAGGCAATTCTGCCATACAGATAAAAAGTTACAGTTTTTACATAAATTTTAGACTGCTAAGGGGAATACCCACTCAAACTGGCTGCTTTCCCACTTTCTTATGTCCATATGTGGAATCCAAGTTGCCATGGGAGATGTGAAAAAGGACGAGGATTCTCTGCTGCAATAAGAGGAAACGGCTATGTAGTGAGGGTTGGACTGAGGTTAGATAGGGGTCTGGGGGCTTCCCTGATTAAAAAATTCAGACAGGGGCCAAAACCTGTTACTCACAGTGCCAAAAGAGTTGCCAGCACTGTTTGTCCCAGATGTAGGCTAGTCACAGGGAAATTAAAAATCTGAAGATCCTTAAAAGTCTCCCTCCCGCCGCTTAATATTTTGATTGCGCAGCACTTTAGAGGACTAATCTGCAAAACTGGGGAGCCTGTCTCCCATTTTTCACTAACTTGCAGGAAGAGGTGTGGACAGGAACAATAGTAATACATGTTACATTTCAAATTTTTATTGATACTTCAAGGAAATTAATTTTTAACTTTAAAAAGTTACACATCATTCTTACAATTCCTCAGGTTGAAATTACAGTCTAAACACCAGTAAGTTTTTCAGACGGTCATATTCTCTCTGTAAAAATACTGCGTTCAATGTGACAACACCATTCTTTGCTTTCGGCATCTCCATCTGCGTGTGACAACACTTTTGGAGAAAACAGACAAAGCCAGAACTTGCACAACAGGAATTTGTGAGGGGAGTCTGGCTCTGTCTTCCTAGTTTTGCTGAATCAAAATACAAAGGTCAATAATTCTACCAAACTGGATCCCTTTGACAGGGAAGTTAAAACAAGCATTTTTTCACAGAAAATCAATAAAAAGGTGCTTAACTTCAACTCTGCTTTCTTGCACTCAGTATCCACTTAATTTTTCTGACAGTAGTGTATGTAAGCTAGAAGGTGTATATATAAATGAAACCCACATCAGAAAGTCTAGACAAAGCTAATCTTGGAAATAACATCCACGCTTTTTTGAAGGAGATTACCATGCTTTCTTTTCTCTTGATAAACTCCTTTTCCTCTTCCAAGTTTGTCTCAAAATAGACGTATTTCCACCAAAGCCTAGTTAACCCTTCCAGTTAACACATCTCAGCCAATGATGTCATCAATCTCATCGTTTCCTTCATCTCCTACCATGTCTCTGTCCCATCAACTAACACAAAATGAGACTAAAGCATGCAACCTTTGCCAGCAGTTAGGTGCAACTGCCACCTCTGTGGCTGGTAGCTACTGACCCTTGCCGTGGTGCTTTGATACTAAACTTTGGAAAACTGAACTTTATAAGGTAAGGGGTATAAAAAACAAAGACCGACTTCCTCCCGTCACTCCTGGGGGATTGCTTTAGCAGCTTGATGCCTATTGCTGTTCCCACACCATAGCCAAGCTTCAATGCCAGGTAATGGCAAGCCTGGCTGGGGGTTTGGTTCAGCCACAATCAGTTGCTCCTGCTGGCAGTTCAGATACTGAGAAAAACTGTGGAGCAGTAGCAAGGAATATTGTTAGGGTCATGAGAAAATCATGTATTGGGGAGGAGGAGGAGTTTTCAACAGCAAGGAAGTAAAGTGGGATCCAACATTCACCTTGCAATAGTCCTGCTTAACATAAGGTAAAACCCCCTCCTTATTCTGTTCCAGGATTTTGCAAGTGGTTTGGCTGAAAGCCCCACAGGAGGAGACATCTAGCTGTTAGAATACTAAGGGTACTCAGGGTATTCGGGTAGCGCACTAAAATGTAGAATGATACTTTTTATGCTTCATTAAATATCTATCTGTGAAGTCACACAATCATTTGGGCTAAAACAGAAATCCCATCAGAGAGAAACAGCTGCAATGTTTCAATAAAATTGTAAACACTGAGGTTTTAGGAAAATGGAAAGGACAGAACAAGAACAAAATATGCCATGTAATATCAAATTTGATGTCAGGCACCACTTTGTGTATGGCTTTTAAAGCAATGCTGCCATTAACAAATTAAATAAGAAGCCTGTGGCATTTTGGCAGGAAAAGGACGTGTTTCTTGCCTTTTTTTGTTTGTTTGTTTACTAATGACACTAAGGACATATGTCATACAACAATAACAGAGTTTTCCATGCCGGGTTGACGTGAACTGGTAAGCCTACGTGGACCAGTGCAGTGCTATGACGCTAGGTTGGGTCCCAGAAGAAAAAAAGACTTGTCAACATCATGCTGGGCAAATTTGCCTCTTCTCTTACAGCATCCCCAGCCAACAGTCCAGGGTTTCACTGGGGACCCCCAGAGCCCTCCCACCATTGCCTCTGGGGCTGCTGTAGTTTGGCTGGTGCGAACACAGGCGACTGCACGGGGGTCTGACTGTACAGGGCTATTTCCTCAAATGATATGAGCACTGTAAATTTCTGTAATCAGTCAGTTGTCTAATTAGACAACTTTCTAAAAAGAAATACCATATATTAGGTGACTGAAATCTGATTCGATTTAAAGCTGTCAGCTACAAGGGATGGGGTGAGACAGTTCTCAGAAAGAAATAAGATCTGTGTTTCAATACACAAACACTGCCGTAACAGTCTGTCAACATTTTATTAACACCCTGGCCCAGTTCTTAGCTTCGTCTGCTCAAACTCTAATGTGCAAACTTTGTGAATAGAGGCTTGCATGCGACTCCAGGTTCACAGATTTCTATGGAAAAGCCTGTAGGATTTAACAAAAGTAACTTTTATAGAGAACATTTCAGTAGAACTATCCATCACTAAAGCAAAGATATATTTCTCTGTTGAAGTCATAAATATGCTTGAAAATTACACCAAAAAAAAAATATTATCTTCTACCCTAATTTTAGAGGCATGCATGCTGTACTTATGAGTTTAATGGCTGCATAGGCACGATGGCTATGTATGAATAACGATGGCCCCTCTTTTCTGTTTCAGATGACAGAATATCATTAGCTGACGACTCTGAACAGTCTAATACTTCAGGGGATTGCAGGCAGGGTAAGAGTTAGAAAGTAAAGAAAAACACAAGCACTACACGCATAAATACAGCAGATCTAGAAACGCGCAACAAAATGTCTTCTTACCACAAAACACTGAATTTCTAAAATCGAAATATTCTGTGGCACTACATGAAGTGAGTGAATTCTTTTCTAAAGTGAAAAGAAAGATAGAACATGATGTGTGAGTTGAAACCAAAATGAGACAATCCAGGTTTATTCTAACTAGTCTGAAAGGTGTTACAGATTGGATGGACTAAAACTTAGGGGTTTCTTATTCTGCCATACAGATCACACACACTTCCCTGGATCGGGGATCTGCATTTTACCAATTGTTGGCAAATTTTTATGTCATGTGTTGGTAAGGTGTGTCTTTGTTCCTCTAACAGCTGTTCCTTTAGCACAGACAGCAGAGGCTGCAATAGAAATCGAATGGTGCAGGATATAGACGCTTTTGCCTCTGCACGGGGCGTCCCAGTGGTTGTACCAGCTGGTTCTTTTACCAGCTTTATTCACTTAATTTCCTACAAAGGGAAGGAAGAGAGGAAGTACTGCAGGTGGGTGTTTAGGGCAAGGCGGCTCTGACCACATGCAGGAGCGACCTAGCCACGCAGCACCGAGCTCCTGCCTCTTCAGCCCTGGGAACACGTTGGGAGGAGACACATACACTGTGATCCTCTGGGTGGGTGGGAGCATTTCCCGTTTCCAACCCTTTGCTTCCCCAAAATGGGAATGCATGTCTGCCTCTGGAAAAGGTCACTCCCATGGGCTTTGGTGCCTGGAGGAGGTGTTGAAGATACAAGTCTGTGCTCACCAGTAGCAATGAATGGGGAAAGGATTCACAGTTCCCAGAGACAACTTGCAGATCGTTAATCACAAGGAACTTGTGAATCCAACCCATTTCACTGCACTGAAAGTAGGGAAAACTGCACCAAGCTTGGGGTGCTACTACCTGATTTCCAGCTGACACCATCATTTTTTTGTTATGGATTTCCCGGTTGCCAGCAGAACAATGATTTACAAGCAGCAGGCGTTTTTATGATGTGGCAACTATTTTCATTTTCAAAGTGGCAATTCTACGACAACCTAATAGGCGAGCATGAGGAGGAAAGTCCGTGAGCTTCCTTTAGTGGAGCATTGTATAGTCTGTTGGCTGCTTCTTCTGGCTCATGGCCTTTAGTTAAATAAGTTACATATTACCTTTCACAGAAGAAATGCTATCTCAATATCCCAACCTTCCACTGCCAAGACACAAGACCAGCTAAACTGTGAGACCAAAGGTCCACCTAGCTCACCGCCAGTGCTACTGATAGTAACTGGCAGCTAAAAATAAGAAAAGGGTAAATACAAACCATACTTGTCCCAAGATACTCTCTTTGATTTCTGTAAACTTTGGGTTAGAAACCTTCAGAGCTGAAGGCTGCATTCAAATGAATGCACGTAATAGGATCTTTCTTCCTGTCTTTCACTAGTTCACAAAATCACTGGAATCTATGTATTTTTGTCACCCAAAAATAGTTTGTTTCTTTAAAGTAATTTGGTGGTCCTGAATTCCCGTGTTATGTTCTATGAGTGGTGATAATTCTGAATACTGGCCAGTGTTTAGGCCGAACCGGCTACTGGGGACATGGGGCACCCCAGATGGGACCGACAGATGCTCCCCCCTACCCCTCTTCAAAGAGAGAGGCAGAGGAGGGAAAAAGAGACTTATGAGTTTAGAAGGAACTAAACAACTCTAATGAATTATTAATAATAAAATAAAAAGGAAATAGTGAAATATATACAAAACCGTATCAAGCTCCCAGGATGACAATCACGTCACCGGCTGGCACTGGGGAAGGCCCAGATTGGACTCAGTGATGGATGGGAACTGGATTCAGGAACACACGGATAAGGATCAAAGGCAGATGAACAGAGTCCTCTTCGGACGTCGGCCATTGAAGAATGAGCGCTGACCCTTTGATCCCTCAGCTTTTATACTGAGCATGAGGCAGATGGGATGGAATACCCTGTTGGTCAGTTTTGGGTCACCTGTCCTGTCCAATCCTCTCTGCAGGTGGGACCCCACTGCGCTTTTCCACTACTGACCCTCCAACGGGGCAAATAACAAAGTTACCTGCCCTTGGGTGTTACAGCGGTAAGTAGAAGCAGGAGCCTCTCTGCATCCCATGCCTGGGCATCAGCTATAAACATTGGTCTAATCACTCTGAGCGCGAAGAGTGACTGCACAATATGCTGTTAATTTCAGTAGTTAGAAGAGGCCCAGCTAAGAAGCGAAGTTACCGAACAAAATTGGTCCTGTTTTACCTCAAACCAGGACAGCCAGAGAAAGTAATTACTGCCTGTTTAGCGCATCTGTGTCATTGGTGGGTTTATTTATTATTTCCCTCCTGAATGGTCACTTTTCCTAGCTAAAATATGTTAATCTTGTATCTCTACTGTCTCCCTTTGAAGATGGTGTGGCCAGAACCACACGCTCCATTCCTCTGGCAGACTTGCACTCACCAAGGGCTCAGTGAACTACTTGGTGCTTGCTGCTTTGCCCCCTTCCTTTCCAAGTGATTGGTAACACTCTGCTCGCTATTCATCCCACCACTGACTGCTGGGACGTCCCACGAGATCTACCCACATTCTCGCTGTAATCCCTCTTCGGAGAAATAGCAGCCACTCACCACAGGGTAATATGCATATTTAAGGTCTTCCTTATGTGTGTTACTTTCCTTCACACTGGATTTCGTCTGTCATTTTGTCACCCAGTAGCGCAGTGCTGTGAGTGGTTTCTCTGACTTGTCAGTACATCAGCAAACTTTGGCACCTTCGGATTTCCACCTCCTTTCCATACTAACAACGACTCTGTTGAACAGCACAGGTGTCAACATCAACCCCCACAGAATCCCACTGGTTATTTCTCCCCACTGGAAACATCAGTTTTTTATTTTTATCCTTTGTTTCCTACCTTTAAATTTTTTATTTCTGCACCAAAATAATTTAACTTTTTTACCTTTTTTACTGTAGCAACAGGATCACTTTTACCAACATATTTTATGCCTCTCAAAGAACACCGAATCCATATTATATTTTCTTCATATATCCACATATTTACTACTTTAGTTTCAACCAAGTAAGTCAGTACAGAAGGTGGGGTTCCCGGTTGTATTCCTCCAGAGATATGGAACCACTTTTCAAACCCCATGTCACACATGCCTCTTCCTGCTCCTCTAGGATTAAGGCCAAATTGATTTATAATTTTTATATATATATATAATATCATTTATAATTTAAAAGTTGTACATTAGAAATCATGACAATTGACAGTTTGGCAGTTTCTTATCTTATTTTAGTTAAAACTTAGGTGAAAACTGTCTGACCTTGGTGATACGATACTATTCATTTTACTGATTTATTCTGAAATCTCTTCTACCACCACCTCAGAAACAGCAAAAGTTTTGAAGGCTTGATGATTTCTGAAAAAGTCTTTGAAGTGAGAACTTCTCTATGTTCCACCACAGAGATGATCACACACAGACTCATTTGGCTTTGTGTTGTCACTCATTTTTCTGAGTTCCACTTTTTATTAGATCCAATGCTCTCTGACAGAATTAATATCTAATATGTTTTTATTAATAGTTTTTATGTCTTTTGCACATTATTCCCCTGAATTTCTTTAAGTCTGCCATATGATTTCACACTAAAATTGCAAGAATTTATATTCCTTTTTATTTTCTGTACGCATACAGGACTTTGCTTTTTGAAGCATGGCTTTATTACTTTTGATAGCCTCACCTTTTCCACTGTGTTGTTTAATTATGACACAGTTTGGAATGTTTCCATGTGGGGAGGAGGGTGAGGGGACAGAAGCAGTCTTTCAAAAATGCTTTTTGACGTAAAGTTTGAGGTTTCTGTGTGTTGTGCTTAAACAGTTTGCATTACATCTATAAACAGTGTCAGTCAACATAATTAGTGGAGCTTACCAGGCAATTCACCAAATCACAGATACGTGGGTCATTTCATTCTTTAGGCTAAAGTCATATCGCTCTGATGATTTTTTTGGCCTCAGTCTTCAAAGACTCTGTTCACAGAATAGGACTCTAGAATTCCCAGAATACTTATCTTTGCCTCCTTGAATCCAAACTTCCTTTAAGATACAACAGCAATCCTTTACAGATCTATTCTGTCACTCTAATAATTTTTTTTACCTTGGCATTTTCCTTCCGGAAAATTTTTAGCACGCCTACCAACATGCTTGCTTACAGTTACACATTCTATTTATTCTATCCTATTTTAGCTTTATACTTTAATTTTATTCAGAATTATTATGTTTAACACCTCTGCCAATATATGACTGTATTTTGAAGAGTATTCATTTCAATTTTTATACCTGCATTTTACCAATTTCTGTTTTTTTTCCTAAGACAGAATTCACCCCCACCTGTGTCCTTCTCCACCATCCCACCCCAGTTTTCCTGGCCCTTAGTTTTAAATGCAAAATAAATACAACTTTCTAATTTGGTGTATGTGGAACACCTGTATAGTCTTCATCTATGCCTTACAAAGTTAGTTAGCAACTGAAAATAAAAAAATTGTTCTGATCAGATACAAATAATAGTTTAGTTCCATGCTGCCCTTCATTTCCCAGTGAAGTCAGTAAGCATGTGTATATAAAAACATAAATATAAAATGAAAGCTAAAGTTGCAAAAATGTTTGAAGTAAGTGAATCTTAATGCCTTAGTGCAAAGTCTAGGGTTAAAGGTAAAACACTAGTTTTCAGTTATTTCGCTGAATTCCCCACTAACACATGGAATGAACCATACAGAATTGCTAACAAGAATTTCTCACATCCTTAGCATTCAATTTCCAAGCTAATTTGGCTAAATGATTGTTCATTTTTTTCCCTCTAGAGTGACAACTAACTGGCTTCAACCAGCCTTAAGCAGTTCTTTTGTAATTACTTAAAAAGTCTCTACCTCTATTAAGTAAAAAAAAACAACACCTGCGTTAGCTAGGAAATAATTAATTGCATATTCTTCACTTACAAGTTAAAGTTTATTTTTTATTGTTATGGAATTCTTTAAATGGAGAGAGGAGAGGACTAAAGGATGAGGAAATCCCGTGGTTTCTTCTTTTAGGTTGGAAGCACTGATGCTTTATCATACTATATTAAACTATGATTGCTCCTTGAAATGTAAAAAATACAGGAGTAAATTAATAAGGCAATTCTTATATTCAAGGATGCATGAAGATATTAACCCTACAACCCCAACTCCTGCAAATGGCATTATAAGCATTTTTCTAACATTTTGTTCATGGGAAAGCTCCAATTATATAATATTTGAGTACATTAAATGGTTAAAAGCATTCCTTTAATCAGAAGCTGTGAAGTCAGTGGGGTGGCTGTTGCAAAGTTTAGTTTCCTCAGAGTGGTGAACTGAATGGTCAACAAAAAGAGAGGAGTTGGGTGTAAGTGGAAGAAGGATGCAGCACTGCAAAATGTAATGCATTTTTTAAAATTCATTACATAGAAGCCACCAACACTTGTCAGAGAAGATAAAAACTTTTCATACTCTTTTCAGCTGGGGTGCACATCAATAGCACCTGAGGATACCTTCAAGAGACACTTTTTAAGATTCAAATGCAACCACTTGTGCTGCAGATGCCCATGTTACTTACAGCTGAATAAAGTTCCTATAACTCATGTTGTTTGGCTCTGAGTGGGATCAAAGACTCAACACACTTGAACGCCAACTAGAGCAGACAGCTTGTAGAATGAAGCAGTCAAAAGCCCACGGTAGCTGAAGCTCTGTGAAAATGTGGAGGCAGCAGAAAAGGTTTAAGCAGCACTTCACAATGCATCTGTAAGAAGTGGAGTCAGCAAAATGAATAACTGCTGGGAAGTAGCCATAAATCTCCTTTTGGCAATACGTGATTCCTCAGCATTCAGTCTAACTGGAAAGAGATAACAACTATAAAACTGTCTTGCAGAAGTTTCAGAAGTAAACTTGTAAAAATGTGACACGGACACCATGAGGATCTGAAGGATGGGAAACATGATGAGATTTATGATTTGAAGCATAACCATCTTTCAATCATGGCAGCCTTTTTAACCTCTCTGATTACGACAGCACAGGTAAAGTTATGCATTACAATCACAAGTCAAAAAAACTAACTAGCAGCAAGCACAAGTAGAGTGGTGACTTTGATCATAGTCCCCAAGAACACAAAAATTCATATATCCATGAGAACTCCTGATGCAAGAGTGGAACATGGACTGCAGAGGGGTGTGGTTCTCCTGAAGAAAAATAAGTTATCAAATGAGTTTCAAAGGAAAGAAAGATCTTGGCGGGAGACTCCTCAATTCTTGGGATAAGTTTCTGTTTTTTTAATGGAAAAGAAGATGAGAAATGTTGAGTGACATTTGGCTGACTAAATGTATATGTCGAGAACTGGCCTAAGCACAAGGACTTACATGAGGTCTCAGGTCCAGATGAGGGCCATGAAGATGATCAGAGAGCTGGAGCACCTCTCCTATGAGGACAGGCTGAGAGAGTTGGGGTTGTTCAGCCTGGAGAAGAGAAGGCTCCAGGGAGACCTCATTATGGCCTTTCAGTATCTGAAGGGGGCCTACAAGAAAGCTGGAGGAGGGCTTTTTACAGGGGTCTGTAGTGATAGGACAAGGGGGAATGGCTTCAAACTGGAAGAAGGGAGATTTAGATTAGATATCAGGAAGAAATTTTTCACTGTGAGGGTGCTGAGGCACTGGAACAGGTTGCCCAGAGAAGTTGTTGAGGCCCCATCCCTGGAAGTGTTCAAGACCAGGCTGGACAGGGCTTTGAGCAACCTGGTCTAGTGGGAGGTGTCCCTGCCCATGGCAGGGGGTTGGAACTAGGCGATCTTTAAAGGTCCCTTCCGATCCAAACCATTCTATGGTTCTATGACTGCCTTTACAGTTGTCAGAGACAAAAGCAATTATGAAGGGTGAGTTTCATGTCATCCTGCAGCAGTCCCCTACAAAATAGGTCAGAAGGATCATACCCTACAAAATCTTTGATTGTAAAAAGAACCCTGGTTGATGAGTATACACATTCAGATGTATACATTTACAGAATTAGATGATACAAATCACTCTCTCAATGTCAGCCCAACTCAGCCAGACCTCGAAGGCAAAGCATTTTAGAGCAAGAGTCGCAAGACATGGCAGTTGCCTTGGAGGAAGGCAGCTCCTTTACGACATGATGGGATATCCAGAGGAATCATCAACTGGTTAGTGAAACCATTTCATGTAGGTCACCAAACAGTCTCTGTTTCAGGGTCTTAATTCTGTCTTCCAGCTTCAAAGGCTGAAACTGGAACAGAACAAGAACAAGCCTGAATTAATCTCCATCGTGCGTTGGGGTAATTAACTGATAACTACGATAGCCCAAGAGGATTTGTGGCTGCACTGGCTAAACTAAACAGCTCTTTGTTACCAAATCAGAAAAGAGACTCAATCATAGGGGAGTGTTGCTTCCTGTCTCATTAATTCACTTTCTGCGAAGCCAATAACAGTCTGGAATCTTTTCCAATGTATGCATTTCTCACATTTATTTTTCTCTGCTTGAGGCAGCAGAAGAATGAGCAAACATAACAAGATGATGTTATGAAGCCATCAACTGCCCAACAGCAAGGGGGTAGAGCTATTGAGAGACAAGTATCTCATAGCCACAGTTTTTGGGAGCTTCACTGCATAAAATTAGTTTACCTGATCAGAAGGACCTGTCTTTTTTTTTTTTTTAGTGTCATGCTGAATGATTGCTATTGATTTTCAAACATACTAAGTAACGTAAACTCTTTTCCCATATGATCAAAGCCTTTTACTTCTCATATATAGTGATCTTGGTTATCACTGGAGAGAGACCCTGTAAGTTCTAGATCATGGAATACAGTCTTTATAGCTTAAGCAAAGAGACTTATTTCTTTAGCTTAAGGTTACAAAGCACTTCACACCTTCTGCAGCTCAAGCACAGCCAAGGATATGCAATACATGTAAAGAAGAGGTTACATGCAAATGTACAGATCGATGAACCCTCAAAGCCACTTTCTGTTTTGCCTTTTCTAGCTCTGTACAGAAGCTGATAAACTTGAATGCACTGAAATAACTTGAAGTTATTGTGAGGGAAAAAATATGTTTCAAATGGTTTTATATGGCATTGAATTTACAGAATTAAGAAAACTTTAAATTGCTTATTTTTTAAAAATGCAGAGCATCTTAAAATACATTGCTTTAATTATTTATAAGTGCTCCAGTTGCTCAAACTAAGTCACTTTAATTTAGAAAGCCTGTTGAAATACGAATAGATTTAAAATTCAACAAACTTTAAAAATTGCTCAAAAAAATCCTCCTCTTGATACCAATTCTTTCATTAATTAAAAATATTTTTCATTCCAAATGTTCTAAATGCTATTTTCAGCTAAGAATGCCCATGTCTCTTTAATTTCAAATAGTAAAGAACCACAATAACTAAATCATTTCCATTCTTATTTTGAATCTTTGTTAAAAAAATTTACAGAAATGCAGATCAAAAGCCCCGGACTCATGTCCTCTCATTTACCACAAAAACATACAGCACAGAGGATATCAGCGTAAGCTTGCTTCCTCATGCTGCTCTGTCTTTGTATTTTACATCTAGTCTTCAAAACCCAGTCTCTGGAAATCACAGGGTGGATTATTGAAGAAAGTTCTTGTTTTTCTCAGTAGAACTAGCCTTTTTCCTACAGTCTGAAGGTACGATTCTGATCATCTTGTTGGATAGTTCAAGATCCCACCTCCCTGCAAAAACCTGGCTTATTTCTGATCGAACACGGAACACCTTTGGGGAGTTCATCCCCTTTTGGTTTAAAAAACATTATGAAGTACAGTCAAGTTGCCTCTTAATCTTCTTTAGGATAAGCTAAAGGGACTTCACTCCCTACCCATCTAAAACAGGTTTTCTAAGTTTTGTTATTGTGTTAAGAACAGTTATGAATTTTTCATAGTGTTCCCTCCTGAAAACCCTCCAGCTTCTCAAGAGCCTGTCTGCAGTGCTCACACTGTATCTAGACAATACCACTAATGGCTTTCCTGTTGCCTAAACCAAGGAAATTATATCTCCTGTATTCTTAAATGATATTATCTTGAGTTTGAAGTAAAATTCAAATTAAACTAAGCATCTTATTAGGAGCTCAGATGTGTTACCACTGGAACAGATAGATACGTTTCTTTCAAAGCTGCTGATTTTTAGAATACAGCCCGTCCCTCATATGCCTCTCTTCTTTGTGAGAACTTTTTTCTTCAAGGCGTGACTGTCTTCTATTTAATTGCATTAACATTAAAATTTGAATATTTCCTGATTACAACCTGTATGTCATACAAAACAGATAACTACATAAATAACTATTCTGCATTGCTACTTACTGCTGACATAATATGTTGTGATCTATACATGATGTTCTGACTATCATCAAGGGTGAAAACTACCTTCCAGTTGTAAATACCAAGTATTGACTAAAAGGAATGAAGCCAGTTAATTTTAAAATGGACACATTAGTAGGCTTCAATTAATTAACAACATTCCGTCTATCCTGACCAGCCACACTAGGAAGCTCGATAAGGTTCCACATAGAACTTACTGTAAAACTATTAGAGTTAAATGGAAAAAAAAAAATCTAAAATTACAGTCCTTAAAAATAATAAGTTATAAAGACAATGGCAGATTTATGGTCTCCGAGATCAGTAAAACTTCAATAGTTATGTGATACAGCTATCGTACATGAAAATTCACGCAATCAGTTCTGGTTAAAACCTCATAAAATACAGATTGCTTGCTTGTGTAATCTTAAAATCATCTACAGCATTCCTCTGTAAACATTAAGTTGTTAGATGCCAAAAATCTGACAGTTCTAGGCAATGAAGATTACTCACCCTTGAAGGTCTCACTGCAGTATAAATTACTGAAAAATGAATCCCTCGTTCCTGCAGATCCATGGTCAGTCTTCCAATTATTTTGTCTATAAATAGAAACATGTATAATTTAACAAACTCTGTAAGCTGAGAAAGCTAAAATCCTACAGTACTTGGAGAAGTAATGAGCTAGATGTTTAAGATTATTTAGTTTATTTAAGCAATTTAGGTGCTCGTAGCATTTGTATGTCAATAGGTTCAAATGGGATAAGACATACTCAGTGTCTTGAAAAACGCACAATTGCATTGAGACGATACAAACCAAATACGTTGCAACAGTTCAGAGAAAGGGGTGATTTTGAAACTGAAAAGTAAATACTGTGGAAACCTGAAAGGTTGAACTTTGGGCAATAGAAAGCAAGAGCAGAAGAAATCACCTAAGAGATGAAAGCAGGATGCATATACTATTAGTCAAGTGACCAGTTAATAAATAAATAAATAATAACGCTTAAGTAGTATTATTCTGTGAATTACAAAGTACACAGAACCAATCACTGGGAAACAATACTCAAAACGTAGTGCTTAGTTTGGGGCATGATTATGTGTCCTATTGGCAGCAAAATCCCCTTTCGCTTCAATGGATTTAGAGCCTGATTCTGCACCCTCAACGGGATATGGAAAAAATTGCTGTTGTCTACAGTGGAGGCCAAGGGAGAAATATGAGACAATATTTCTGAAAAAGGAAGGAAAAGCCAAGTAAGGAAGAGAAGAACTTTCAAAGAGGTCCAAAGACGCCTCTAAAGAAGATCCTCCTTTAGTTCTGAAACCACAGGCAGTTGTGACAAATATTTACAACTGATACATTTTTTCAACCTATGTGCAGAAACATTAACATCCGCTTCTGATAAGGAGCATAATAGTTGTGAATCAAGAACCATTATTAGTGTTGTTATTGGGACTGATAGAGAAACAAGCAAGCAGACTCGCATTTACTGTTTCAGTACCTTCCCACTTCTCATCCATGTACCGCTCTGGTGAATGGATATTTTATAGCCTGGACATACAGGTTTCTCAGATTTTGAGGTTACGCTTTACAGAAATTGTAATTTATTTTCTTGTACTGGAAGTGGAGCTTATATTATTATCCTTTTTAACCTCTTCTACTTACAGTTATTATGGTCTCCTGGCTGAGTAAAATGTTCAGCTTTTGTAAAAATGCAAGCATTGGTTTTTCTGCAGGGTTTTAACCAAATTGATTTCCTCATATCAGTCAAGAAGCATAGCTATGTAAATTTTCCTTCTAAAAAATTATTTGTAAAAGGATCTGCTATAAGAAACAGACTTACTCAGAAGAACAACTGCTTATATACCACTAGTGTAATTATATTGAGTGTGGAGGTCCAAGGCATTACATAATGTAGATTTTGTATTCTATATGCACAGAGTGCAACTCACTGGAAACTCTCAGCAGCTTCAGCTAAAATTTGCAGAATAAAAAACAATACATAGAAAAATGCATAGATTGTCTTTGGCTTTTCTTTCATTAAAGCAACTGATTGCTTTCTGAAATAACACATTATTTGCATTTCTTTTCAGTAAGGAGCTACGTGTAACTATAGTTACCAGTAACATCTATAACTCTTGCCTTTGGGAAGATTTGAGAGGCAATTCCTTCATTCAGAGAAGCTGCTGTGAACACCCTTATGACAACAGAGTTGATATAGATCTTTGTTTGTCTGTGATCAAAACTCTACCTTGCTTATGAAGTATCTGCAAATCTGCAAAAGGGCCCAGATTGTCCACCATACTTTAAAGCACCTAAATTACATGTCTACACACCTATGAATATTAGTCATCCCAGGCTCTTTCTTTAATGGAACAAGAGGCATCTCCAGATGGACTTATTGATGTTAGAGTGATTTTAGAGTGGTTCTACTGAAGTGGTTTGTTTGTTTGGTTTTTTTTTAATTTTAGATAGCATGGATCAGGGAAACACTACGCAGATCTATGAATGTAAAACAGTTTGTCCAGAATAACACCTTCCAATTAGCATAACTGCCTGCATCTATGCCCTGGTGGAAGGACTAAACCTTTCTAACTCATTGAAGATACATCCCTTGAATTTCACCAAGGAGTGCAGGGTTAGTGCTATTATTAATTTCTAATCTACCTTAATTTCTTTGTGTGATGTTACACATGGGTGGAAGGGATGGAAGAAAAGAACTGAGAAGAAATGTTCTGGAAGGGGAAAAGTAAAAAGAAAGGAAGAGTATAAACTATGGACAAGAGAGAAAGAACAGAAGAGAGCAAGATGAGGAGGGGGAAACGGGAGAGAAGAGCAAGAGCTGAAATGCACTGAGAATCAGAGTGGAAAAAGGAATACATGTATGTCATGGTTTAACCCTAACTGGCAACCAGGACCACACAGCTGCTCACCCACTCCCCCCACCTCCAGCCCCAGTGGGATAGGGGAGGAGAATTAGAAAAAAAAGGAAACCTCATGGGTTGAGATAAAGACAGTTTTATAGAACAGTAACAGAAGAGAAAATAATAGTAACAGTAATGATAAAAGAATATACAAAATGAGTGATGCAATACAATTGCTCACTACCCAATGGTTGATTGCCCAAACCATTCTGAGCTGCAATCCCAGATTCCTGCCCCCTGGACAACCCCCATTTACATGGCATCTATGGTATGGGATATTCCTTTGGCCACCTTGTCCTGTCTATGCTCCCTCTCAGCTTCTATGGGAAGCTGAAAAAGTTCTTGACTTAATATAAGCATCACTCAGCAACAACTAAAACAGTATGTGTTATCGACATTATTCCCATACTAGATCCAAAACATAACAACTACTAGGAAGAAAATTAACTCGCTCCCAGCTGAAACCAGGACAATGCAGTAGCAATTAAAGAGCCTCATCTGATGCAGATGAAGTCATAGGCAGCTTTGCCATTGATTTTGAGGTATGCTGGGTCCAGCAGGTGAGACTGACATGACAGAATGAAACCTTCTCCAGACCAGAGAAACATTTAGGAAAGCTGGCAAAAACTGAGTAGTAATGTCAAACTCTACCTCATGCAAAAGAAAGAAAGAAGAAATGCTGAAAAGAAGCATAAAGAAAACAGTAAGTATGAATCCCTTGAAACTTGAGCACATTTGGATTCTGAATTTCAGTTTGGATTTCGTAATGAGGCTCATTTTAATAACGTGCTAAAACCCTCTGCATACTGCAGCTTCTAGATATTTCAGAACAGCACATTTCCCTTGGGCAGAATCTGAGCCCATTTGTTCTGTCTTACAGAGCTTCCTGTCTGCAGTGAGTAAAACAGCAGGAGAGATTTCTCTGACATTTTATTACATCAGATTTTAAAACCCTCTACAGCGGAAAGGAAAGAAGTTGCTGTGACAAACATAAGAGGCTTTGTGAACTTCTAGGCAGCCTACTACAGGTCTGCAGTGCTTTTCTATGGGTTTACTGTTGACACTGGAAAAAAAAAATTACAAGCAACATTTATGGGTTAACAATTCTCTTGTCGCGTGGCAGGTATGTGACAAATAGTATTTATTGTTGCTTACCCAGGTAGGATCTAGCAGCAGTCCTTCCGTAACAAACACCAATAACTCATGACCTTGCAAGCAGTTCTGACCTTGAAGGGTCTCCTGACAGCAATATTTGGCAAATTATTGTGGTCGTGTTGCAAACAGTACCTAGACCTCCTGGAGCCCACATTGCAATACTTGGAAGACTGTGTTTGGGACACTTATCTGCTACTTTTGGAATGACTCTCTTCCGACTCTCTCCCATCTGCTGCACAGACCTTCAGTGGGATAATTTTAAGGAACTGTGGCTCAGTAACTTTCATTTGAATTAAAACTTCCTGCTGATGTTATTTCCAGTTTTTATTCAGCAATGCACTGAGTGGCTGCTTTGGCAAATAAACTAGAAGATGAAGATTCAGCCCACACTCCCACTTGTCTAGAGCACAGCCAAGACACTTGGCCATACAAAGTAGCACATCTTCCCTGATCCATACACCTTTTTCCTGGTAACAGCTAGTTGACACTAACCAGAAAGTTGGTATGGCCTGTTCCTCCACCATGCCATAGTCTTCTGTTAACTTTGCTGTTCCAAAACAAAGTGGCCTGAGACAGGGTTTGGGAAGCTTATTCTTGAGTTTGTGCAGCCGGTGAAAGAAGTGTCCCATAAAGTCCCTAATGTCCCTAATGTTTAGCCAAGGCTTTTCCTATCTAGTGTGCTCTGGGGACAAGAAAAGAGAACTAAACAGCTCCTCTGTAGTTCAGAGATGGAAATCCAGCTGCTTAGTTGAGTATAAAAATCACATTCGCCTTGGAGTGCGTAGTGCAAAAACTACGAGAAAGGACACACGATTGATGCATTTCCCCCTGATTTTCAAGTCTGCTTCTGATTTTACACCCCCAGGTCTGGGCAGAGAAAGTCAGAGGCATTAAGGACACTGTTTAATCATCAGCCCCCTACACTACATGTCCCTGAAACTACGACTACAGTGATTTGCAGACTTTATAACTCAATCCCTAATTTAGAGTAGTAAGTAAAAGCCCTGCAAAAAAACAGATGCCTCTCAGTGCATCTTTGGTGTATGGCACCTCTTTTTCAGCCAGATGCCAGTCAAGAAAAGTTTTATTATAGTGTTATACGGAGAGATTCAACTTTAACAAGTAGTCTTTAATACCTGCAAAACCAAAAAAGACTCTAAAATCAAATGCTGTGAAGGGCACCAGTATCGCTTTACAAAGATTAGAAAAACATTCCCTATTCGTTCAGACACCCTCTGTTGAGAGCAAAACCTTCGAACTGCCAATGAGCCTGACACCTCCGGCTGCTGGTGTACAAGGTGAGATCCAAGGAGGCAATCTGAGCTGCACGGAGCTGCAGGGTTCATACTCTGAACTGGGAGGATCTCAGAGCATGAGCACAGGCCCATGCCTGAAGCAGAGGTGAATTATCATCACATTTCAGGCCACAGACCTGCGTCCGTTTCAGTAAATTTTGAATCAGACACTCAGTACTTTGGCACTATGATAATTGACTGCTTTTAAGTACTATAGATGGGGGAAAAGAAAAACTTTAAATAGTAGTATAGCAGCAAACCCCAGGAACTATAGAATACAATCTGCTCAAGTGAAAATACAGACTTAAATAATGAAAATTTAGTCGTATCTTGGTCATAGTGCTTACCATTTTCAGTAATTGCTTCCAGGGTGGAAATCTCATTTAAACCACTACAAAAAGAGTGGGAGAAAAATAATTAAAAATCTTTTCTTGGCAAGAACAAAGTGAACCAGAAATGTACAAATATACTGACTAGGAAAAGGATTACTGTCAGCATCAGTCCCTCCATCATTCTCTCATCTCCTCCTCATGAGCTTTTTCTTCTCCAAAGCCATTAATAGTACAAGGCCCACATCTTCAGCTGATTTCTCAAACCCCTCAAGCTGCCTCAGCTGCAAAGAAGCCAGACTACTGATGTTATTTTGACCAATCTCTGCATAGCTTTCTTTTCATTTGATGTTGGCCCCTTGTCTAACATTTGTACATGAGCTCCTTAAAATGGGTAACATGTCTTTTTTTGTGTACTGACACGATAGCTGTAACTGCACTTCCTTAGGATACACGCACCATATACCAAATTCTACAAATGCCCAGGTAACAAGCTAGGAAGAAGAAAGAGCAGGAGAAGCTGAGCAGAGGGACTCGATACTCCCATGCATTATATTTTCTAAATATACATTCACCTGAAGAAACAGCCTCTCTCTACCTCTGTTAGATCACAGTTGTCATGGGCCTGGAAACATGAAGAATTATAGCCCTCCTCTTCCTTCTAGAGCGATGAAAAACAGTCTTTTTATTCATACTAACTTCAGGTTTGTCTGTATGTTTATTTGCTTGCCTATTTATCCTGCCAGTTTTTTTGACCCCTGGAATGCCTTCTAGCAATTAATTCTGCAGGTTAATCATGTGTTGCATAAAATAATTCAGCCTTTCTGCTAAAAGTGTGTTGCCATTAGGCTTTAATAGTTGTCCCTTTGTTCTCATATAATGAGGCAGACAAAATAGGAATGCCTGACTGACTTTCTCAACATAATTCATCTAATACACCTGGTAAGCTCATCAGGGGACTTTAAAAAACACTGAATTCACCCTTGCAAGAAAAATAACTTTGCTCACCCTGTAAGCTTCCACTTTGTTTTTTTTAATTTCCTGGATACAAGTGACATTTTCAAAAGTTTTAAAAATCGTGCACACATGTGAGTCAGTTTTGTTTGTGACAAGCTCCTACCTGACAAGTGGTTGTAGCCGAACCACCAGTAAGTTTGGTTTAGATGCATTCACTTCCAGCTGAGAGACATCGAGATTAGTTATGTTTGTTAACTTCCAATCTCCTGACTCCTGGAGAAGGCTCAGAAGATACCTAGTAGCTTTGCAGTCAACAGCTGGCAAAACTAAAGATGAAGGAGAAGACTGAAGAATTTCCTGTAATAAATTTACAAACAGTTTATTGACTTGCTTAATAATTAAACACAAACTTTTTTTTTTTTTTTTATGTATCCTTAATTTAATATTCAAGGTGAAGAACAACCCTGGCAAACACTACATGAGTTCTCACCAGCCTGATGCTGGCTGCGGGCTGCTCCTGGAAAGGGGCAGTGAAGGGACACTTGTGTTGCTCTTATTCCTGCACCTTGTTGGGGCAAGCTTAAGGCACTCAGGGACACCAAATCCTTACTGTCCTTTCCACACGTGTGGTGGAAGAGGAGAGACAGATGATGTAACAGTTCTCAAGCCAAGGATGTATTGGAAAGATGGGTTACGAACGCTGCCAGAAGCAAAGCTCATCAGATGACCATCTAACTAAATGCCCTCAGAAGTGAGAAGGACCAATGTCAGACACCCCAAGTTCCAGCAGCAGAATTCAGTACAGTGTCATACTTTGCATAATCAATACTGTTCCTTTGCATACATCCTGGTGGTACAGCAAATGGTACAGACAAGTGTCTAATTTGTAACTATTAATTAAAACAAGCTGCATGTTTCAGGATCTACAGAGCCTCCAGGGACACACGAATAAACTTCATGTCATGTACTTGCTGTCTTTCTACTCAAAATACAGATTATAAAGCTCAGGCTGAACTGGTTCAGATCATCAAGCATCAGGGTGTCTATCACTTTATTTACAATTCTCATAGCTGACTTTCTGATGAAAATACTTGAGTGAAATGCATTTAAAAACATTCTCATTCTATGAATTTAAAACCTGCATAGTTGAAAAACTTCCTTTCCAAAAGCTTTTCTTGATAATAAAATTAACTTGAAATATCCAGGAAAAGAAAATGCAAGATGGAGACTTGAGAATGATCAAAATTAATGTAAGCCAAATTTAACATGAATATTTGAATATATTTTTTCATTGAGTCCTAGTTTAGAACTTGTTAACTTTGCTTTCCCATTTTCTACATTTAAGTCTAGATTGAGTCTGTCACTCGATCCAACATTCAGATATTCAACTTGTTATAGACTCTCTCTCCCCCTCTGACTGATGCAAGTGTTGTAGTGTTGCTAACACTTTTCTCCTCCTACTCTTTTTGCTTTTTGTGTGTTCTCTGACTGCCTACCACTTTTCTGACCTGCTCTGGTTCTTTCTAATTGCTCACATGTTTTCCTTCCTAGGCAAAGGCTAGTTATTTTCACATTTCTATAGATGCTTATAAGGGAATATTATGCAATGTTGTCTCAATTACCAGACTGATAGAAAAATAACCGTAGAAATTGAAATAGAGCAGAAAGCACTGATCTGGTTCACAGGTCTTTGAGAAGCATTTTTAGCACTGCCTGGAAGGAAAGGATGATACATTTCATTGAATCATAGAACCATAGAATGGTTTGGATTGGAAGGGACCTTGAAGATCACCTAGTTCCAACCTCCCTGCCATGGGCAGGGACACCTCCCACTAGACCAGGTTGCTCAAAGCCCCATCCTGCCTGGTCTTGAACACCTCCAGGGATGGGGCATCCACAGCTTCTCTGGGTAACCTGTTCCAGTGTCTCACCACCCTCACAGTGAAGAATTTCTTCCTGATATCTAATCTAAATCTACCCTCTTCCAGTTTAAAATTGTTACCCCTCGTCCTATCACTACATGCCCTTGTAAAAAGTCCCTCTCCAGCTTTCTTGTAGGCCCCCCTCAGATATTGAAAGTCTGCTTTTTTCATTTTGGTTTGTTTGCATATATGAATTTAGAGCTAAAATTCTGAGCAATAGAATTTATTTTCAACACTTTAATCCCTTGCCCACTAGCAGCAGCCAGAATGGCAGCAGCCACTTCTTCTGAGGATATATATTAAACAGATTACTCATTTATTGTAGAATAAGATATAAAATGCATCATTACTGAGTAATATTTGAATTGTGCCTCTGCTCCTAACCAATCCTGCACTGCCATCTGTCTCAGCTTCCAGCCACTGGTATTCAACTGTTTTCCATCTGAAGGGCAGACACAGCTGGATATCTACTCATTAGCCTCAGACAGCCATTCTGATCCCACGCCTCTTGTTTCTCCTTCTTGACATTTGGCCACTGCACACTTGTCTTTACAATACCCACCTGTTGCGTTATGCATCTAAGGATTTCAAGTACCACGGATGTTCAAAACAGGAGAAGTCCAAAAGAGGGTGGAGCATTAAGAAGCTACTGAGAAACACCTGATTTTGCATTCTGCTAAAGAACTAAACTAAGAGATACAACCACACAGTAACGATGAAGAGGGAGAGGGAGAGGGAGAGAAAAGGGAAGAGGAAAGGGGAAAGGGGAAAGGGAAGAGGAAAGGGGAAAGGGAAAAGGGAGAGGGAGAGGGAGAGAGAGAGGGAAAGGGAAAGGGAGAGGGAGAGGGAGAGAGAGAGGGAAAGGGAAAGGGAAAGGGAAAGGGAAAGGGAAAGGGAANAAGGAAAAGGGAAAAGGAAGAGGGAAGGGGAAAGGGAAAGGGAAAGGGAAAGGGAAAGGGAAAGGGAAAGGGAAAGGGAAGAAAACCTCCTATTGAGCCGTTGGAGTGATAGCAGCACTTCCTACATTAAATGTCAGAATCTATAACCTATCTATGGGCAGCTTACTCTAATTATGAGTACATTTACCTTCTTTAGTGTCCCCAAAGCATCTCTCCTGAGTGAAATATTACAAGAAACTTCACTCTTGGATGACATATATATCACTGTTCAGGTTTTTTTGAAGGTAGGTCTGGGATGACTCTGTTCACATTTCTAGCCATCCTGAAGCCAAGTAGCAGCACTATGAAAAAGCTGTGCTTGGACTTAATTCCCCAGCTCTGTTTTCACTGTTACATTGACTGGATTGATATTACACCTAAGCAATTTGAAGCTGGAATGGAGTATATTTAGGTATATCATTAAAAAAATATTGTTAAAATCTTTGTTAAAGACTCATGCATCCATCTATAAGAGATTGTTCCTCACAGTTCTGCTGAAAATCTCTGAAGGAGTCAACAGGCATGTGCCCCAGGGAGCTCCAGCTGACACAGTGTACTTGGATCCACAAAAGGCACTCGGCACAGTCTTGAAGCAAAGACTCCTAAAGAAATGAAGCAGCTTCAGCATGACAGAGGCAGGCTTCACAGGGAGGCAGGTAGAGGATAGGTAAAGAGTAGGTAAAGAGATAGCAAGCAAGGGGTAGAAAAAAAAATCTGTTCCTGCACTAGGGTCTGTTCTGTCCCATACATTTATAAATTATCTGGTAAAAAGGCATAAATATTGAGCTAATGAAATCTGCTGCTGAATTATTCAAGATAGTAAAGGCAAAGGCTGACAAATTGCAGAAGCAACTGCTGGTACAAGCTCTTGGGCAACAAAGTAACTGATGAGATTCAATGTAAATTGATTTTATCAGAGCAGAGGGTGAGAAAAAAAGCAACGCTAATTTTACGTACACAATAATAGATAATAGGCTCAGAACTGAGTGTTACCCTTCAGTAATGAAAACTTAAGAGGCACAACAGCTCTTTGAAAATGCCAATTCAGTGGCTGATAGTGATCAGAATTGAAAAATCAAATATTAGTAGTTTTTTGAAAAAGGCTAGAGAACAAAACATCATCATGTCACTAAATAGATCTATGATGAACTTATATCCTGATTATTATGCAGTTCTGCATGCCCCCTTAGCAAAAATAATATAATAAAACTAAAAAATGTAAAGAGAATGGGAACAAAAGACGATTAAAACTATACCAGGACCTCTGTATCACATGTGACTAAATAGTACCCTCAGTCTATGACCACTGAGTGAGGATACGATGGAGATATAGAACCAAAAATGGCAATGACTTACAATAATAATTATGCAGCTGCACAGCTGGCCATTAATTGGAATGTGTTGCCACACACTGCAGTTCTAAGGAGCTGAGCATTTTTTGGGGAGAGCCAAAGCTAATATTAAAGAAAAATAGTTTGCAGGGTAGGTGACTACATGACAAAAAAGTTCCCCAAGTGCTAATCTTTGTATTTTATTATTTAATTAAAAAGTTCTTTGAATGTTTAAGATAAATGATCTACCTATCAGATTCCTTTTGTGTTAACTGGAAATGGAATTCTTTTATTGCATACAAACACTTGGATCCCAAAAGCTCAAAACAGCTGCTAATGTAGCTGAACAAACCTAATATCTGCAAATGCCTCTGTGGTTTACAAGCCTATAACTTTTTTACAAATAACAATTCCTTCTTGTAGTACACATACTGCTACATGCACATATACATTGTAAATAAGATCTCCAGTTTAGGTTTGTGAATAAATTTGCATTTCTGAAGTTCAGGAGGAGGATACTCAAATGACATGGAACATCTATTGTAACTTAATGAACCACTTGTATAATATAGAGTGTGAAGGTACAAAAATTTGTGATTATGCAACATCAAAGATTCTAATTTCCCCAGTGAGAAAATTCAGATCTGACCTTCACTTTGCCCTGTGTGCTGTGAATATTATGACAAAGTCTTTCATAGCACGATTAAGAATGGATTTCTTTCCCAAAGTAGCTCAAGTGGAGTCCAACTGATGCAACACCAACTGAGCAAATATTTGCAGCCTCCGTTACATCCAAGATGGAACTGGATGTTTATAAAGATCCTTTCCCTAAAAGCTACAAGTCTATGCAATAGGCAAAATTCTCCATATGGGCACCTAAGCGAAAAAGAAATACTTTTAGTTTATATGTCTCATTTTCTTTCACTCAAGTTACAGCACCTCACCCCCACAATACTATGCCAGAAAAGTATTAAGATTGCCAAGTCCCACGGAACCAATCTAGGAATTGCTGGAGTTAAGGTGAGCAATTTGTCAAAAGAAACTTTCTGGATTTAAAGAAGTTGTAATGACAAAAAGTTTCTCAGTTCCAAAGTTCCCCAAAGGGAACAGAGGCAAGGTCAGAAAGCAAAAAAAAAAATAAAAAAATGCTACTGACATTCATTCAGCTTGTTGAAAACCTGGGTTTAAATCTTTGCTGTGCCAGATACAGACCAAAGATTTACACAATCCTTTGTTTAGCTGAGGATCTCCTCACTAGCCTCGGTAGGTCCCAGTCCACCCGATTTCTAAACCCATCAGTCTCTGGACTAATCTCTAGTCTTTGGCTATAAGCTCTATCTACAGTGCCACTGGAGTCCTGATTACAAGGCGAAAGAAGGAAGTTTTAAATACTTTAACATCCCTCCTCTTAAACATCCGGGGCCTACTTAAATAAGACCACCACATCATTAGGAGTTTGCAGTGCCATGTGTACACAGCTTCTAAAACCAAACGAGCTTTGCAGTCAGGCAGCAAGAAAATTTACTCCAGACACAGCCTTGCATAGATTTTAAACCCAAAGCAGATAAGGAATACCAGAGAAGTGCCAGTACATCTGCCTGTGGGCGCAACCGCTCATCGTTATGCTACAAATGATTATTACTTCCATTCATTCCTCAGAAAACACATGTACATACTGTAAATAGTTGTTTTTGTTTCAGCATCAGTGTTAAAATGCTGTTATATGTCAAAGAGATGAAGATGTCTGGCATCATTGACACAAAGATGTGAGGTTCTCAGACCGTATAGATGTAGGGACAGGTAATATGTGAATATTTATGTATTTAATTACACATACAGCTTGCTATGTGGTGCTTGGGAATTTACACTTCCTCATGTGCTCTGATACCAGTTACATTACTAATGGCTCTGTTCATCCTGCTCTGCCTACAGGAATGCCGTTATGACTTCCACATATCAATACTTCCTTCGTCTAATTACAGCTCAGTAAACTGTCGTGCAAGTATGATGTGCACAAAATCTGTAAACCTCCTGAGTGAGAAGATAGGCTGGAGTTGCTGCCCGGCTCAGGAGCCCTCTGTCTGTGCTGGAGTTCATTTCAAATTGCTCAAATAGCACGGCTTTTTTTCATGAAGATTAAAGCAATCTGGTATCTACTCATATATTAACTACATTCAAATATGAAACAGTTAATTCCCTGCATGAGTTGAGAGTTTATTTTTATGAAAATAAAATAGATGTTCAATTCTGAAAATCAGAAATAAATAATTGATTCCTATAACTTCTTTTCTTCTTATGACTTCAAGACAGAGTTTTGGGGTGTCAGTCTGGAATTTTATATTGTTTTTTACAATACAAAATTGCAGCATGTTTAGGAACAATTTTGTCAGTTATGATGAATTCTGAAAACCTGATCTTCAGAAATAAAATAGCTACAAAACAATTCTGCAAACTCCGTTGATTTCCTTTAACCCATTTTCTTAAACTGAAATAATCTCAATAAATAATTTAAACAGGAAAACTGCTGCAATTCAGTTTAATTTTCCCAATTATTGTTTGTTTGCATCTTTCTTAAATCTTAAATACTGCATATAAAGAAAGAAAAGAGAGAAATGCTTGCCTGAATATTTTGAAATGGATTCTTGTTACCGTAGGATTCGCTGAGGTATGTGAAATCATCTATGCTAAGCTGAAAAACAAAGGGAGTAGATTGGTGAGAAGGAGCCACGGCATCTCATTTAGGTACACACTTGCACTTGGCATTGGTGACAGAAGAGGAATTGATGTTACATACTGTATCTTGCAGGAACAGGATGAGGTTTCTGGAATTCTGGGTAAAAACAGGTTGCAAGAGTACAGTCAGCTCCTGTGCTGAGACAATGTGTCCTTCGTGCAAAGCAGCATCAGAATTCCACTGTGATCTACAAAGAAAAAAATTTGTATCTGTAAAATTTGCTGCCAATGATGACATCACTTCTTTCTTTAAATATGCAGCAGCAGGTGATGATACAATCATCTCTGGATTAAGATCAGGTTTACAGTTCAGGTTATTTTCATTCTACTCAAGAGGAGAAGAACTTGCCCATTTGTGTCCATATCGCATTAAATGCGTTACAGCAGGAATGAAATTGGTCCAACCAAGATAACTGCCTCTTTCTACTCTCTTGTTCGTGTACAACAGCACAGGTGCATCTTTCAAAAAATTAGCTACTACGGGGAAAGAAGAAGAATATGTTGAAAATCCTCAGAAAGAATTCCCAAAGGGAATCCTGCCAGACACCTTGGTGGCCAGAGAGGAGAACTCAGGCTAGACCACAAGTTATCATAAACCAGGTTTTTTTGATAAACTTTTTGTTTAGTAAAAGAGGCTTTCCAGTGTTGTTGTAAGCAGTATGTTCTCTCCTACGGTTTTCGTGATGAAGGAACCTCTCTGCAGAAGCAGCTCAGAAAAGCCACCTTTCCAGAAGCAGGAGCTCTTCCGAACAGAACAGCTCAAGACACCACGGAAAGCTGACGATGCTTTTGCCAACCTGTCATTGTGAGGATTGGACAGAGAAATAACTCATCTATTTGGTTTTACTACTACCAAAACCAGTTACGGGCAAAACAAGAGGTGGCATTATTCTTTCAACACCTGATTGGGATTTTAACAGTGCGCAATGTGTGTCTATAGGGATGAAATTTACTATGAAAATTTTGGTCCTAGGTGTCTTGACTAAGGTAATATTGTCATTCTGCAGAAACCCCAGAGCTTAAAGCTTAATCTCCCATCTTCCCCAAACGCACATCAGTTGCTTAGGCCTGAGAAATCAGGTATTCCAGACCCTCTAAATGGTTCTAATTACAAAGAAAAGAATAAAGAGAATTGCTGTGTGCTGTAGCATCAGCTATTATATGATTGCAATTTGGTGAAGCTGAGAGGCTTATTAAATTTTCTAACCCAAAAGCAATTTGAAAATGACCCTTGCACAGCAAGCTTTTATGAATGAAAACAATCTTTGTGGTCTCTGAAGATGGAGGCAGAAGAGGGGTAGTGAACACATAGAGGGGGGTTTCAGTGTTGTTTCTCTGATGAGGAAAATCTGTATTTCACTTCAAGACTTCCCAGTAATTCCAATGAAGATTGCTGAGAGTGAATCGAAAGTGCCTAACTGCACCCACGACAGAGATAAAAAGAGGACAGTCCTTCAGACCTAGTTACCTACCTCCCTTCAGAGACTGGGGTTTGGGAGAGGGTTAGAGCAAACAGTACTTGGGTGAGACTCTTTCAGGACAATGTGCTGCAAATGTTAAAATTAAATTCTAGTAGATCTTCTGTCTGTCACTTTGCAAGCTTTGGAAGTAAACCCTGCTGTGCAGGAAAGAATTTTTTTTTCTGTTTGGGAGAAATTATCATTTGCTATTTTCTTAGTTTTGCTCAGCATTTTCATTTCTTTGTTAATTTGTGCTTGGAGATCCATATTAATTTATATTTATGGAGCCAAAGAACTTAGAAATTGTAATAGACATGCCTTAACTTTTCAGAAAAGTCAAACCTCACGATCTCAAATATTTCAGTACAATCTTTAAAAATAAGATATTTGAAAACACAAAGACTCCCAAAGATTCTGAGTGACTATTCAGGAACTGAGTTTCATATTGACTACATGCATTGGATGGCCACACCAAAATACTAGTGATATTAAAGGAAAAGGAGATAGATTAGATTAAAAGATGTTAAAAAATGGCTTGTGTAAAAGAAAATAATAGTGAATATCTTGGTATATTTATTTAAAAAACTAACTAAAGAAATCTATTTCATGCCAAATATTAGGAAAAAAAGAATATTTTGACAGCTTTTAAGACTTGCAATTAAGAATAAAAAGTAACAGAAAGCACATGAAACAAAACTAAGTCATTTGCAGTAGCACAATGGCAAAGGTTTTTGTCATGACCTCAAAACCTCAGAAATTTAATGATCCTGTTTTAAAGCACACTTGCTTCTAAGGTATTCCCTGCTCCTTCAAGCAGCTCTTGTTAGCTATTTAACCTTGGCAAGCACCTTTTGTGAGACTTTTTAACTTCCTAGCAGTCAACTTCAGTAACTCCAGCATCATCTTTAGAGAAATAAATCTACATCAGTTAGTTAAGAATTCTATCATTATGCAGCATTTGCCTAATACTTATACTCACCATATTATACACACATTTATTTCGCTTCTTTTAAATAGTTTGCTGAGCACGATGCATGGCAGCAGGCAAAGCTATGCCCTTCATTAAATGGGCTGCTACTGTCAGCTGGGTGCAACAATATTCTCACCATGGTTCGGGCAGGAAATGTCAGTATGTGTTACAAGTTGGTTTACTGGGAACTGCAGAGGGAAATGGAGATACGTGACTGCCACAGATAATGCACCGTGCATAAGCTAAAGGTATGTTTTCCTGAATGCCATGAACCGGTCCATCCCTTTGAACTCTTCACCTCAAGCAGGCAGCAGGGGATCGGTAAGGGATGGCGTAGGATGAGACAGGCAGTACGCCGACACACGTATTGATTGCTGCTATTGATTGCTCACACAAAATTTTATGTCCAAGGATGCACAGCCTTGTGCAGTCGTCTGCACGCCAAGCACAGCAGACTTGACCTCCCCAATGTAGAACCATCCTGGGGTCCTCAGTTGTGGGGGCTCATAGTGACGAGCATCTCTGCAAATGTATGTACTTTCCCGCTGTCTAAAAAGGAGGAAAAGTAAAACTCAACTGCTCTCTTTCCTCCAATAGCCAGAAAATGCACTAAAGAAAGAGAGGAAAGCAAGCTTAGCTTGGTATTCTGCTTCTTTCTTGTCCCTAACTGCTCTGGCATGACAACAAGTTTAAGCATACAGATTTTTCTCTGACCAGAGCTCTTTCTAGGTAGAACTGGGATTTGAGCACTTACTTATTTTTGATGGAAGCAAAGATTTCAAGATTTCTTGTATCTGGGCCTCCCAGAAGGGCAATGGTGAGATAACAGGACTCCTATCACTCTGACTTGTGAGTTTACATTCTTGCTTTGTAGCTGCCTTCTGAACTCTCTCCTACAAGTTATTCTTGTCAGTTTTCTCTTTCAGTCACCTTATAATTACCATACAAGAAATAACATTTTCTCCTGCATAGCAGAAGCAAACAAGCTGATTTAAAAAATTTGGAGATTACCTTCAAATACCACGTGTCACCATACTAGTAGCAGCAGTAGAATGAAAACTCATGATCATAGGAAAAAAAATTCAAAAAGCTACTCGAGCATGTTAACACACAGTATCTCCATATAGAAGTCCAATAAAGTTGCAGCTAAAATAATTTTCTGTTTCCACTGTATCCTTTTTATGTTCCACCATCTTTCAGCAGATTTTTCAGCAAATTCCTTGCAGTTTTAAGAAATACTGCAAATGTACTCTTTGGCATTAATGCCTTCTCAAAGTCACTTATAATCTGGATTTAGAATCACAGAATCATAGAATGGTTAGAGTTGGAAGGGAACTTGAAAATTATCTAGTTCCAACCCCCCTGCCATGGGCAGGGACACCTCCCACTAGACCAGGTTGCTCAAAGCCCCATCCAGCCTGGCCTTGAAGAGATTTGCCAGAACAGGATTAATTTCCCAATATAAGCATAGTATAAATGAAGGTAGTAATATATTTTCAATGACTGTAGGCAAAAATAATTCCTAAAACAAACACATGAGGGGGCAATCACAAAAGCTGATTTTAATGAACTTGTTTCCTCAGGCTCCCTCTCTAATCTATGGAGGGAATGAAATTCTTTTGAATAATGGTTCAAAACTGCTAAATCAGGTTTCTTCTGTGAATCTGTGAAGAGGAGAAACCTCTCCATCTCTACTGCTTTGAAAAGCAACCAGGAGATATAAGTTTAAAGGCTAATTTAAGATCAAGGTTAATTTTTCCATGACCAAATTATCTGAAGAATGTCCCTTGATGTATTAGTATTAGTTCGTGAAAAGCAGGACACTGTGACGTACTGAGTTATTCCCACTTCGTCTTTTTCCGGAGTTCAATGGAGAAAGACTGTTGTTTGGTAGAAAATACTTATTTTTCTCAAAGTACAGATCTGCATTTTTCTTTCTAGAGGAAAGAGGTGATTTACTAATGTCCCTGGAAGGATTTATGTCACACTTCCTTTATGCTTTGCACACTGCATGTGTTTGTCAGCTGCAGGTTTCATCTGTATCTGACATCTAACATTGTCTTTAATAGCATGATTACAGTACAATAATAATGCATTAAAGAGAGACTTAAAAGTGCTACATTTTTCTAATATAGCTGTTCTGACATATGGCTTTACGAACACTGGCTAGTTCTAAAGAGCAAAATGTATTATCCTTCAATTATTCAATATCATATCCTAACAGATAAGCTGGGAGAGGGTGATGGAATAGATCAGTGAATCTTAGCTTCTGTTGGTCAATGAATCACTGAAGTTTTAAACTGGTGGGACGTGTTTCTGCTAAGTGGATAGCAATCCATTGATAATGGCTGCACTTCTTTAGTTACTCTTCCTAAAACTCTTAATAGTAGTTTCCAGATTTCATAAGCCTGTAGACCACACCCTGCAAACCTTGCATCCCTGCAAAGTACCAAGATGTAAAGCATGGAGTAAAGGGTTAGCAAACAAACATTACTGTTCCTGTTTCTTTATTTTATAAAATAACATAAATCTCCTTTCCCATTGTTTCACTGGCTTTCACCAGAGCTAATTTCTGCCCCACAAGAACTTCACCTTTCAAAAATGCAAAGGTCATGGTAGGAGGAACGTTTCTTCCGGAAAATGTTCTGTTTCTGGAAACATGAAACTGGTTTAATCAGTCCACTATCCTGATTTTTCTCGCTCTAGATTTGTGTAAACCTGACCAATCTGCAGTAGAGCAAGTTGCTAATTACATCTTGCTGGAAAGTTTGCTGTTATGATCACCCTGGATTAAGTGATAAGATTTTGCTTATATTGACAACAGGTCTGTTGTTTATATAAACTAGGAAGTAAGACAAAGGAAGCACTTTGCTTAGATTCTTAGGATCAGTTTTATCCTAAGAAAAACTCTTTCCAACATTTACTTTGCTTTTAAATACAGAGGTTTAGTACTCTTGCATATGCCTGTGTTGTATAAAGGTGAACAGATTAAGTATTCTTAATATAAAAAAGCCTTGGTGTTGAGATATCCATTTACTTCTTTCNAAAAAAAAAAAAAAAAAAGTCAAAATTACCTAATCAAACTTTATTATCCTATACATTGTGGCTCCCCAGGGACCAGAGGTTCCATTTCTGGAAATGCTTAAGAGATGGGCAGACATATGTCAAAGCTGGTATTAATTACTTCTGGGAAAAGGATGCAATGTCCAGGATACTTACGAAAGAAACACTAGCAATACCTCCTACACATCTGTTTTCTGTGGCCCTCAATGTTAGAGCATCACATATGAAAAACCAGAAAAGTAGCATGCTTCTATACATGGAGAAATGTCTCCTGAACACCCGAATCAATCTAAATCCTGATGTTAATAAAAATTCTGGATCCTCCAAATGCTGTCTTAAAATTACCACATTAAGAAGCGACGAAAAGAAAAGAAAAGAGAAGAAAAGAGAAGAGAAGAAAAGAGAAGAAAAGAGAAGAAAAGAGAAGAAAAGAAAAGAAAAGAAAAGAAAAGAAAAGAAAAGAAAAGAAAAGAAAAGAAAAGAAAAGAAAAGAAAAGAAAAGAAAAGAAAAGAAAAGAAAAAAGAAAAGAAAGGAAAAGAAAAGAAAAGAAAAGAAAAGAAAAGAAAAAAGAAAGGAAAAGAAAAGAAAAAAGTATTAACAAGATTTAGCTCTCAGACTTAAATTTTAATAAACTTGCCTAAAGACAAAGGATTTACACTAGGATAAATGGTAGCAGAATTTAGTCTAATTCTCCTCCTAGCGAGATAATCCACAGTGCCTCAAATGGGCCGAAGAACAGCTCGAAGCCTCATGAAAGGGTAGAGTGAATCCAGCACAGCTAGCTGAACCAAGAAACCATTGGTTTCATTCCTCCCCCAGTTTACAGAAGAGTAAATCCCAAGTAACACTCTGGGAATCAACAAAGCAATAAAGTTAGAAAAGAATTAAATCCCATGAATTCAGACCTGACGAGGGTTGATGACCAAAGGAGTTCAGAGGCAAAGCTCCCCCTGCCCCAGCACACACAGTTTGGTCACGCCAGCGCAGGGACCCAACTGGAGTCCCCGTCACTGCAGCCCCTTCTGTTCAATCTTACAGCAAAAGTGCGGGTTGACCTGTGCCCCAAAGATATTGGCGGTACAGGAAAGCATTTTATGCTTATGAAGCCACTCAGCTGGATTGTGACAAATTCCAAATACTGCTGGTGTTACGGGTTATTTGTATGAGAGAAATGAATAAATACCCGGCTGAGATCAGGCCTGTTGACCTAGGTATGACACATATGTGTTTGCTGAGGGTATGAGATGAACTCTCCATGAGAGGGTTTACAATTTAGATAAACCAGGTTAAGAATGTGGAGGATCTAGGAATTAGGAGGAGAAAGTCAAGTGATTTACTCAGGCCAAAGCACGCCTTAGGCAAACATAGAGTACAGATGATCTGTTGTCATCTTCCCACGCAGAAAAGGACTTTGCCCTCACCCCTTCCCATCAGCCCTGTGATCCCATAAGCCCCTCAGGAGCCTTTTCATTCAAATCTCTTACTGTATTTTGGGGCAGTACCTCCTAGACGCCACCAATGTGCATGCCCTGCAGAGACAGCCGTGTGAGTAAGCGGCGCGTAGTCCTCTGACAACTTTGCATATCCAGTACCCCAACCGAAGCTACTGCACTGCCCAAGCTGCCATATTTCTGAAAATCCCAAGTAATTATATAAAATCCTTGAAGTCTGTATGAGTAAAATTCCTGGTTGGAAAAAAGGGGTCTATATCTGGCTCTTTCGAGACAGGTTCAAAGTCTTATTTCATAAGTATATGCAAACCCCTGAATTTCACGTGTCTGGTTCTGTCAAGACTCTGCAGTTGTTTCTAACAACTGATGTCTATATATACAGCAGTGTATTTTATTAAAAAAACCTGCATTAAAAAGAACATTAAAGTGAAAAATCAGGATCCAGGAGTTAGGAAATGCAAGGATTAAGGATGTCCACACAGTTTTTGGTCAGGTCCTTTTTGTGAGACTGCCTTATGTTGTGCCTTTAAGTCACGACAACAGTGGAGTTCAAGGTTGCCTCAGGGTGAATACAGCATATCTACTTCAGATTTGAAGAATAGGGGTTATATTTACTTCTTCCTGCCCAGCTTAGAACACTAAAATTATCAATAAAAATGGGTAAATTCATCTGTTAGGTTGTTCAATTGCCGAGAGGCAATTTTATTTATTGGGTCATTTTATTGCCCAGAGGTTATTTACCACAGCTGAGGATATATAATATATTCTGCACACGCACACAGAGCAACAGCGTAAGTAGAGATACTCTTTTGTTAGATTTCTTACCCCTGAGTTGACCAAAGCAGCATGGGTACGTGGTCCTCTGACAGAGCGGTTCTGAAGAGCAGGGCGAGGGCGCAGAGCAGCGGGGCTGGAGCAGCGGAGCGGAGCTGCCTCATGACTCCAGGCGAGTCCCTACGGAACTGGCCAGCTGCAAAGGGAAGTCCGAGCGTACCCACAGCTGCGCTTTCCGGTTCAGTTGCAGCTCTCCGGATTCAGCCAGGCTGCTGGGTGAGGCTGGGCTGCTCTGTAACGACAGCGAGAATTTTCAAAACACGGACTTCCTTAGCTTGAAGTAGGAAGTTCTGCGTATTTTTAATAACTTTCAGTTTTGTGATTTAAGCAGCTCATAAAACTCTCCGCAGTATACGCACAGACAGATTCCTCTAGCATTCTAGTACAAGGGAGAGTCATGAAGTCCAAACTCCTGTCCTACTGTTTGCTAACTCCCTGATAACTGCAGGCTGATATCAGAGTTGCTCGATTTCAAAATGGAGTTTATAGAAAAGTTTTCTGTACTGTGCAAAATGTATTCTGCAGAACTTCTGTCTTCTTCCCCTGCTACATATTATCATGTCCCTCAGCTCAGCTCTTTCACATGTATCGAGAGCTGGTGTCACACATTTGGGTGTTGACAGGTTTGAAATCTGCAGTAAATCTATCTATTGCAGATTCCAGCAAGAAGGAAGAGAGTGAGAAAATGGTACGTTTGGAGTGTATCCACTGAAACATAGAATTGTTCGGCTGTCTTTTGCATGGAGCGATGCTGTCCCAAAAATCAAAAATACCAAAAGTCAGGAGCAAATTATAATCACTTCAGAACCTGACAGGACTTCAGTATTTCACAAGTCTCATGCGGGATCAAAATAGTCATAGAGAATTTCATCGTGCTGGGAAGCAAATTCCTCCAGCACACTTCTTTGTTCCTGCCAAGCACTGAGCTGTTTCTACACCTTGTGACTACATTAGGCAGCAGCAGTCACTCGGCACGTGGTCGTCACAGGGCACAGATGCTTCTTCACAATCACATGTTAAGGATAATACAGGAAAAAAAAAAATGTTAGCTATGTTAAAAGAAGTTGTGTTAAGGCAAAAAAAAAAGGAAGCACGATGACAATTGTAAGAGAAGATATAAACAGATGTCAGAAGACATGCGCTTCTGAATCTGAGCACACGTAGCTTGATTAATTAAATCCATTTGCCTTAACTCACAGCATACTGTTACAGTGCTGTTGTCTAATATGAGGCAATTTGTTCCTCACTTCAATCTGAAATCAGATTTCTGAGACAAAAATAATAGTTTCGAGGGAAGTAATAAAACCAGTCATCTTCATGTTCCTTTTCTTCTCCATGTTTCCTTTACACAGCACTGAAGTTAACCCTTTAATTGCTCTTTTCCCTCTTCTCCTCAGAGATATATCAGAAATCGTTCATCTCCCTTTTCACCAGACGTTGTTTGTCCGTCTGTTTAAGGGAGCGTACAGATAAGACAGCAATCCAGAGCGCAAAGACAGGGGTGGAACTGGGGTGCCCTAGGGAGATTTTAGTATGAGTTGGAATAGCTCGCTCGACGCAAGCAAAATACCTTGTAATTCTTGAAGCGGTTGACTTTTCCATGGTATCTTCCAGAACACGAGAGATCTCACATAACTGTCCAGAATATTCTTGCCAGAATATTCTTTTTGTGTGCACCTCCTACCCGCAAAGCCAATCGACCGTTAGTCTTCCTGTATGCTTACAATTAACCTTCATATAAGAAACAAAGACAACCTGAAGGTCAGCATTATGTAAATGAAGAATGCACAATGTGGTTGCCACAGAATACTAAAGGAATCACACGATTTCCAGCAAAACTTTCAATTTTGCAGAACCTGCTAGGTTTGCATTGCAGTTGGCAGTCTGGAGAAACAGCGCATTACTACCACACTTTAATTCCACGAAGCCCATGCCTTCTCAGATTGACATTCCTTTCACTCTTTAGCTTGCACACCGCAGAGGTCCTTGCTTTGCAAAACAGAGCAAAACAGTAGCAGATCTTACTATTCTTCTAACATGACCCGATGAAGAGCAGGTTCTAGTGGGTCTCCTCCATTACTAAGACAGTTGACAATTACGACCAACACTGCCAGGACTTCCACATCAGAATAAGCCCTCAACGATCTGATCTGAATGTATGGAAATCAAGACCAACAAATATATAGTGTTGTACAAATATATGTTGTAACCTGACAGGAGCCTCACCACAAGAGCAAATGATTCATTACTAAAAATTTGACAATTTTGTGCTTTTTAAATGGGTGACTAATGCTCAGCTCTGTTATTACAGAGTGTTTTCATAGGGCTGAAGCATTTACACCATTTCAAAAATTCCACTGCCGGCATGTGCAACTTCTTTTACAAGTTCATACTCAAATGCTGACACCCTCAACAAAAAGCCTAAGTCAAGTAAGAGATTCCGGGCTTCTTGCACCCGAAATGACTGACTTAAAGTAGGTTAATGAGACAAAAGAGAAGCTAATACAAGGCAGAGAATTATGCAAGAAAGGTATATTGTCCCTGTCTCTTTCCAGCTGGTAATAACTCAAAACCTAGACTATCCCTTGGTCTGAGCTGGATCTTCTGGAGGGCATTTGCTCATGGTAACTGGATCACACACAAGTGAGACGGAGCACAGCTGGTGGGTATACTCTCTGTATTCTGCCTTATAGAAACAGCCTTAAAACTTTTTGAAACAAAACCAGGTTGTTTTCTCTCAGATTACCATATTACTTATGAACAAACTTTTAACTGAAAACAAACTGAATTTTCCTTTTTAATACTTCTCCACAAACCACAGTTTGGGAACAATTGAAGTGAAGAAAGCTTTGAGAAAAAAGGAATGAGAAGAACCTATTGAGTGGGATTTTAATTCGCCTCCCTCAGTAATTTTGGCTCACTAATGCATCTGCATATATTTTCTCGTTTTTCTTTTTTCTTTCACTCCTAAAAATAAAGACTTTTTGCCAAATGATAAGAAAAAAATATACCTATTTCAACGAGATTTTTCAAAAAGATTCCTTTCTTTCATTTAATTAAAATGAGATGAGATCACAGTGGATTTTTAACCTAAAACCACTTTTGACTGATGTCTGTCAGCATGCACAAAATCACACACACAGAGTTTACTGTTGCATTTTCCATAGGGCTTTTTCCTTGAAAACCCACAGGTGATCTTGAGTCCAGGTTTAGCACTGCTTGCACATCAAGATTTTTTTAAATCCAACACAAATTCAAAACACTGAAACTCAGACTACTGTGAAATCATTATGAAACTACAACGAAGAAAAGAATACCTCCATGACCATGTATCTCCACTTAACTAAAATAATTTTGTTAAGAGAAGCTATAATATTGACATACTGTGTATTTACATTCTACTCCTACCCATTTCTCTGGATTTATATGTACTTTCTTTTACAATTTTATGCCTATCACAGATCCTACACATTTCTAATCCTGTCAAAGTTGAAATATAGGACTCACAAAAAATAATTGAAGAGAAAAGACCAAGATGATGGAGACTTAATTTCTTTTGCTTACGAATCCTTTTCTTTAAAAAAAAAAAAAAAGAATCCTCTCAACTTCAGAATTCTACATTCCTGATGTAAAAAACTTTGAATAAAGCAGTGTGAATGCCAGATTTGTGTGGGATGAAGGTAAATTTAGGACTGTAAGTCAGGCTAAAAGGGGTAACTGTTGTAACAAGGACAATTTACAGTAAAAGAAAAGCCAGAAGAACTATCTATAGATAGGTGACAAAAATAAGTGCCACGCATTTTGCATGCAAATTTGATCCTTGAGCAGTAGGTTTGGGAGCTAATATAGTACTACAGCAGCATATTAAAGAACCTCTTCCCCCGGCTCAGATAATAGACATATTCAAAATTAGAGTCTTAAAAAAAAATTAGTGATAATTAAAAGAATCCATGATTTGGACTTTTTTTTTTTTTTAATCTCAGTTACTATCAGTATCATTTCCTATTGAAAAAGTGTTTTCCACATACCAAACACTGGTCAGCAACTACTTTGCTACCCTCACATATTTAATTTCTAATCCTGTTTTATTGTATTTTACAATCATTTTATTGTCTAAGAAGGGAATTAATGCTTTGTTCCATTGGGACATCTTTTTGGGGCAAGGAGATGGAGGGAGCAATTACTTTGAGTTCTTCTTCCTTTGAGACTTATATAGGGAAATTCAGATCCTGGAAAAAACATAGACTTTTCTCGTAGGAGCAGGGAGGCAAAATGCACGTGCTTCTTTGCTGAATTAATGTATTACCCACCTGTGCATGTGGGAAGAAAGCTGGAACTTCACCCTCTGCAAATGGATTACCAGTGGTGTTGGAGGTGGGTAGAAGGCAAATTTTGCTTCATGCTTGAAGAGTCCTCCTCACAAAAGAGGCCTGTGAGGTAAGCTGCAGGTGTTAATTGGCCATATGTCCCTGCTAGTGCAGAAGGAGGAATACAAGCCATACAGTCCCCTTTTCCTGGCACTGAGTATCTACATCTGGGAAAGAGCTGAGGCAAACCCAGCATTTCTCACCAGCGTTTCAGGAACGTGGACTCCTCATGGTCTCAACCTCTAAGCTACGATTTAAGAGACTTTATAAGCCTATCATTTAGCCACGTCTCAAAAGTGAAGAGAGAAGGTTAAAATTTCACCTTACAGTCTGTTCTCCTTTGAAGAGGCGCTGACACTTTGCAATCATTTGTTCTCATTATCCTGGAAAGATCTAGGCTCCAAAGCAGAGGCCTTTTTACCAACAGATTTCAAAATCATCTTGTGAGTATTCTCTGAAATTCAAGCAAAGATGATCAGCTGTACTTTTAAAGAATTTACTCAGTTCTAATAGAAAGTGGCAGATCTGACCCTTTATCTGAACAGTTTTCTTTTTCTGATAAAATGCAATGACTTCTCCTAGAAATATAGTGTTTTTAATCTGACTCTCATCTTTTCAGTCAGCTTTTCCAGTATTTGCCACTGTCTAATACAGAGAATGCTTTCATTCTTCATACTTGTCCAGCATCTTCTTTAATATCACTTGTAAGCTACATAAACAGGTGAAGCAACACAGTAACTATTAGAGAAAAGTTTTAAATTAATTAATTTTCCAAACAAAATACAATTATAAATGCTATGCACAAAAAGGGGTAAAAAAATCTTTGTTTCTAAATTCAGTAACAGTATTAACAAAACATTTATGATGATCAAAGTAGGAATTAAAGAAAACTAACATGAAGGATTTTATACTAATTTCAATTACACTAGATTTTTTTTAAAAAAATGTTATCCTATTTTTGAATTATGTTGGCTTCACTTAGCTTTGCCCTAACAAAAGTATTCACTTAGCTATCCAAAATATTGAAAATACTTTTCCCATTTTTCAGCAACTCTCTTTCAGGACATCATGTCCTCCAAAACATTCAGCTTCTATGCTGAAAAGCCATTTTTGGACACTGACTTGAAGGAAGACATTAGTTTTCTCTTTACACAGGTAGTCACTTGTTTTGTGGACATCCATGTCACAAATATTAGTCAAGTATCCAATTCACTATAATTTCAACACAAATTTTTAACTATTTACTCAAGAACTTCTACAGTGCAATTAAATGGCACTGCAATTATCAGGGACTACCTTCTGGATTCTGCATAAACCAAAAAACTTTTGTGTGTGAACAAGTCTCTAGCAGGCCAAAACACCAGTTTGCTTGAGAATACTCAGCTGAATATAGAATCTGCAACTCTTCAAGCATAAATCTGTAATATTGTGTCAGGTTTGGGCCCCTCAAATCAAGAAAGGTTTTGATAAACTGGAGCAAGTTCAATAGAGGTCCACCAAGAAGCACAAGGGGCAGAAGCACTTGACGTGTAAGGAAGCACTGAGGGAACTGGGCTTGTGCAGCAAGGAGAAAAGAAGGCTTGGGGAAAACCTGATAGCAGCTTTCCAAAATTAGAAAGAGATTATCAAGAAGATGAAGCCAGGCTCTTTACGGGTGTGCATTCTAGAAGATGAGAGACAGCATACTCTATTGAAATGAAGAACTTTTTTTAAGATGAGGACAGTCAAGCACAGGAACTTGTTGCCACTAGAGGTTATCCATTCTCCATCCTTGAAGGTTTTCAGGACCTGAATGGATAAAGCCTTGAGCAATTCAGACTGACCTATAGCTGACTGTGCTTTGAGTAGGAGATGGACTTCTGAGGTCCCTCCAAACCTGAATTATTCTACAATTCTGTACAGTCCTGCTATGACAAGGTGACCCGCTTAGTGGATAAGGGAAATGCTGTGGATGTTGTCTACCTAGACTTTAGTAAAGTCTTTGACACCATTTCCCGCAGCATTCTCCTGGACAACCTGGTTGCTCACGGCTTAGACGGGTGTATGCTTCACTGAGTAAAAACCTGTCTGGATAGCTGGGCCCAAATAGTTGTGGTGAATGGTGTTAAATCCAGCTGGTGGCCAGTCACAAGTGGTGTTCCCCAGGGCTCAGTATTGGGGCCAGTTCTCTTTAATATATTTATCAATGATCTGGACGAGGGGATTGAGTGCACCCTCAGTAAGTTTGCAGATGACACCAAGTTGGGTGGGAATGTTGATCTGCTTGAGGGTAGGAACGGAGTGGGAAGGAAGGTTGGAAGAGGGATCTGGACAGGGTGGATCGATGGGCTGAGGCCAATGGTGTGAGGTTCAACAAGAGCAAGTGCTGGGTCCTGCACTTGGGTCACAACAACCCTCTGCAATGATACAGGCTTGGGGAAGAGTGCCTGGAAAGCTGCTTGGAGAAAAAGGACCTGGGGGTGCTGGTCAACAGTCAGCTGAATATGAGCCAGTAGTGTGCTCAGGTAGCCAAGAAGGCCAATAATGTCCTGGCTTTTATTAGAAATAGTGTGGCCAGCAGGACTAAGGAAGTGATTGTCCCCCTGTACTTGGCACTGGTGAAGCCCCGCCTCGAGTACTGTGTTCAGTTTTGGGCCCTTCACTACAAGAAAGACATTGAGGTGCTGGAGCATGTCCAGAGAAGGGCAACAAAGCTGGTGAGGGGTCTCGAGCCCAAGTCTTATGAGGAGCAGCTCAGGGAACTGGGGTTGTTTAGCCTGGAGAAAAGGAGGCTGAGGGAAGGCCTTATTGCTCTCTACAATTACCTGAAAGGAGGTTGTAGTGAGGTGGGGGTCAGTCTCTTCTCCCAAGTAGTAAGTGATAGGACAAGAGCAAATGGCCTCAAGTTGCAGCAGGGGAGGTTTAAATTGCATCTTAGGAAAAATTTCTTCACCAAAAGGGTTGTCAAGCATTGGAACAGGCTGCCCAGGGAAGCGGTTGAGTCACCATCACTGGAGATATTTAAAAGGCATGTAATGTGCCGCTTAGGGACATGGTGTCACAGTGGGCTTAGCAGTGTCAGGTTAACAGTTGGACTTGATGATCTTAAGGGCCTATTACCCACGATTCCAAAAATCTTTGACACCACATGGCATTGAAATCAATGGATGAGTGGCTTTTCACATTTGTTTGAGTTATTTCCTTACTGTTTATGTAAATCATCCTTCTGGGGTTGTAAAGGACATTTTTTAAAAGCAGTTTAAAAAGATAGGCGACAAATTTATAAAGAGGTAGATTACTATCTATATGATTCATGTTTTCCCTCTTGCCCTTCAACCCATTATTTTTTGCCAATCTGGAAGAAGCCCAGTCTTAGCAGCCATTGCTATTTTAAGGCTCAGATCCTGGAAAGCACATAAGTCAAATGGAATGCTCAGGTGCTGCAATTCTACCATTAATTCAGTACTGAACTAAAATCCAGAATCTGAATTTAATAGTAAAATCAATGGAAAGACTCCACTGATGTTAGAATGCACTCATCAGTCAGGTACTGGTTCTACAGTTCATGTTCTGTTGAGGGAGTGAATCCAATTTCCAGCTGTTTGCTGCCCAATATATGCTTATTTCAGTTTGTAAATGCTACTGCTTCTTCCTAGACAGTTTTATTTGTCAGAGCAAAAGGTTTTGTCCTGGGTCAAAACCACATCTAGAATAAAGGTTTCAAGCAGAACTTTGCAACTTTCTGTACTGAATGTACACCAGATCATATTTTTCTCTGTAACTATAATCAAACATAAATATAACTAAATAAGTTTATGGAGAGAAGTGGCCTCTACTTTAAATAACACAAGCTCCTAAAAAAAAAATAAATATGTTCCAAACAGTCTGCATCGTGTTTTTCATACTGTAAGTCTGATTTACAATAATTTCAAGATCTTGGATGCAATAATTACATGCTGGTAGTTCCACTACGACCATTGAGATCAGCTATAAAAAGTAAAGTTATTCTTTTGCACAAATGTTTTCAAGGCAAAGCAGCTATATGTGGAAGGGCATATCAATTCTGTTGTTCTGTAGGAATTTAGGGTTTGAGAGGTTTTCTGCCTTATGTGGTTAAGATGAGATAAATACATTTAACACAGTGTTTATGGTATTATTTTTCTAATGAAAAGGTAAGAAAGAATTAGCTAAATTCCCCCAACAGGAGTATTACAATACATATAGGATGTTCCAAGCAACACAGGCATACACAGAAAGACAGTCATTGCTCTAAAAATTTAGAATTTACAAAGCTCATCAACAACATTTTACTTTTTAAATAATGAGGTTACAAAACATGAAACGCAGATATATTGACTGGTCAAGATCAAATTATTTTATCCTCAGAAGTTTATTTTGATCTGTGTAATACAATTAAGGTATTGGTGAAAAAGCACATTTCTTCAGAATCAAGGAAATTGTATTAATTAATAATTCAGTTAACTTCTTTAACTTCAGTTAACTTCGCCTAAGAGTTATGTTTTTGTACCAGTAGGAATAGGCGTAGCTATTAAAAATTCATTTGCATTAGCCTGATTGTCACTCCTATGCAAAAATGATGTCATCGCTGGAATCTGAGAAAAGTAGTTTTTTGCCCGGATATGCTTATGTTTTATTCTGTGAATAAATGCCGCTTCATAAGCCTGAAAGCAAAAAAAATCCAAATCCCATTAAATACAATTAAAATATCTAGCAATCTACATGTTGCTTCATATTTTAGGTAGTATAAATAGTGACCGTTTAATTAAACCAAGCTAGATAATTTATTCGTATATGATACATGATGAAATATTTTGTAGTACTATACTGCTATCTTATGGCCCAATAGTGAAAATTACTAACAGCTCCTTGTGAAATTAGTCACCTTTTAAACACAGAAAATCTTCTGGCATTTTTTTATTCATTCAAGATAACACTTATTTCTTTTCAGGTAAGAACATTTGTACTTCCCTTTGAAAATTAAAAAAGGCAATGCCCAAGTATCAACATTTGCAGGGTGACAACTATAGGAAATTTCCTTGATAAGTATCAGTAATTATTTCCAAATAATCACGGCAGCAAGCATTTCAGTCAGCCTTTGCATTCAGTGGTGACACTTTCCTAAATTTCTAGTGATTATTAGTAGTTCAGATGATGTAATAAATAACCAGAATATTTAGTTGAAAAAAACCCTTTGCTGTTGCTGTAGTCATTGTTATGAATAATTGCTATTAAAGAAAGTGCTTGAAAGGCCTTTTTATTTCAGTGAATAAGAAACAATGATTCAATTTATGACATTCTAACTTTGCCTCATTTTCCTTATTNAAACAAAGCCTTGGCCACTGCCAGTGAAGAAACGTGACTCTTCATTATAGCTGGTCTGCTTCTATTTTTGTAGCAAGAACTAAATGAAAATTCCTTACAATTTTTAGATAGGTTTGCCTACCTTACCTGTTGCTCTTCTGGCCTAACTCCCAGCTCCACTGAAGCTCTGGCCCTAATCAAGTTAATGGCATCTCTTTGACTACGACATCCGGACTTATGAAGTTAAACCAGGTAAGTGCATAACCAGAATCTTTGCCTGCCATAATGCTAGTAACATACATTTATGGATGCAGAGAAGCATGGCTAGATTCAGACTGCCTGAACAGTCTTGTTGACTAAAAGTGAGACAGAGGAGTCAATAAAGGAATTTCCAGCTTGAAATTGATTTTACCTTTTAAAGCTAATGCTCACATAAACATGTGTCTGCTTGAAGACACAAGCTAGGCACACACACACAAAACATCACGGACAGCAGAATTCACTTTACCTTTAGAATTCCCTGACTGACATATTTCGTCCCCAAACCAAACCTTTCATTAAAAGAGCAATTCATTTTCTCTGTCAGTTTAGTTATCACATACTCTTAAGACTTTCAAAAAAGAAGGGCAATGCATAACAGCTGAAGTTGCATTTGTGATGCACACATATTATGTTAGAAATTGAATTAAGAACAACCTGAACAAAAGGACACTACAGAACAATGATCTCAGATCGCTTCTTACATAAATCAAGAACCTCCTGTGCCTTAAAAATTAAATATTCTACCATATGATGTCCAGTGAGATATTTACCGAACTACCATGTTTAGATATGGAATTTAAGGGGAGTGGTATAAAAATACACAGTTTCAATTACTTCTTTAACAAATTATTAAGTTTTTAAACTCAGAACAGCAACTACATTTTATTGCTTAATTGTAAATTATAGGATTACGTTGTCAGGGGTACTTAAGTGAAATTTATGTTAAAAAGTAAATTGAGACAAATTTTATTATGACAAATGGTCAAGCTCTAGACAGAGAGCCATTCTGTTATTTGAACAGAAATTTATAAGGCCAGAAACTAATGAGGCCAGAGCATGTGCAAGAGCACAGGCACACAATTGTCACAGTATTTATGGTTAGTCTTTAGTATGTTTTTCATCCAGGTCAGCTCTTGTCTGACCTCGGCTGAGGGAAGAGCATAGGCATGGCACTAATCTAAGTAGGCAGCATGGATGAGGCCACTTAGCTCCTTGCGTTTCGGGAGGGAGAACCAGGGCAAGACAGAGTTCAGGTACATGGATGTGAGTTGTACATGCCAGCTGCCCTCTGGACTAGTGGCCATTTTATTTAATAGTACAGATGCAATTATTTAAATAGTCACAATGGGCTAATTTAAACACGGATGAGTGTAGGGATTAAATTTGGCCAAACATCATTAGTCACAGGATTCTATTGAAACATAACATAAACGTTGTAAAAAATTAAGCCCATCAAATTTTACCTTCTGAAGGTTACACAGCTTAAGATGTGCATCTGCCTCATCTTTAGTGAGGAGAATAGTGTTCCACGGAGACCACTCACGCTGCTTATCCCATCTGACCATAACCAAATCATAGAGGTCACTGCAGGCACTGAGAGCTGACTGAGAGCCCCATATGTTCTCAATCATGTACTGCAGATCTTGATGCTGAAATGGGAAACAGGGTTAAGAAGGATGAAGCATGTTTCATTCTGTAAGAAAAGCACTGTAACTATATAAGAATCCAAATAAAGCTTTGAGTGAAAAAAATTTTTATGTGTATGTCATATAACCACTTGGTTAAAGAATGTCTAGACATAAACATTTTCCTTCAGCATAGCATGGCAATCATTAACTGCATTTTTCTTGTATCATCTCTAAAATATTACATTCTTACTTTGATTGTCTCTGCCAATGGCAATTCATATCTTCTGTTGACATCCTGATTGCTTAACTGCTCTTATAAAGCTTCTTAAATCTCATGTTTTTTTTCTCATATAGCATGTTTAAGCCTATTCAGACCTTTTTGGTTAATAGCAATAATCCATCTCTGTCATTACTGAGATGACTTCCCCATTTAATTCTTAGATTCAGAATTAATGTTATTTGATAAATGAGTTATTACACTACTAAATTACTTAAAGTTTACATGAAATCAGAATAATCTGGCCTGGAAAATGTGGGAAGTTAGGATAAGAAAAATTCCCACCTATGACAGACCTCAAATCCCTGCCTGCTTGCTTTCTTCCCCTCACTCTGCTGTTGACATATGGAGAGTTTATTGTTCTCATGATACTGTTGCTTATTTTACCAAATAAGATTTTAAGATCAGGTAGTTATGCTACAATATTAACAAAAAATAATAGAAGGTCTTCTAGTACAGAAAGACCTTTAAATATACTTTTAACCTATGCCTAAGGTTAATTTATGTCAATCCTAATTTGTTTAATTTATTACTAGCCATCTGAAATCACTACTAAATCTTGATAAACACAGCCTCTTGAATGAAAGAAAAAAAAATCTGGGATGGCATTTACTACTGAACTTTGGCAACTGTTGTTGGGAGGGAAAGGGAAAAAAAGCAAGTAGCTCAGAAAAAAATTAATAATTTAAGGAAATTTTAGGAAAAAAACAAAGCAATTAGTGATTTAAGATATAAACCTCTGTTGTTTAGATATTTACAACTCTAAAGAAAATAAGTTTATTTGGATTAAAATGACATAGTATCCAGAGATGTTGCAGTGGTACAACCACAAATGGAACTGCAAGTGAGGGCTTTTGGTGTCAGCAGTGAAGAAGCAGTCATGTTTCAGTGCATCAGTGACCACCAGCCTTCCCAAGTGATGTGATGTGGAAGAGGTCCAAAGGATTTTGGAGGATGTTTACATATTAAGATAAATTAAGTTAGACACAGACAAAAAGCTTTTCAGCTTAAGTGAAAACCAATATGGATGAACATAATCTACAAAATCCAGGTTCTTTGATAATATTTCTTAACACAGGTGTGATAAATAAAGAATCCCAATCTTCCTTTTGGCAGCTGCCGTTGACAAAGTGCTAAGCCACAGCATGGCTTGTTTTGGTAGCAGTGGAATATTGATTTTTTTGGTTTGCTTGCATGTTGTTTCAGACATACTGAAAATACAGTTCAAAAACTATTCTATGAATATTGATGCTGTAGAGATTTTTATTACTAAATCTCAGAAAATTCAAATAAATCTTGGCTGTTCAATATTTTCAGTAAATAACACTTTGCAATTACCTCATATTTAAAACTTTCCTAGTGGACATTGGATGTCAAACTCTTTTGCTGACAAAATAATAACAACTAAGAGAGAATTTTCTGAAGACAGAGGCAAGAAGTTCTTTGAACTGAGTTGTTCCAGTAATGATTATTAAGAAACATTAGCTACTTAGTAATATTGCAGAAGGCTACAGATGATCACAGATAACGGCAACAAATTTAGAAAATTAAAATATTTAGTGAATCCCTCTCCTAATAAATGCAAAACATTAAAAATTCCAACTATACAAATATTCTGACATAGAACAGGAATGTCAAAACCTCAGCTCCTTTATTTTTATCCTTCTGAGAATACAAAACAGTTTAGTCGTATTACTAAAACAGTGCAAATAATGGGGCTTAAAATGTTTTACTAGCATTATGTCTTGAACAATATTACAGTCACAAAATCACTATTGTTGCTTTACAGATGATGCTAGTGTCTTTAAGCAACAGGACAGCCATTGCAGAAACAGCAGAAGAATTTGGATCAACTGATTCTTTGACCTGTCAGCTAGACTTCTACCTTCTTTTAATGCCTAGCCTGAAATCAATCACTTTTGAAAGTATAGCTATACTTCAAGAGCTCAAGTGCTGCTTCTTTATGGTATGGAACATCCCATATCACAGGAAGAAGGTTTTGTTAGCTTTCAACCTATTTCTCAACCTGTCAACAACATACGCAAAATAAAGGAAAAATTATAGTCAAAGCCATTGGTTTCCATTATTAGCAATGCTCTTTCAGACAGTACCTGAACTAAGAAAACAATTTTAGCATCATCGTGATAATCAACTTCAGACTTTCTGAGATTTTCTAGTATAAGTTTGTACTTCAAAGATGCTTCTCGTCGCTGAGCCTCATTATCAAGCTTGCAACACAAGCAACATCTGCCAATGGTGCGGGAATTAGCAGGAACAGGAAACTCAGTAGATGGTAAGTAATTTTCGCAACTATGACAGAAGTTAACATTTTTATAAAGCTTTAAGGGATCTGGTGGAACCTAAAAGATTTAAAAAAAAAGTTAATTTACCACAAAGTATCTTTGTATTACTTGTTTGTCACCCTAACTCTGTTAGAATAGTTTTTACATATATTCATGCAAGTATTCTAATACGCAAAAGCTAGTAATATTTATTTTAAAATACCCAATACTTTCATTTTTTTAAAGAAATAGAAGATCACTGCATTTTCTTATTGTACTTGTTAAAATCAGTTATATAAATCAGTCAATTAATTTTTAAGCTATATGAAGATCCTAAACATTATACTCCAATGCTCTTGCTGGCACTTTTATGTATGCATGTCGTCAGACATTCTGGAAAGCTGACAACACAGAGAAAACAGAAACTAATTCTTCTGTGTTTAATTTTTCATATAGAATCTTCCCTTTATGTCAAAGATAAAACCCTGAGATTATAGGCATATTAATATTTTGGCATAAGAATATAAAATCATCAGAGCTGCATGTCCAAAAACAATACAGGGGAAGATAATAAACTAAACTTGCTAATGACCTCCTCATTCTCATATTGCTTCGTGGGTTCTGGAAAGAATATCATGTAGTCTGTGCAGAAGGCCCAAGTCTGTAATTGGGTCATTTGAGTAGTCTGATAATCCAGCTACCTTTTGTGGTCATCTGCCTTTTTTTGAAAGCCTGAGGATTTGGTCACTTTGTCTGTTAATGAACTGCCATCTTTTTTATGGTCTACAGAAGGTTACAAGATTCAAATACAAATATAGGTACAATTCAGCCTTCAACTCAAGGTACAGTTAACCAAAAGCTACAGAAGACAAAGATCTCCTGTCTCCAGTCTCTGCTATGATACATCTAGGTAACCCCGTTCATAAACCTAGTGTAAAATAACTGTTAGTTGGTTCTAAATCTGACTACCATTTACTGACAGATTGTCTACTCTTGAGATACCATCAACCACTGTAAGACGAATCCTCTTCTGACAGATGGACAATACATGTTTCTACCTAAAGCAGCAACCTATGATAGTGAATCATATTTTTAACTGTAATCTGTAGGTAGAAAAGAAAAACAATCACACAACTTGAGAGGTGTCTACCACTTTCTCCACTTCCTAGCTATGTCTTCTCATAAAGTAGCAACTGGTTGTACAACAGAAGCTCATAACACCTCTTGCTTAGGTGCAAACTCATTAGACATCACTTTGACAATGGCAATGTTCTTCCTTTCTGGACACATGGGATGCTGCCCCTTGTCCGGGGGCGGGGGGGGGCGAATAACTGCTCTCTCTATTGGTTCCCCATTTGCTCTTACATTTTACTGTTACTATCCCATAAGATCTACCATTTATAATTCTCAGATTTTTTGTTTCATACATAGAGTTCCTGGGCTCTCTCAGTGCTACCAGCCATTTTACAGGTTCTTATACCCATTTCTAATCCTCATGCTTCCTATATGATTATATAAGCTTATTTGTGTGAAGCTTGTGTACTTGCTACATTTTACTTCTTTACTTTACTTCTTCCAGCAATTCTACAGCAAAATGTAAAACAAAAAAAAGCTTTCATTGTTTTCCACTCCCCTTCTCCACCATCTTTAGTTCAATGGCCACTATGTCAGACTGCAAAATAGGAACAATACCTTAAGTATCCTAGCAACTTCAGGGTTAAACTTCGGAGTTTTAATATACTGAAGAAATAATGTACAAATTCTTTTCCTCAGTCCTTCTAAGTTGCATTCTTTCACCTCTCTTGACATAAGATCAACTTCCCTGTCAATTAATTCCACTATTTCCTGTGTTAATTTACATTCATGTTCCTGAAAGAAAACGCAATGGAAATAAAACTCCACAACAATCAGGAAGTAAACAGACAAAATATTTCTAATGCAGATATGAAAGCAAACGGTGGATCCTATGCCAATCATCATTCATACATAAGAACATGTTCATAGAAGAATTAGGAAAACAACCTCCAAGAAAACTAACGTAAACAATTACAAACCTGAGAATGCTTACAGATTCTGCTTTAAAGAGCCTGTACATATACCAAAGCTGTGGGCAACTGTAAACCTGGAGGCACTAAAAAATGCTAAGCAGAGGCACACAACACGTGCAAAATTTTCAGTCTCCGAAAGCCCCAAGAAATATTTCCCTAAGAATCTTCCCTTGGTTTTGTGATAGGAGGTGTAACGTATATACACAGTAGATAGTTTTTAAAAAAAAAAACAAACAAAACCCTCCACACAGAAGACCTAGGGGACTTTACGAGCATGCTTCGAAATCAGTCATGTCAGTATTTCAAATGCTTAGCAGGAAATTTTCCAGAGGAAGATAAGAGCTGAATGAGTTCAATATCTTCTCACCTAAAATAAGAGTGCTAATTTACAGAAATTCTAGACTTTGTTCACTAAAGCAATATTGACTTGTATTAAGATGGGCAGGAGTTCATAAACCAGCAGCACTCCCGATGCTATATTTGCTTTGGTAATACCAGAATTTGATCTAAAGCAAACAGCAACATGCTAGTTTGTTTTAATAAGACCAGGAAGCAGCATTCTATTCTAGTTTATGTCAACAGTATCATCCTGAAAGTACCTTGAGACTCATATTATTCTTTTTGTACATGAATAAATAAACAAATAAAACAAATATGAAAGACTAAAAGAAATGCAACCAGCTTCTAAAGCACTGGGAACACTAGCAGCAGCAGTTGGGGCTGGGAGGGGGGGGCAAAGGAAAAAAAAAAATAATAAAAAAAAATCAGTATTTGCCACCCATAAAACTGGCAACCCAAACAAACAGATACATAAGGTTCTAACCAGACATTTCAAAGAACTGGGAAAAAAAAACCCCTAATAACCACTAATGTCTCTGCCATTGTTTTCATCGAGTTCTTATACATATTAAGTTAAACTTTGTACTAAAATTGTATTATGTATTAATATACAAAAAAGTCTAAAATCATGGGGTTAAAATTGTAACACAACTTGAAGAAAAATGTGCACAAAGTGAAATATGAATCTAGAGTATATCTAGAATGGAAATTACGCTCTCATGCCAGGTGGTACACTAGGCTTTCTCTTGCTGCAAGCTGATCATCCTGGCGCCTGTCTGCCAGAAGAAGCATTGCTTATATGTCAACAGAAATAAGTGATGGTATCTTTCGGAAGTACAGCTTCAAGCTAAACATAAATAGAAAAATAAAACTTACTTTTACTGTACGTCTAAGTGTTAACAGCACGTCTACTCTCTCCTCTTTCGGGATGTCATTCATGCTAATGCTGCGGTAGATTTCAAATAGCTCTCTGGCCCGGAGTGTGTACTGTGTATCCATTTCAGTGACTTTTCCATCATATGCTTTCCATCTCTTAGGTTGGGCACACTGCAGAAACAATTTGTATAACTGAGCTATTATAATCTGATCACCAGCTGAACAAGTGTGTTATGTTACATAAAGTTTCACCAGAGGTGAAATAGGTACTTAACATTAATGCTTGACTAATACGAAAGGGTAATTCTGTTGTCAGTACCTTTTCCACCAGAGCAAGTATTTGATTGCACACTTTGTTTAAAGTTGCAGGTCACGAAAATTTTGACTTATGGTTTATTAAAAGTAAATAATATCCTCTGACAGGGATATGCTCTACTTCTTTAAAATTAATTTACTGACAGTAGTGTTAGAATACATTTGCTCTGCATTTCATCTTGCAGTCATAAATCTGTCTAAACTATCAGTAAAAATCAATGGAACTGTTGACTGTGTAAAGACTGCAAATTTAAGGCCTCAGAATCTACTGCAGTACAAAATATCTCCAGGGAACTGTTCTATTTATGCTAGCCATAGATGGACAAGAGGCACAGACTTTGTTAAACCTGACTAAGGCAGAGCATGAGTTTACAGCTTATCGGATGCTTCACCTACCTTGTTTGCTAACTTAACCACGTACAATACACCTACTACTTTAATTGTCTCTTTGCACATCCTTAACTTCTACAGACAGTGAGAAGTTACACAGTGTCAGCTGTCCCACTCAGTGGGAAGAGCCCAACCATTCTCCTCAAGAGGACTGGTTTTGGTTGCAAACCACACTGTTACATAGGGAGGTAGGCACCTAAATCCAATAGAAAGATAGTATTCAAAACCCTCTCCCCATCATAACCTAACTCCACTCCCTCTCCTTAATTGGGACAGCTATTTGGAACCTCATTCTGTGTATTAATTGTTCTCTTTCACTGTATTTGGAACTTGAGTGTTCACAAACACTTATGAACTTCACTTTGCAATCTCAGTGCGAGTTAGGTGCAGCAACATTTCATGCAGCATTCACATGCCTAGTAGTTTTCTGGATATGACCCCAACATTGATGTAATCATTATTTTGGCCAAATATACACACTTGCTATGGTAATAAGTCATAAAAATACCAAGAATATTAGATAGTAAGAACAGATATGATTAGTCACCACCACAATCAAAATAGCGCTTTCCTCACTGATAAATAAATAAATTATAAAGTTAAGTAAGCAAAAGAAAGATGAAATAATTGAAAAAAGGATTTAATGCTGAATAACTACATTTAATTGCATTATCAGTGGGGGAGGAACTCTAATTAAAGGAGGTATTGTTAATGAGAGGTCACAATTCAGAGCCAGAAATGATTAAGATTAGCAAAACCAGATATTAGTAAAAAATAAAACTCTTAACTCCTCAGTGAAATGTTTGAACTTCTTCAAAACTAGAAAGAAGCAATTTTCTCTCTGTCCTAAAAAGGGAGTATTCTACTGTAACTTCATGACTTTGTTTCACAATGCCAGGAAGTCTTTAAAAAAAACCAACCCCAAAACCAAGCAAACAACAAAAAAAACCCACCAACTTAGAAGCTCTATCATGCTGTGTCTCCTTTGTATGGTAGACTGGGAAAAATCACTGTTTTCCACAGAGTAGTTAATTCAGTACCTACATTTGATCCTCTTCAATGAAATCACTTATAATAAGACAGAAAGGTCATTTGCTTATGCTAGGGAGAGTCAATGGGCAGGTTATTAAATTTCTATAACCTAGGAAATGGTTATTAAAACTAGGTTCTTCTGATAAATTTGCAACAACTCATATATGAGCTAGCAGTCTTGGTATTCCACTCTGCAAGTGACCCTTAACACAGACCAACTATATTATAATAATGTCTAAATTATTCAAAGCAAGATATCGCATCTGTAACTTCTGTAATTTTTCTTACTACCTCATCATAACTGGGTATTATATAAAATAAAATAATTTAAAAAGAAACAAATTATGCAGTTTTTTACTGAAAAAAAAATACAGAGGTCTCATCAATATGAAGATTTCCAGTATTTCAGAAAGAATCACAAGCTGTCTGATTTCAGGACTATTTTCACGTATTCAAGATTGCTGTGAGAAAACTAAAACCGTGAGATTTTTTGCCAGCTTTTTCTTTGCCTTTTAGTCTGCTGGCAGTGCTGTGGAATTTACAATAATCCTGTTATCTGTATTACTTCAGAGAGCAGGACTACTATAACTGCACTCTGCTGCCAATGCATGAAAGCAAAAAAAAAGCACCTGAGGAGAGAAACACACCACCACAGTCACACAGAGAAAAAGGTAAGAAAAGTAAAAAAAAAAAAAAAGCCACAGGCTGGGTGCAGAAACAGCACATAGCATGAAAGGTCTGAACTGAGCGTTAATAATTACACAAATTCTTTTAAAAAAATATGATTGCTGTATAAAAGCTTAATCAAGTACTTCCTCTTCAAAATACAAATGCTTAAGAAGAATGAGCTCAGCATAGAAAAGAATCTCCTAGAATGTTGTGCACACACAACCAGTGACAACCATTGTAAAAGCACACAAGCCTGAGGAGGTACATGCTTAAAGTAGCAAAGAAGGGGACCAAGGTTTCCATGGAGAAGCAAGTTTCACATCACTTTGGCTATTGCGGCAAAGTGAAATGCTTGCAGTCTTCAGATGTGAAAGGTGTTATTTCAACTTTAGCTGGCAAGTGTCCAGAGTAACATTATCAGCTCAAAGTTCAAGAAATAACAGAATAATCTATACTCTAGCACTCCAACAATAAATTTCATACTACAGGGTTTAAATTGCACTGTTACAGACATAAAAAACCATCCATTTAATTTTGAGACTTCCAAAATTCTTTTTAATTTATTTTTTATGAAATGCAGAAATTGTTAGTTTCTTTACCTCTGAGTTAGGCTGCCATCTATGTCAACAGTTTAGAACAACACTACAAACCCTATAGCTGACATGAAAAGAATAACTTGCAGTAGTTCAGAAGCTCACTAGATTTTCAAATTAAAAAGAAACCAGGCTCTTTAATAACAAACATAATTTATAAATTCAAAATATGAATAAAAAAAATAGTAGTATGTGCTTCAGAAATGTCCAGTGTTTGGAAAGAGAGAGCACCTCTTGTCTCTCATGCGTCTCCTGAACCTCCAATCATCAATTGTCACTAAGAATTTTGGTACTGAAGAACATTTTGCTTGTGATTCCTAGTTATAAGAAAACTGTACAATGTGAGAATATATACCAGAAGTAATCTATCTAGGGTAGGACATTGGAAAACAGTCCTTAAAGGAAAAATAAAGATAGAGACTCGGTTAAGAGAGAAATATATTTACTTTGACTGTTCCAGGCTTCTTTTTCTGAGAAGATAACAGAATAGATTGTAAATAGTAGAAGCAAACATTTAACATAGAAATGATTCAAGGTTTTGATATCATTCCTAAATATTTAGTTTTCTGGTTTTTTGCACTCTTGAAAGCAGTAGTGAGAATAAAATCACATCACAGTCGTAAACTTGATAACTGTTCTACCAACATTTCAGATAAGTAATTTGTTCATAAAGAAGAAAAGTAATAAAATTTATCAAATCCCTTTTTACAGTCCAGTTCCCATATATCAGTAATAAGAAGAATGAAAAAAGTCTCTTTTGGAAAAAGCTGCAATATTTACTTTTGAGCATTAAATGGTCAAAATTAAAAAAATAAAAATTAGATAGTAAAAAAACTATTTCTGTTGCAATATTTCTTTACATAATTACATCACATACTATGTAAACAGCCAAAAAATAAACTATTTCTTTTTACTGAAGGAATGGATTGCTGGGGTGTCTAACTAAAAAGGACTTTTTTTTAATCTAATGCCATTCTAAATCATCTTTGTGTATGAATGAGTTCTCATCTTTGTTTTATAGATGAAAACCTGAAGAACACTTAACATTATGTTTCATCCCCAAGATTATACAAGAATAAAATCTCAAGTTAAAGTTCTAACACAAAACTAGTTGTCCTGGTTTGCGCAATACAGGATTAATTTCTCTTTCAGTGATTTTGCTTTTTGGTAAGGTGTCTCCTAATGCTTGGGAAAACTGCACTTTTAGAAGACTCTAGTGTCTGAATTTCTGAAAATATTTACTTCATAGCCAGCTATGGTATGTGGGTTTCAAGATCTCAGTGTTTTCAAGCTCACCAGGTGCAGGGATGAGGAGGACCAAGACCTCAGTACTTGACCCAAGCTGGCCCACAGGACTATTTCATACCATGAACATCACATTCAATATAAATTAGCAAGTTTGCTGAGAAGTTCTCTTTCTCCCTTGATATCTGCCATCCTAAGAACTTCTTGCCCCAGTGTCGGACCCCTAAGCCCTTCCCTTCCACCCAAAGCCATAGCGCTCACAGTGTCCGACATTTGCTGTCCACTGCTAGGAGTGCACAGCTTCCTACTGATATAGTTGGCTGAGTATAATCCTTGTATATTTTATATTGGTATTGGGATCAGTCTTGGTTCTTTAGTGTTATTAATGTTAATTATTTAGTCTTATTCTATTAAATCTGTTTATATTTCAACCCTCGGGTTTCCTTGTTTTTCCTGGTTCCCCTCCCCACCTGGAAGGGGTCATCAGGTGATAGAATAATTGTCTGAATGACAATAAATTGTGATTTCCTCAAACAATAACACTAGTTAATTAATAACTGAGTTCAATAGGATTTAATAATCAAAGCTCTTCTGGGTTTCTATCCTGTACATGAAAACAGAATAAATGCTTTCTTTAAAGACAGGCATATGATGACCAAAGGTCTGTGCTCAATGGGGAAATAAATGACAAATCTAGTTCCTGAAGGATAACATTTCTGAGAGAAGAGAAGGAAAAAAAAAATCAATTAATCTATTCTGCAGGGTTAAAGTTTAATTTTACAAATACTTGCTTAAATGTTTGTATTTAAGTTTAAATGCAATATCAAACTTTTCACTACAGAGAACAATGAACACACCAGAGGGATGACTACTTAGTCACTAGTTTTGATTAGGGAAAGTGACTATTTTTGAAAGAGGAGCTAATAGGCAGATTTTTAAAATTTCAAAAACATATTCGAAAAGAGCATAGTTTCATGCATTAATTCCTACATCACTATACACACAATACAAAACATAGAATGGTATGCAATATCCTGATGCTTTATAACCTCAAATTAATCATTCTGAATTGTTAGAATTTGAGTCTTTAATCCTGTTAACAGTGCCATCAGAATCATGTTCTTTATGCAGAATAGTTGCATAATACAAATTTCATCCACTCAGCATTATTTTTTATATTATATATACACAAGTACCTATGTCTGTGATAAATCTCAGGTGACTGTCTTAATGATGCACTTTTTGTCCTTCAATCAGTCACAGAGCTAAGAAATTCTCAGCTTGGAAAAAGAAATTTACTGAATTGTATTGAAATGAACAAATAGATAATTTGGATATTTATAATATTAGCATTCACATGATTAACTGTTTAAGCTACAAAAGTTACTTTTGGCAGGTAGTTTCCAGATGTCTTTTCTGTTCCTGTACTTTGGTATTCTTTATGTTCAGTCTAAAGTTACATGACTGACCTTATCCAGAAAGTGCAGTATTGCTTTTTGTTGATTCTCCTCATCTGCATTTAGTTTGTGTCTCCCAATGGAAGCAATCAGCTGTGCCTCTTGTTCCACAAGTCCACAAAATGCTGCCTTTCTTTCAGCTCCAGTGAGAGTTCTGTTAATCCGTTCAGTCTCCTCCTGCCTCCATACTACAGATAAATAGAAATATTTGGGGTATTTTTTACAAGATCTTTTCCAGTGAAATTTCTACTTTTATATTTAAGAAATAGCATAATTAATTTTCAATATTTGTTAAAAACCAGTTTCTATCTTAAGGAATCGATTGTTACGCGTGTTTTCAATACAGGAAAAATGGCCCAGAAATTAACGTAAGTTATACAGATGTTCTGTGAGAATGTGTGTGTGCACATCAATTCCAAACTATCAATTCATACTCCAAACTTAAAGATGGATTAGGAGAAAAAGGAGCTCTATGCAAGAAAAGGAATTTAGCTCATGTGGAAATATGTGATGAAATTATTTTTTCACAATTTTGCATCTAAAATGACTAAACTAACTGTTTGAGTCTCAAACAGCTCCAATAGGTATGAGCAATAGGAACTTTTAAAACAATTGCTCATCAAAGTCACGAGAAAAGATACCATGGAGATCTTCTCAACAGATTAAGGACAGCATCTTACTGTGGTACCACTAGTACTCAGTGCTGAGAATATTACTGCTTCTCTCTGCATAAATGAGTAAAATCTAAAGAAGCCTGAAGTCCTCCAAAACTGAGATAAAACTTGACTGACAGGCATGTTTAGCACTCCAGGTCTTGAACTGAATATTACAGTGGTATCACCTTTTGTCGTCTAAGGCAGATGGATGTGCATTAATAATTAGACAGTCATTGCTTTACTCTCCCTTTCTTCTTCTAGAACAGAACCCTTCAAGTGGAAGGAAGTGGAATGCAAACCATGGGATGGTAATGACACCAGTACGTGAATCAGTACATGCTGTATAAGAATCTGGCCTTCTGGCTCTTGGCATCAAATCACCAAGCCACAGGTACCTGCCGCACGTACAAGTTAGAGAAACATACAGATGCATAAATATGTGTCATGTCTATCATGGTTTATTTTGTAGTACCCATTTCTTGACTATAACTGCTGATACACAGACTACATGCCTTTACAGAAATCTGTTAGTAAAATCAAATTGTGTTTACTGAATAGTGTTTTCCTTTGCATACGCTGTACAAATTCTTGGCTTCTCTGAAGATTCTGTTCCATTTTCAAATACCTCTGGAGCTTTGTAGGGAATTTTATAAGATTCAAAACTTCAACATTCCTGAATAATATCTCCAAGTGTTGTTATTGTTCCAGAACAGTTATGCAAAAGCAAAACCCGGCGTAAAAGAAAACAATCCAATATGCGATGCACACTTACTGAAAAAGCCTATAACATCCTGTATCAGGTAAGATTAGAGGCAGGAGGAGGGAAAGGAGGAAGGTTTATTTTCTGCCTGTGGCTTCCTTATCTACAACACCTTATGTTTTCCATTTCAAAATATTTCAATTCATTTCCTTAAGGCTCTCCAAGCTTTGGTATTAATATGACAGCTGTCTGACAATTTCTGAGTACCCAAAGATATATTTTTAAATAAAGCCATTTCAGCAAACAACAGCACTGCATAGAATGAATTTACATGAAGCTTTATATGCCTGAAGGGGGCAGCAACTTCAAAGACAGAGCTAATAAATACAGTAAGCAATTTTGTACTTATAGAAATGAAGCAGCTGTCAATTATCATCAATACTCACCTTCTGATTCACCATATACATACAACCAAATTAAAAACACTCCTTTTAGATTATCAGTTCTACAGACAGAGATTTTACTCATTATAATTTTTATTCCAGTTTTTATAAAATGAAGTAGTTCATTCTTTTCAAATAAATAATCAATGTCTCTATTTGCGGACACACTGAATATCTAGATACATCTCATTTGCACCATACAGTCAACAAGCAAGTTTTTGTACCAACCGGAATTGCCTGTACTGGCTGACCCTGTAATAGTATCCCCCTGTTGTGATCAGCAGCAATAACCTTCACAGATCTCTAGAGGACAATAGTCTCATTCTATTACTGTCACAATGATTTAGCTTGTGTAGACTGTTGACACTGTAAGAATGTAAAAGTAGTTTCAGATGCAGGTAGAAAAAACAAACTTCCTAGAACTACTAAGCTCTGTTAAAATAAAGAGCATGACTGCAAGTCTCCATGTAGAGAAGCAACTAGTCAACACTGGTAAACAAAAACAAACCAAAAAGATTGATACCAGACCATTATTTTTAACAAAATGTTTAAAAGATATTTCAAATACGGGAGTTTGTTCTGTTCCAGTTTTGAAGTGGCACAAGCTTTTTCAGGTTGCCTAGATATTAAATTCCTGAACATGGAAAGCTGAAAGTTTTATTTGTGAATCCAATGACATTAAATTAAGCAAAAGAGACGCTTATATAACCATTAATTTTAAATTAAAAAAATATTGGGAATATCAGCACACATTCACAACTTTTACTCATCTTTGTTGTTTCTATTGCAAATAAGACTCATCACACTTTTTTTTTTTTTTTTTTTTTTAAGTGGTTCATACATTTGATAGCACACTAGCTAGGAAGCAGTTTTTTAAAGAAAATATTGCAGGAAAGCAGATACCAAACAGTAGCACTTGCCATAAGTGGAGAGGAAAAAAAATTATTTGAGTGCCTTGGTTTTTCATTACCTAGTCACACACACCTTTAAAAGGGCTTGATTCTTGTGAAATGAAAAGCTATCTATGAAGAAAAAGGGGGGTGGGGGAAACAACCCCTAACAAACCACAAGTCTCATGAAGATACCATTCCCAAAATTCTAAAGTTTAAGACCAGTAATAATTTTTAATTTTTTTACAAATGGTAATATTTATAAGTCATTTATACATTCAAAGTGATTTGTTCAATGCCAGAACAAGTATGACAGTATTAAAAGATTAGCATATAACTTGGGAATTCTTGAATCATGATCCTAACTCTATGAATAACATGCCACCAAGTTTATGCTCAGTTTACCATGGAAGAAGTACCTGGGATGGTTTAAGGTAGGTCACGTGGCTTTGTAATGAAGCAGGTAGTCCATTAGGCCAGTTCTGCTATAGGGATGGTAATGTCCAAACTGCCAAAGAGTTATACCATAAGCAAGGACTGTAGCCTTAAATAATAAGTGAGTTGTTACAAGTCAAAATGCAAGCATCTTGCTTAAAAGGAGACATTTTAAAAAGAACTCTTGCAGTTTCATTATATGCTGGCACAAGTCCACTGCTTTCCCTTGATTTTGCTTTTCCAAAAGAACATACTGTAGGTTTTTTGTTACATTTGCAACATTATTCTCCTGTAAGTTATGTCAATTATCTGCAGTATTCACCTTATTTTTCCAGCAAAGTTTAGAGATGCTTACCTATATTAGACAGCATCCATTCCAACAGGAAAAGTAAGTCTTTCAGGATGCCTTGTATGATTCCTAACAGATATTTAAAATTTTGACAACACAGTTTTGTGAAACGTGGAATACATTAGGAAGGAGAAAAAGCAGAAGATGACTAGGACAAAAGGAATAACCTCAGTCATATACTGTAAAATTCTGGGTAAAAATTTAATCCATTATAAAAAATATCTGTATTAAATGATGAGTGATGGATCTTAATAATAATTTCTTCATAGTATTATTTTCAATATCCTAAATGCAAAGTAAAAAGATTAAAGTAACTATGATCCAAAATAAGTTCCTGTTCCTCTAGCTGACCTTAACATGAGAGATGAATGAAAAAAAAACCCAACAAAACTGCCAAATAGCATTATTCTGCAAGCTGATTATTTCCTAAAAAGGTGTGCTGGGTTTGGCTGGGATAGACTTAATTTTCTTCATAGTAACTTGTATGAGGCTATGTTTTGGATTTGTGATGAAACCAGTGCTGATAACACAGGGATGTTTTAGTTATTGCTAAACAACGCTTACACAGCGTCAAGGCCTTTTCTGCTTCTAGAAATATATGAAAGCCAAATAATTCTTTAAAAATGAAACACATTCTACTGTAAACAAAAAAAAAAATCAAGGAAGTGTCTATAGAAACATGTCAAAACGAGAAAAGCTTGTTTTAAATAAACTGTACTTTTTGGCTGATTTAAGAGTATCCCTTTAAGAAAAAAACTTACATTCTAAAGCATGATACAGTAGCTCAAAGTCATCTTTTGTTTTAGGGTTTAGCCTTCGTTCGTGCTCCCTTCTCAGTTTTTCTTCTTTCTCTTTTTTTCTCCGTAACTCTTCTTGTGCCTCCCATGCCAGCCTTAACCTCTTTTCTTCCCTCAGATTTTGTACTACATTTATAGCATGCCAACGACGGAAATACGTCTGTAATACTATTACCTATATGTGATACAATACCAAAGAATCGTGAATTTAAAACAATACAGAATAATATTTTTTTCTTAACTGATAGTTTTTCTAGATAATTTACTACATTTTCTAAGATTTGTCTTAAAAAAAACCAGTCAGGTACTATTACTCTAAACACTGCTATGCTGACTTAGGTAACTGCAGGAGTTTAATCAGTGAGTACAGTGGAGAAACTAGGTTCAAATAATAAAATTAAAACATAAACTGCAATTACAAAATCTATTTTTCTTTTTCAAATCTCTCCTTAAAAAACACCTTTTGCCATGTTTTTATTCTTTTCTCTTCAGCTTTGTGGGCAGAGGTCCTCATTTTACTATCCATTTATATAGTGTCTAGATTGGGAATGTAGACACATATTTGCAAAATTTAAATTTTGAAATGCAAAAATCAACACACATACACAAATCAACTGCACTTTATTTGTAAACAAATAATGAAAGTGAAATTACCAATGCTGTTATGACATAACTTTAAAAAGAAAATTAAAAAATCCACCTTCCAAAGCTGTGGCCATTAAAGGTGAGGGAAATGTCTATAGTATGCTAAGGGAGCACAGTGCACAATCGCGAGCTGCTGCCAGCTGAGTTCGCACTTCCACCACAAGCAGTTTAGCCAGGTCAATACCATGAGCTAATGAGCATTGTTCAGCATTGAAGGCTATCAAGCACAAAACCACACTAATACAGTTATACTGTCTCTAGAGATATCTTAACCTAATATTTCTCTTTAATATGTCTCCAGCTAGTATTTCAATATGGAACTACACCGCACCGTGCAAATCCATCAACTTGAACCAACACCAAACTGATGTCTCTCTACTGTGCATTATAGATTACCTACAGATACGTTACAGATTTCAGTAAGTGGCACTAATGATCCCAGTAAAACATATTGGTAGTCCTGAGGAAACTGTTACCTATTTGAGTTCCAATTCTACAAGATGCTTATTGCCGTCAGCTGATGCTTCTTACAGAAGACTTCTACCCAGAAGATGTCAAAGCATCTTGCCAACCATGTCAGTACAATTATCCTACTTAGACACTTGGGGAATCAACTGATTCTCCATTTAGTTACACTCAGACTATTTTAAGCAATCAAATTAATAACTAGAGCATTTACAAAGCAGTGCCCCACCTAATATGATGTTGGGCATACCTAAGTCAGATGCGCAGTCACTGAATATGTGGTTTTCAGAAAGCAATTTGTAATGCCTAAATGGCATCCTCTGCACAACGAATATAAACAATCTGTCATTGGAATTGCCTGTATGAGGCAACTCAGTGCACCAGAAAACTTCACACACCCATTGCATGTGTTTGAACAGCTAGGTTCTACCTTAATGCCAAAGCAGGTAGCTTGAACACAATCCCAAAGGGATCAGTTTGCCAAAGGTAACATAGCAAGTTTGTTAAAACAAGCAAACAACCCCAGAAAACACAGAACCCAACAGTTGAATGCAGGTCTCCTAAATCTTAAACTCAATAGTCCATCCATTTGAGGTCAATCATTAAGCATGTAGCTTAGGTCCTTCCAAAGAGACCATGAGAATGCCACAGGGACAAGCCTGTTTTAATCTCTAATGCTCTATATGGAAGCTTAACTGTCACTGTAAGATAGAAAACAGTAAATTCAGAATTCTTAATATTTAAGAAATCACAAGGTCTCAAATGTGGCTAAAAAATACAGAACAAACACATGCCTCCCCTGTATCTGAAATATTACAAAATGTGAAGATTAAACAGATATTTTGCAGTTCACTTTTAAATTCACTCTTTGAACATTCTGAACACCCATTACATATTCAGATAACCTCTGTAATACTTTGCTTTACAGATAGTTTCAAACAGATAAGAACTTACTGCTTCAAGTCTACGTTTATGGTATTCTTCTGCTGTAAGATACTTTCCAGGACTTATTAGTTTGTCAGTCGTATTTGACACATACAGGCCAATTTTAGTCATCTGTGTTGATGTTGTATTTTTTGTTTGTTGTGGCTTATTTTTTTCAAAAACCGTCTGGGGAAAAAAGGCATGTCAGATTATAACAAAATATACAGATTATTTTTTTTCCTTATTACAAAAAGTGGCAAAATTAGCTATTTGTAACAAAAATCACAATACCAATGATTTCATTCACTAAATTCTTTCAATTGCACACTTATTTCTCATCTACTTTCTCATTCCTATTGGAAATAATTGTGTCAACATTCTAGTCCGTTTGGCAAGAACAACATTCTAAAAAGATGCTACAAAGCCATTACCTGTGTTTCCCTACAAAATAACTGAATTCCTTTGTCAGGTCGTTTTTTGGGTATCGTTTGTGATCCTGCATTATGAAATTCCACTCCTGTTATTCTGTTCTTAAATCCACCCAGAAATGGTTTATGATAGGTAGGTCTTTCAATTTTTACAACTACATCTTGGAATGAATCAGAATCTGTTAAAACAGAAGTTCCAAGATAGAAATATTGTTTCTTTTAGTAACAGACTGAGATTAAAGCACAATTATATATATTGATGCATGTGTGAAAACAGCATTTACCTGTTTGTACTCTGACAGTTATGACATTAGGCATGTGGTAATCCTGTTGAGCTGCATTCCCAGGAAAACGTTCCTGATCAAGATATAACTTCTCAGACCACATCATATCATCAAAGTTAGCCCTAGTCCTCCGAAGAGTTTCATTACCTTCAATCATGCTTCCTAAAAATAAAACCAAAATTAATTCCTGATAAGCTTCTCAAAACAAATGTATAAATAACTTTCAAGTTTACCCTGATATGATTTTATTGAAATACTGCAACACAAAATAATCATAGATTTTTGAACTGGAAAGACAGTCTACTTGAAAGCTACAACAGTACGTTTTAAAGAGATATCTAACGTAATACTGCCACCACATAAAATCATTCATATTACAATTTTTTCAAAGTTACAGTAAGTAAATGTATTTAGTTGAAAATGCATAATTTTAAATCAAAGTTACCCATTTATACAGCAAACTGTTATTGAAAAATAAAACCCGCTGCAATTCAGACCTGATCTAAGCATACAATGGCTGAATCACTCTTGTCTGGCACACTATACTTGACCTGGTGTTTATTCACAGCCTATATTCTGGACCAGATCTACTTAACTCAAAGCTCCAGAAATTACTTCTTTTTGATGTAGAGATAAGAGTCTATGTGGTTTTGGTGCAGTGCCCTTCCTAGGAAGCGACTGCCAACTACTCAGAAGGAGATCATCCCAATGCAGCCCAGCCAAGAGGAAAGCAGTCAGCAGATCTGTACTCTGAAGGGTCACTCGCTGTGCTCTCCTGCTGAGCGGGATGTGCTACCTTCCACTCTGAAGACCTAAGAAAATGGGGCACTGAACCGGGAAGAGAAAGTAACACAGGACACCCAGAATGGAGAACATTGAGTGCAGAAGTGACAAGGTGTCTCAGGGACCGCAGGAGAAAGGCATGGATAACGGAAGGGTGGCAGGTAAGTTACAGGGCAATCTAAGAGACATAAAAGAGTAAGATGATTGCTGTGGTCTAGTCTAAACTGTTAGTAGCCCATCTATTCGTGAATTATGCACTGCTGTTTTTCAAATGTGTGTACAAAACATGTATACATACTCACACACATTTCCAGAAATGAAGATCACTATAAAATGCCATATTAGTCTATAAATTGCTACTGCAACTTGAGATAAAGAATACATTCCTCACCTTTTCAAGCATATTTTATATGAGAATTTAAAAAGTCACTTCAAGACCAAAAAACCAGCAAACATAAACAGAATGAGGGTGTGGAGGGGTGCAAGAAGCCATCATCAAGTTGAAGAAAAAAAAAAATCTCTTTAAAGCCTTAATGTCCAGCATTTTAATAACTTCTTTACCTGTTACTGTCCCTTTTGCCGTATTCTCTGATTGTACTGAGTTTTGAGATGTTTGTTCTTCCCTTTCTGAATTTCTTAATTCAAGTAAAGTAGAATAATTCTCATTCATTACAGGAGATGTGCTCTGAGGTGATGCGCTGAACGGGGCATCTGGCTCAAATACATCTTGCTCGTTATGTCCAATCATTTCTTGACTGCCTAGTCCTTCACTAGGTAATTCCCACTGTGCTGAACTTGGCTGCTCTTGTTCCTTCAGAGCCGACTGCTCCAGAGAAGGCTGCTGCTCGCAGCCCTCCTCTGACTGTACAGTGCTTGTAACTGCTGAAAGCAGAGGCTTCTCTGCTGGGTCTCCATTCTTGGCCTCTCCAACTGCTCTTTGTGAGGCTGCGGATGGCTGCTCTGCACCCGACCTTTCCGTTTTAACAACTTCAAAGCAACTGTCCGATGTACCTTCCATTTCCTAAAGTATCAGCCGCACGTTTTAACCTTTCTGCAAGAATAATCACGGTATCTATTTAAAATTACATACTAGGAGATTTCTACTACCAAACATATGGGTGACTTAATAAGCTTCTTCTGTATCTATTCCCGAATAGCCTATTTAAAATAGCATGAGGCCTTTGCTTCCACCGAACACAAAACCTTTAACATCTTCTCGTTGGTCTTTAAAAGCAGTAATACTGCATAACATTGCGAGCAGGCAGTCAGTATAACTCTTAGGTAGATATAAAGAATATACATAGGTAAATTGTTTATATAGATGAGTACTTCACATAGATATAAAGAATTTACAGAGGAGCATTACCCAGGGACGGCACACCTTTAAGGTTTTCCGTGCTGCCACTGAAATGACATGGGCCAGAAGAATCCAAATCCCATATTCATGAAAAAACAAAACAAAACAAAACAAAACAAAACAAACAAACAAAAAAACCAAACAAAACAAAACCAACCAAACAAACAAAAAAACCCAAAAAAAACAAAGGGGAAGAAGCTCCCTACCGAGCGCCCGTCTGGGCAGGCGCCCACCGCCACTCCGCACCGCTCGGGCCTCTCCCGCCGGGACACCCCCGGGACCCCTGGTCAGCCACCCTCGGCGCGGGGCGCAGCGGGGGCCGGCGGGCTGCGGCCGCGGTTCGGGGCACGGCTGGTGCTCCGCCCCCGGCCCTTACTTTCCCCTCACGGCTCCCGCGGGGCCTCCCGCCCCCGCGCCGCTCTCTCTGGCGGCCGCTTCCGGCCCGGGCGGCGTGCCGCGGTAGCCATAGCAACCGGGACGGGCGGCGCCTCGCGCAGGCCCAGGCCCGCGAGCATGCGCACTGGCGGGAGGGGCGGGCCCGGGGCCGGCAGCGCCCGAGCTGCCGTGCATCGCCCCGGGACGAGGAAGGCCGTTTTCGGGGGCAAAAGGCGTGAAAGCATAAAGGCTGAGAGACCTCCCCGGCTCCTTCTTACCCCACCGGGGTGAAGGGAAGCACCCGCAGCACCCCAGAACACGGCATCCGCTGCAGCTTGTGCTTGCTGCCCGCTCTCCCGCCTCCTCCTCCCGGCACCGCGGCCTCCCCGCTGTTCCTGAGGTGTTCCATGCCCTGTGATCCGTAGGAAGGCGAACATCAACTCCTACCAGCTTACAGTGGCATTAGTGTAGGAAAACACCATTTTTCCTTTCAGTTTATACTGTAGGTAGTAGCAGAAGCCCTGCATATTACAAAAAGCTGGTGTGTCTGGACGCTGACAACGCTCGCTGCTATGACCATGGCTTCCCCGTGAGACGTGCTCAGGCTAACGGCATCGTACTGCCCTGGAAGGACCGAGTCTGCCGAGCCGAAATGAAGACACCGATACCAGAATTAAAACCGTATGAAACTGAATTTCCTGGTGTTTGATGTGTGATTTCCGAGATAACCCACGCGAGTGTTTCAGCCCACTACAGGAAAACTGAGACTACGCTCACTCTACACAACCATTTTAGAGGTGAAATATACAGTTCTGTGTCACAACTCTGGGAGAATCCTGAAAAAAAAGTTGTATTTCAGCAGGTACTGAAATTATATCCATACCCAGTAACAGTATGCCATGATCACTGTTACCAGGTTTCACAGACATTGTTAAGCATTTGAACACGCACCTCCTTCTAGTTCTAGTTGCCAGCTGGGGTTAAACCACAATAGCACCAAAAGAAGGGCAGAAATTTCCTGTTACTGCTGTTAATGGTCTTTTTTTTAAAACCTGGATTGAACTTCAACTCAGGCTAGAATAGGACCAGCAGTAACTCCATAGATATTACATCATTTTGTGTCACTGTCACTATTACATAGTCAACTTGATTAAACATTCAAACTCACTTTCTGTTTGTAAGACCATTTTTCCTTTTTTTTCTAATGAAATAGCACACATGATGTAAATAAATTTAAAAAAAAGCGGCTTTCACTCATCTCCCTTTGAACACCACCATCAGAAATTGTGTCAGATGAAAACAGTGTCCTGTTCAGAACCCACCCACTCAAACCAGGAGAAGCAGCAGAGAGATCATGTTAGGGATAACAAAAACCCTGGTACTGCTGCTACAGGGCAATCTAAAAATTGTTTTTCTGGTTTAACATGCTCTGTCCCATCCTTGCAGAGAGAGTGATATTCACTCCCATAACGACTTCAGTCAGAGGAACTCAAAGTATTTTAAAGATCTAAAGTTTGTTAACTCCAAGACTTGCAGTGATTTACCTTAGCACATTACAGCAGATAATGATAAAATCTTTTGCATCATCATGTATTTCCAATATAGTTAATGGAGAAAAACCAAGAAAAATCATCACACTCAGTCTCCAAATTATGCCTTGCTAGCATATTAATCTTAAACTAAATTATTTTTGACATAGAAATATTAAGTTTTCATAGAAATATGAAATCCTAATATAGACTCTCTCTTGCTTGTAAAATATGTGTGTGCTGTTTTGTTGCTACAGTGTGGATTTAAATATCAGAGGTACAGTTACAGAGTTAATAGCAAGGTAAAAATTACTGTTTCTCGGCAAAGATGTATTTTTAAATTAGCCATGAACAAGGATGACATGAACTACACAACACTGTACAAAAGGCATACACCATTACATCTCAAAACTGCCATCCTTTTTCTTCCCTTTGTTCTCAATAACTGCTATTTGAAGTTGATGCTACAACATAACACTAATTAATACAGTAACCTTATGTAGCACAGATTAATTTATGCTAAGATAATGAAACCAAATTTAACCAATGATAAAATAATGAAAATACATCATAACACACTAAGAATTTGATAAAAAGCTCAGAAAGCTGAAAAGTCCTTATTAATGTCTCAGTAGAACCTTTTTAAGACTCAAGTTAATTGATTCCTAAATTAAAGAATTTGTGAAAGCTAATCTAGTGTTTTGGATAGAAAGATTTAGAAAATTATCCTATTTTCAGTCACATGAAAGAAACACTTTAGCCCAGAAAAATCACTGAGAATATAAACTAGGAAATACAGCTCTAAAACCAAAATCCCCTTAAGGTAGTAAAGAGCTCATATTAGGCTCTGTACTGAGGATATATTTGTGCATTTGCAAAAGGGAGAAGATGTGAAGGGTGAAACTTTGTTTTAAAAGACCAGATATCAAATTTCAGCAGCAATGGGCCAAGAAAGTGAAACTTCCTCTCCCCTGCAACACAACACTCAAGCTTATGGGACAGGTATTGTAAATCACATGACAAATACAGCCTTAGAAGCGGAGAAAATAACTGACCAAAAAGAGTTCAGCTAATGTCTCAGTTACAAAAGAGTAGAAAGAATTCCGACAGTTGTCACCATATTCTGGCAACTTTTTTTTCCCCCTCTAAGTATTGCATGCCAATGTCATTCATACCAGACTTTGGGGGTTTTTGTTTATTTTTTATTTTGCTTCTTCTCACATCAGCTTGATACTTATTACCTACAACCATTCACCTTTGCTTCTCATCTGACATCGTTCACCCTCATTCAAGTTTATAATCCTTTAGTATTTCCCATGTGAAAACTGTTCGCTAACTTCAGCAAAGTCCTCTTCTGGAATGCCATCTAGTGGTTTTATCTCAGAAGAGACCAGCTTTTACCTTTTTCAAGACTGAAAAAGCCTTCAAAACCAACCAATGAAGCAAAACATTTTCCACTTTTTCAATTTTCAAAATTTAAAAGTTTCTGTAATTACAGTAATAACAGTTGGAAACAACTTGGAAACAGCTGGAAAACAGTTGGAAAAAAGATAATGCTAAAGAATGCAGTGAAAATAGTTGCTAGTCAACACATTAACTGTACTTACTAGTTGTTCTCTTCTGTCCTACTCCCTTAAAACCTTGATTGTATGAAATAGTATATAAAGATGTCATTAATCACTAATAATAATGTCACAGGTAAACTTAAAGGCCTAATGACTATGAAAAAACAGCTATGACAAAGTACGTAATGTAATGCAGTGCAGCGGTACTCTATCAGCGTTTAACAAGCTGCAGATTTTTGTCATGCAGCTATAGTCTTATCTTAAAACTTGCAAGAACTTTACGAATGGTACTGAAAAATTGTGAGTAAAGGCAAACTCGCACAGTATCCTTATATCTAGTTTGGATATTTTAATTGGGGCTTATAAGCTTAAATCTGTAAACAGAAGTTTTCAGAAGAGGCAAGCACCATTTCCATTTAAATGTTGGAAAGAACCTAGCCAGCTGTGTCAAGAAAGATCCACTTTTTTTTCCATATTACTAAGTAATATTCAAGGTCTGAATCAATAATATATAAATAAATCTATAAAGTCTACATGTTTATATACAAAGCCTTTGTAAGACCCCAATACTACAGTTTGTGCCATATGTGCTCAGTATGGTGACCTACCTGCTAACCAAGAAACCTGCTCATGCTGTCACCTGAAGGGACTGTCCTTCCTTCTCCCCCTCACCCCTCCAATCTTGGCTCCTCCCAGTGCAGTCAAGGTTTATGTGGGCAGCAAAGTCAGCCAGTTCAAGACAGTGATTCAGCTGAAATCTACAAAAGTGTTATTTTTGGTAAGCCTAGTTTTCATGACATCAGACGCCTGCTCTCAGTATCTGCGTGGTCATAAAGACAGTGGCAGTGGCTGGCAAAAATACACAACCAAAGGTGGGAGAGAAGGGCAGGATCGCACTTTTCCACAACTTTGACTTTGATTTCAAATGGCCTATAGTATCTGTATTTGTTAACATACAAATACGGATTATAAAAATAACTCAGAATGAGGCACAAATACCCTGTTAAATTACAAAAGGAAATAAACCAAAAGTCGTACAACAGCTGAGAAGAATTTTCTTAAAACTGTTTTTGCAAGAAATTGAAAGCAGTCTTTAGATTGCTAAATATAAGTGGACATTAGGACAAAACATGTTTTTATGAAGTTCTTATAATCTTTAATTTAAAGACAACAGTCAGTAACAATAGATTAATATTTAATTATTTTTTTTTTTACTTTAAAGAGGATACACCCTTTTGAAAATTATAATGGCCATCTCCACTGGTCAGAAGGAGGTTCTTCAACTAGAGGCTCCCATGGTTTCCACTGTATCATTTTTCTTGCCAGGGAAAGCTCATTTTCAGCCTGTTAATAAACACCATACACAAATTCTTAAATTCTATACAATTGCCAAATTATTAAATTACCTCTATTTCAGTTCATTATCTCAGTGACATCACTACCTATCACGGTCAGGGACTACCACAAGTTTCATGTGTAAATATCAAAAGAAACAGTGTGTTTTGGGCATTTTGGTTTTTGTTTTTAAAAAACATACCCAGACTCTCTTCACCTCATCATTCCCAATGACAACTTAATGATATTTTTCACTCTATTTGGATTATGCCCCAATATTACTCAATCATCTGCCCTTTGCACTGGTTTAGACTCTGTAAGAAGCAATGTAGGTATACATGGTATACATGTAAGCATAATACTTTATACATGTTAATTGTGTGTAGGTTTTAGCATGGTCATCTCAATCACTATATGACAATTCATTTTCAGATTTATTTTTTGTTTGACTGACTCTTTTGCAGTAAGACCAGCTGAGGAACCTGAAGGTGTACAAGTCCATGGGACCTGACAAGATTCATCTGCGGGTTCTGAGGGAACTGGTGGATAAAGTTGCAAAGCCACTATCCATCATATTTGAGAAGTAGTGGCAGTCCAGTGAAGTTCCCACTGACTGGAAAAGGGGAAACATAACCCCCGTTTTTATAAAGGGTAAAAAAGAAGACCTGGGGAACTACAGGCCAGTCAGCCTCCACTCTGTGCCCAGCAAGATCACAGAGCAGATTGTCCTGGAAACTCTGCAAAGGCACATCAAAAATAAGGAGGTGATTGGTGACAGCCAACATGGCTACANGCCTGACAAATTTGATGGCTTTCTATGATGGCATTACAGCATTGGTGGATAAGGGGAGAGCAACAGATGTCATCTACCTGGACTTGTGCAAAGTGTTTGACACTGTTCCGCACGACATCCTGGTCTCTAAATTGGAGAGACACGGATTTGACCAATGGACCACTTGGTGTATAAAGAACTGGCTGGATGGTCACACTCAAAGAGTTGAGGTCAATGGCTCTATGGCCAGTGGTGAGCAGTGACAAGTGGTGTTCCTCAGGAGTCACTACTGGGAACGGTCTTACTATGCACAAATACAAGCTGGGCAGAGAATGGATTGAGGACAGCCCTGAGGAGAAGGACTTGGGGGTGTTTATGAGAAGCTCAACATGAGCCGGCAATGTGTGCTCGCAGCCCAGGCGGCCAACTGCATCTTGGACTCCATGAAAAGAAGCATGGCAAGCAGGTCGAGCGAGATGATTCTGCCCCTCTACTTCGCTCTCGTGAGCATCCAGCTCTGGAGCCCTCAACATAAGAAGGACATGGACCTGTTGGAGGGGGTCCAGAGGAAGGCCACAAAGATGATCAGAGGGTTGGAACACCTCTCCTATGAAGACAGGCTGAATGAGTTGGGGTTGTTCAGCCTGGAGAAGAGAAGGCTCTGGGGAGACCTTATTGCAGCCTTTCACATCTGAAGAGGGCCGATAAGAAAGCTGGAGAGGGTCTTTTTACAGTGGTATGTAGTGATAGGATGAGGGGGAATGGCTTCAAACTGGAAGAGGGTAGATTTAGATTAGGTATTAGGAAGAAATTTTTCACTCAGAGTGGTGAGACACTGGAACAGGTTGCCAAGAGAAGCTGTTGAGGCCCCATCCCTGGAAGTGTTCAAGACCAGGATGGACAGGGCATTGAGCACCCTGGTCTAGTGGAAGATGTCCCTGCCCATGGCAGGGGAGTTGGAACTGGATGATCTTTAAAGGTCCCTTCCAACCTAAACCATTCTATGATCCTATGAAAGGAAGATATGGAAAACCGCCATTTTTCTGAACAGAAGCTCAGCCAAAGGAACACTGAAAATCACTGCTCCCTTTTGTACCTAACCTTAAATTTCCCCGCTTTACCTGTACAATGACTTCTTCTATATGACCACTATTCAGTTTGTCCTGTAGTTTCTGCACATCAGTCTCCTGTGTATTCAAATACATATAAATATATGTTTAGTTTTACTGAGAAGTAGAAAGCCCAGATAAAGCATGAAAACAGTGATTTAACCAGATCACACTCTAGTCTTTCTCAAAACTATCATCAAATTAGCTGGCTTCTGTCATTGTACATTATCAAAGACGTCTCACAAACTTTTCATATTGAAAACAAACATCAAACTCTCAATGATAAATACAAAATCCACGTACTATTTAATGACATCCAAAGAAGCATTACCAGCTAAGGGCTTTAGTATGTATCTTGAAAGAAAACTTTGATCTTAGCTTTTTATGAAATGACATGCAACCTTCCAGTTATCACCTTAAATACACAACACCAGTATTGCGTGATTTAATGTACCAAAAAGTGCTTTAAAGTGTCGAAGGCTGGGATTGAGCTAAGATACTACACTGGTAAAAGCGCATGCGTTTTTTTGAGCAAGTGTGTGGAAACTACCACTGTTGTACAAATCTTAAAAAAAACCCCACGTTTTCTTCTAATTTTCACAGAAAAGATCAGTAAGAAATTAACAATTCTTTTTAATATACCATCAAAATATTCCAGTCAATAACAAAAATAAACCTCAAGACTTCAATTATTTCTGAATTGACACCTTAAAGTTACATATACTCCTGGAAAACAAGCCAGTCATTTTGAAAATCATTCACGTGTGACACTTAATGAAGCAGCACTGTACTTACCGTTTGCACCAAATTAAATCGCTGATTCACAATCTGCTCAGTGTATTTCCTATACGCCGCATCTTTGGGAATGTTTTGCAGGACACCAAGGATTTTTGTGTACAGTATTCGCAGGCGCTAAAGTGATCACAAGACATGGTTAAAATACACAACTAGAATTATTTAACTTCCTGTCCTACTTAACCTACTAGCTAACTATCTATACACAAAATATAGAGGGCTATGCTATTCGATCCAGAAATGTAGGATTAACAAAATAACTAAGTCTGAACCACAGAACTCTGTCTTGGGTAAGACTGGGATTTATCAGGACTGGGAAGTTACCACTGTCAGATTCCTCCAAGAAAAAAAAGAAGGAAAAAAAAAAGGAAGTTGCGATTTGAACTACATTTGAAACAAAAGTAGTACACAGAAGTACACAGAAACAAACAAACAAACAAAAGCTGTGTTTCTAACACTAACCATACTTTTTTAAAAAAAAGATCAAAATTCATGTCTAAACCATCAGTTTCTGAAAAAAATTACCTGGGAAAGATATAAAGAAGCACATAAGCTACCAAAGCATAACTAAATTTTTTTGGCACTTCTCCTCATGCTGGTGCAAAGTTCTGAACGACAGACAGATTTAAATTAAACCTGAAACTTCTATTGCTTTAAATGCAGTGATAAAAGACACATTGGGGTGAAGAAATTGAAGCTTTTGGGCCATATGTTGACTGGGTAACTGTACCTAACTGAAGGTGAATGGATGTCCTATAGGAATAATAAGAAATAGAAGCAGAGTACTGCAGTCAAAGAAATACAAGGAAGAAAAAAACAGGAAACAAAAAGGGGGCTGGCACAGAATCTATACTTCAATTAAAGCATTGTTGATTTCTTTAGTCTTGGCTTTAAGTCGTTGAAAAAAACAAAATTTATGAAGTTCACCCAGAAGGTGTCTGACAAGGCTAGCTCAAGACCAAGCTAGAATCATTTGTACAGAGCAATAACGATTTTTACAATGGTTGGTTTTGACACTATTTCTAACTTTCAGTGGCGAAAGCATTTTTGAAATAGAATTGCTGCATAGCAGGAAATTTCAAAGCACAGAGAAATTAAAGAATTACTGAAGTCCTTTCAAAGCTAGTGCCTCCTGAGTAAGCAAGCAAGATGTGGCAAACATGCCTCCATTACTGAGCCTGAGGATGCAAAAAGAAAGTACCGAATTGCTAAAGAACCACTTAATCTGGTTCCTGAGAACCACTGAAGTACCCCAATCTCAACAGTGCTTGCCATTATAGGGATTTGATGTGGCTTTGCACCATGTGGTTAGCCTCTATCATGTAAGACTGGCCTATCCCCTTAGTACAGGTATAACTTATTTTAGTACTTGTTGGAAACACAACATAGCAAGGCAGCAAAAATCTTTATGCTTCTGAAGCTGAAATTACATTTATGAAGAACTGAATTTTAAGAGTTCTTTGCTTTTGCATTGGAGATGCAAAAAAGAAATAAAAAAACTGGTTCATAAAAGTACTTACACAAAGGAAGTTTCTGAAATCAGCACATGCAACATAAAGTATGCACGCAAAATAAGTCCTAATGATATGAATTAAACCTTTTAAGAATTTTTTTACTTTATCACTTTGGGACATTTTTACACTTTCATTAAGTTGGCACTGCTTTAAGGTACCTGGAGTACCTACACATGCAAATACGCAACAAAAAGCTTTGATCTGACAATTTCCATTAAACACAGAACAAGATATGCAACATACCTCATGAGGGTTTTCAGCTACAGCCAATCCTACAAGCCCAGTGGTCTGCACAGACAGCATAAACATTTAATATACCTAAGCATCTATTCCCATGCTATCTGCTCGTTTTGTTTTGGCTCAGCATACACCTGACAGGGACCATTCTGTGACACGAGCCTCCGCCTCCCACCACCCGCATGCCATCCCACTAATTGGCAGTGTTTTGACCCGCGCACACGAAGGTGAGGGAGAGGCCGAAGAGAAGGAGCAGCTCACATTACAAAGCAGCTGCCGGGAAGCCTTCCCGGCGGGGCGAACTGCGGCGGGTGACCCGCCTCCCTCCTCCCCACACGACGGGCCCACCCCCTCCGCGAACGCTCGCTGCTGCCCCGCCAGCACCCGCCGCCGGGCCCGCCGTCTCCCGCGGGCCGGGCCCCACGCCCCCCTCAGCCGTTTCCCCGCAGGGCGTCCCACTGACTCCCACCCCGCCGCTCGGGCACCCCCTACTCTCTCCCCCGCGCAGGAGGAAGAAGCGGCAAGACCTCGGCAGCGCCTCACCTTCCTCAGCACCCCCGCCATGGCTGCGCCAGACGCCCCGCCCGCCGCAGTCCTGCGCATGCGCGGCGCCGGACGCCTGCGGTCGCCGGATAGAGGACATGGCAAAGGACACCGGACTGCGCATGCGCCGCGGCAGCATCGGCTGCCGGTCCCGGCGGGCAGAGGGCGGAGCGGGTCGGGTGGTAGCGCAGGCGCATGCGCCAAGGCGTGCGGGGTCAGACGGCGCATGCGCCGCCGGAGGGCGGTGGGGTGGCGCGCATGCGCAATGCGCAGTCGGGGCGCGGTGCGGGAGGCGAAGGCAGGTCAAGGTGTGGGGGGCGGTGCTGCGGGATGGGCCGGGCCTGAGGCAGCGGTGACCCACCGTTCGTGCTTTGCTGTCCTTTTAAATATAAACCTGTGTTCTGGTAGTGAAGTTGTCTGCAGGAAGCTGCTAAAGGCAATGTATCATTGATTTGCAAAACTTCGCCGGTTCTAAATGAGGAGTACTCTGTTGGAAGATTTGTTGTAAGAAGTGCATCAGGCAGATGCCGTAACTGATGTATGTTGTGTTCAGATTTTCAGCACGTTTCTAGCACAGGCGCATTTGGTTGCTGTGTTCTGTATGGCAGTACTTGAAATCAATTGATTTTTGCCAAGCAATAGCTAACTAACTGCCCGCAATGAGAACTATTATAGGGTCATACTTTTTGATTTGGTTTATTTTCTGAAATATTTTGCAGAGTCCGAACTTAGTCCAAGCTTCAGAGCTGATTTCAAAGCTCCTTTCCATGACTCAAACAACTACGCCAAGCCTTAACGCTTCAAAAGTATGTTTGGCAGCTGCTGGGAGCAGTTGTGTGTGATGTGTACTTGGAAATGAAGCTGGTTTTGGCCACTCAAGGTGAGGTTTTGGTGCAGTAGATGTGATTTGAATATGTTTCGGCCTCTGTCATTCTTTCCTGAAACACTTAGGTGCTTAGGGTTTGCAGGAGTTTCTAGTACATGAATTCTAGTTTTCTGGAACGTATATGTAAAAAATAAAGACCCTCCAATTGATAACTGATGCAGTGTGTAACAGTAAGTATTTTTATGCTTTGGAACAGGGTCTAATTTAGAAATAATGCAGAAGTTTATAAACAAATATTTTATATATATGCTTTTAGCAAAATTATTTTAAAGGGTTGTATGTGTGTGTATTTATCAGTCAGGTCTTCCTGAGGGTGATAACTTTCTGCCTCAGGGAATAGTTGTAAGTATTCCGGAATTTGTTTAATATGCAGAAGCATGCATATACTTTCTATGAATTTTAGCTGAGACATTGGTTTGACCAAGGATTTGTGTTAATAGTAGCTAATTAACTGTAGAATCAAAAATAAGGATCACTGTAATAGAATATGGCAAATAGGTAATTTCTGAGTTAATATGATCAGTTAATAAAGTAAAAAGCAGTAAAATACTGGCAAAATAGAAAACTCAATTAAGAGACTTGAGATAGAATGGGAGAAAAGAGCAATAAAAAGACAGTTTGAATTATTGGTGGAGATAAAGATGGTGTTCATTTGAAGATCCAGTTGGCCTTGTGTTAAGTCTTATCTTTATGGCCTAGCTGCTAATGTAAAGGGTGAGTTTTGCATAGTGAGTAAGATTTGATAATAATTGTGTTGTAACTTTATATTGTTTTTATTCTGGACAAATTTTTCTTTATAATTCCTTTGGCCTGTTTGTGAGCTCCTCTTTTCCATAACTGGTAAGCAAACCCAACAAACTGAGTTTTAGAATATCGTAGAGTTCTCACTAAAAGCAAGTCTTTTAATAAGACACATGCTACCTCCATTCCGTAACTAAAGCAAAGTGATTAATACAGTTCATATCAGAATTCAGGGATTATGCTTCTCCACTTCCGAGAGTTTTTTGAGATTGCATCAGAGAGACCTGGGGTTTCTTTCCAAGGCATTGAGCATCTCTCATTCCTATCGAAATGATGTTCTTTAAAAAATTCAGCCTTTTTTGTATTTTTTTTTTATTATTATTTGTATTTTTCCCTTCTCTGTGATGGTCCAACCAGATGATATATCTCCTGATTGCAGTAACTGACCACAGCACACATTGTTCAGTGCCTGGTGATCTTTAGCCAAATTAGCTCAGTCAGCGTCTAGTTCTAACCATCTGTTCAGACAACCCAAGCATGTAGGTGTCCTTGCCGCATCCTAATACAGAGTGAAAAACAGTAAGATAGGCTGATGAGACAGTTCATTAAATCAACCCAGAAGTGATACAGTAGGAAGTTCTCCAAATTGCCAAACGCAGTTTCAGTACATAATTTATTTTAATATGTAACAACTCCAAGATGTAAGAAGTATTATCAGAGTTCATTCAATAATTACCTGGTTTTGAAAGCAAACCCCCAAAAGACCCAAAACCACCCACATAGCATTTCACAGTTTATTATCTGGAGGACTGGGGACTCTGTCAGGAGTATTATCCTGTGCGTTAATATACAGCGCGTAGGCACCCTAAGAAGGCCATGCTATAGCTGTGACTTCTGTGCCCTTTTTTGTCTCACCAATGAATTTATCTCACTGTGAGGTCTTGCAAGTCGCCATATGATTTGGTATCTGGACAAGTGTCTTATTCTGGCTTTACATGCATGGAACATAGTTGACTGATGGATTTGTAACTAGTAACTATGTAGATCAGAATCAAACACTATTTACATAGTAATGCAAGATAGTATTAAAAAGATCTGAAAAGCAAAACAATACCGTACTTGTAATATGGATATGTACTAGTTCTGATAATATCCTGGTTATGTAAAGGAAATTAAAGAACTCAAGGTAAGCAATTAAAAGATTTATGCTCTTTATATATATTATAATTATATATTTTAGATATTTTTGTTATGTAAGAATATATTTCTGTTCTTATCAGCTCTTAGCCAACAACAGAGCAGGGTCTCAGCACTGTTTGTCTGCTTCTGTTGTACTGGCTTTTTTGGAGGCTCACTACACTTACTTGGGTCACACTGGCAAAGGAGGTTGCAGTGAATATTATTTATCATCATTAAATGGTTTTCTTGATCTTGTGTCCAAAGATGAGATGCACGTCGTGCGTTAGTTAAGCTTACAGTTTTATGGTTCTATAAATGCAAGTAAATCATGGGGCATGGAAGAGTTCACAGTGTACAATTTCATTTCATCAGAACGATGAAAGATAAGTTGAAAGTTTGTTGTTTCAATTTGTTATGTTCCCTTTTTGTCTGTTCATTTTGGTAGAGATAGTAACTAATTGCTTAAAACCAAAAGAAGACAGAGGTATTGCATCAGTGATATGTATGTCTAGCTAGAGGAAAAAAAAATCCCTCTTCCTCATCCCATACTTGTGATTTAACTTACTGGGTACTGATACTCTTGATGTTACTCTTGGGTTATTTGGCTTTTGCATCACTGCTGTTTGTGGTGCCGTGACTCCTGCTCCTTTGGCCAATTTCAAGTTACTAGATCTAGTCAAATAATTACTATAATTGGCTGTTGTTGAATCTATAAAGCTTTGCATCATATTGGCCTCAGAGAGAGAGATTAGTGTTTGGTGATGTAATACGGTGGGATCTACAACTAGCTGAAGGCTAAACCTTCTCAGATTTGTTTTAATTTATGCAAATATGTTACCAGATTCTGTTAGTGTACCGCTTGAGACGAAGTTGGCAAATATATTTTCTTAATGAGAGTTGTTGAACCAATGAGGGCACAGATGGTCTTATTATACCGTCCAGACCTCGTGTTACATTTGACGAGATTTTAGAGAAGTCATGTGTAATACTTTCCTGTGGGTCGAGTCTGCTTATGTTACAGTTGTACAAGGTCAGACCTTATTTTATCTAGCAACTGCGTATTTAATTTTAGAAGTATCACAGGACACATCAGCTTGCAGGGCACCATTCCTGGCTGTTCAAAATGCAGGCCCCAGAGTAACAGTGGCAAGATAATGGGTTGAAAAGGTGAGAATATATGTTATGCTCGCCAATTAGACTAACAGTGAAATAGTTTAAAACTGTAACATTTAATAGACTGAGTCCAAATTTAGATTGCTATTAATTATTTTATTGCTATGAATAACCTCTTTGCATGCCTGAGGGCCTTCTATTTATAGAGAGTAAAGCTAGGATTGTCTAGTTTATTTTAAGGATAAGAAATTAGAATAACATTAACACTCACATAACGTTAACTTCATACCTATGTGTTTAAAAGTGATGAATACTTGATACACTTCTTTCCAAGGAAAGACACGACTTCCATGATTAGCAAGTAGTTCCGATTTTTTTTTTGATGAAAAANTTTTTTTTTTTTTTTTTTTTTTAAGGAGAACAGCAAGAAAGAATCTCTTTATTTTTTCAGGCATAAATGGAAAAAGTATCAGAAAAATATCAGACTAGTCCAAATGTTGTTTAAGGAAAATATTCTTTGTAATACAAACAGTAAAACTTGTTTAGAGGAAGCATTTGCAATTGTTTCTAGTGATCTAGTGACTAGGTCTGGTAATTGCGAAGCTTCCATTTTTGAATAGAAGACGATTTTGCTGCTGAGCTTCTTAGCTTTTTCATTGCCACATCGTGTAATGTAGCAGAGATGTCTCTGCTGCTGCTTGGTGTACCAGCCGTGCTGTTATATTCCACTGTGATCCTAGTGGAACATCCATGCTTCAGTCAGAGCTTGTCACCTCAGCACAGCGTATTACCAGCAGTGATATAGCAAATCAGGCTCTCAAAGCATGTATAGACCCCTGGCAATGTGTGCAGCAGTTGTGCTGTGGTGAGCTGTTTGCCTTATACTTACTCTGCCATGTCACAACCACTTGCTACCTTACTAACTTTCTCATTTTATAATATATTATTAATTTTTGTGGGTTAAGGTAATTTGAAAACAGTACACATGACAATTCTGAAACACTCCTCATCTAAGACCTTTCTGGTTAAGCCTGTGCTCAAGCAGAGCTCTGTGCTGCCTGTGGCATAATCAGTTCTGGGGAATACAGGAGATAGCTGACCAAATGGGTATGGATGTTGTACAACCAGAAAGGAAAACAAGTTTCTATGATGACCTGTAAACTGATTTCTTCCTCTAATCTTTTGGAGTTAAAGGAGAGGTGGAAAGGCAATACATTTTTTTTTTCCAACAATAAAAGGATTTTCTTGCTAAATTACTATCCTGCAAGATGCTCTGTGCTCTTAACTCTTGGAATCAGTGACGTTGGAGAGTATTGATCATCTCACAGGACTAAACCATATGTTAACATCTTCATAAAGATACTGTAGTATGCCAAAACAGCCTTTTTTTTCAGAGAGTTTGCAATGTAAGGGTCTAATCTAAGGCTTATATGTCTTCAGGAGTCTTTTTGGTTCAGGCTCTGGGGTAAATATAATATGATGGGCTGTAGTATAATAATTTTTAGTCTCAGTTCTCCTAAGAACAGCAAATTCAGTAGGACTTGCAGGGCATGAAGGTCCATCCATGTAGATCCGGTAGGGTGATCATGATTCATTTAAAAGATGCTTCAAAAATGGCATTCAGCAATGGCATGAAGTCTTCAAATGGAGGGTTTTCAAAATGAAAAGTGTGAAGAAAGGCAAGGTAGCTTCTGTTTGCCTTTAAGCTGTTGTGGAGGAAACAAGAGATTATGAATGTTACGCATTTTTCCTTAGGGAAATTAACTGTTTAGTCTCATTAGGAGCATCTCCCAGCTGCCAGTTAAATGTCAATTTGTTCTAAAATATACTTTCCTTTTAGCTGATGGCAGGAAGAGGTTGTACATATGTTTATGGAGATACACTTCTAAAATTGCTAGTCCAAGAGAGATTTTGTCTTTACTATCTGAAAGGTTTCTCAGTCTTCAGAAGAGTGTATATTTGTGGGTTAAATAATGGAAGCTTTAAGGTGCCATCAGGACTAGAAACGTGTTTATGAAAATGTGAAGATAAACGCACGGAAGAACCTCAGAATTCTCCTGCCTGTCAACAAAGTGCATTGCCAACAAGAAATAAGGAAGAGACACTCAGTTTCATCGCCTTATTGGTGATAATTTTACATTCTGGTTAATAAGAAACTTGTGGCAGCATTTAGAAAAAAAGATGGTCAGCTGCTTTGTTTTGTGTAGCTTTTTGAAGGTGCTGTGTTTTGTATTACACCTCAGAAGTTTGACATGGGATACCTTCCTTTCTGCATAAAGCAAATTATATTTAAAAAAAACCCACAACTTATTAATTTCTTATTGCTGCAACAAACTTGATAGGCTTTCATAAGCTTGTTTTGATCATAAGACTTTTAGAACATTGTTATCAGTTTTTTTAGAATTATGGAGAGGTTTGTATTGTCCATCCTGTCCAACAGGATGTCAGTCAGTCTGTTCTTGGTAATTGTAGAAATCTTTTTTGCATGAGAAGTTCTGCCTGAACTTCAGTGTGCCAGAACATAACTTTGAGAACTTCTAAGCATTAATATGATGTGCAGCAGGTTTAACATTAGGTAGTGTGTGAAAAATTTTAGTACGTATGTCTGCATTGTGCTGACCAGTTCATCAGACTAACTTATGTGTGAAATCTTCTTTTGGACTTTCTTATGTTGAAGCCTTGATTGGAGATACAAAAGGACAGAACAGAGAACCCTTCAGAAAACCATTGTCTTTTATGAACAACATAAAGGTGTAGTCTTCTAACCTCCAAAAGAAAATGTGTTCATGAATATTTTTTATTATTCTTTCTGGATTTTTTTTTGTAGTCAGAGGTGGCAGTCAAGACCAAAGTTGTAAATTTTTCATTCAAAGAAAATGGGACTTAAGTGGAGATTTTTTCCACTTTCCTTCAGATTGTCCATCCTTGCAGTTAAAAACCTGGGCCATGGTTCCAGTACATGTTGAAAGAGGTGGGAAACTACATTATGGGGGAATCTGAATCCAAGAGACCTTTAGCTTGTGAGTCATTCTGACTCTAAGCCCTTACTAATTTGATTTTGGTTTGCAAGCTTTATTATAATATACTAAGTCGCAAAGTGTTTGTCGATGGGATTATGATATTGGCTATGGTACTTTGATTGACTTATTTATGGGAACAATACAAAAATTAGTCTAAAAAGAAATCTGTTTAGCACTTTCCCTTGAAAAGAATTTTCAGAAAATGGCCTTTCTACAATGTTCCTTCTCTATTTTTAAGATGACTAGGACGCCCCACAAATGATTGTTGTGTGAGAAAGATACAACAGATGCTTAGCATAATTGTTTAATATTTGTGCAACACTTTGACGATGATAAGTGTTCTGTGTGGTAGATACAGTACATTACTGCGTAAACTGTGGGAGCAGTAGTTTAAAAACTTTTTAAAAATAATTCAACATCTGATGTCCCCAGTCTGATTAACGGACAAATGTGTTAAGCCACTAAGATCGAATCAGAGAAAATTCGGCAAAACCCAAAGCCCACTTTTAAAACCCTAGGTAGGTACAGCTAGGCATATATTAACTTAAGGTTTTGGTGCTTATATATCTTTTATGCTATATAAATACTACATTTTACACTTCAAGAACCTACAGGAAAATGTTGTAAAGACCAACCATTCCTGACCTTCCAATTATAGTTATAATTTACTAGCAGGGCATTTGGTTGATATGATATCACTACCAAAAAGCACAGAGAACATAAGCCACAGTTAAAGTTGGTGATATGAGCAGACGAATTTAAGCTGGTGACTTTAGTTAAAAGGTTTGACATACTCCATTACTAATCCACTGAGCCTTCCAACTACTCTCACACCTTGAAAATAATAGCTGGCATGGCTTGAGCATCACCCGGGCTTGTGTACCGAACTCCTGCGAATGTCCGTTAAACTTTGTGACTGCACAAGTAGTGCAGAGACTCCAGATTCCTTAGTCTGCTTTGATAGACCATGCCTTGGCAGTGTCAAAATAAAGCAAGATTTGCAAGTGTTTGTGGTTTGGGGTTTTTTTGTTTCTTTGTTTCTTTTTTAATATATTAATGATCATTAAAAGTGATAATTAATGACACAAACCTTTGTAGTGTTTTGTTGTACAACTACCTATCTGTGAAGTCCAAAAATCGTGTACATTATTATATTAATATAAAGCAGGTTTTGCATTTGGTATAGTCTTGCTCAAATCCCTTTTTATTTGAGAAAACATCCCCATCCAGTTCCAGGAGAGGAGAGGTGAATACAGGTTACAGCTGAAAACTTTTCATAGAATCATAGAATAGTTTGGGTTGGAAGGGACATTTAAAGGTCTTCTAATCCAACTCCCCCTGCAATGAGCAGGGACATCTTCAACTGGGTCAGGTTGCTCAGAGCCCCGTCCAATCTGACCTTGAATGTTTCCAGGGATGGGGCATCTACCACCTCTCTGGTCAACCTGTGCCAGTGTTTCACCACCCTCACTGTAAAAAATTTCTTCCTTGTACCTCGTCTGAATCTACCCTCTTTCAGTTTAAAACCATTACAACTTGTCCTATCACAACAGGCCCTACTAAAAAGTCTGTCCCTGTCTTTCTTATAAGCCCCCTTTAACTATTGAAAGATAGTAACGTTCTGAATTCAGAACGGGATGTCGTGTCACCACCTAAACTGTAGTGACACACTGTGGGCTTTCGCTCACTGAAATCCTGTGTCCAAACGGCACTGGTTGGTGGATCCATCTTGTATCTGCTGCCAGTGCCACCCTGGGTGAGGGAAGAGGGAAAAAATGCTCTTTCCCCATGCAAAAGCGTCAAGTTAGTTCAGAGCTTCTCTGAAATAATTTGATGATCATGTAAGTCCTGAATAAGTACAATGTGTGATCGTGTGTTTCATTCTGAACTGCAGACCCTCTCTGTAAATAATCCTCAGACAATCTGAGTGTTTTTCTTTTTTGTGTCTATAATTTTTAAATGTGTATGTGTTTGTGTTTATGTTCCTTGTGAGTGCCTGTGTTTGATAGGAATCATTCATGTGGGTGATAACTGTTCATTATTCATGCTTGTATGGGAATCATATATTCACTGACTTGATGACCAGAGCTTTCTAAAGAAGAAAAGTTTCTTTTTTATGGTTCACAAATTGCCCAGTACTTGTCTGTAGAAGACAAATATAGTGTGTGAAAAACAAAAAGAGCTTTTCCTAAATGGCATGTATAGTACTAAATGTTTCCAGGGTTGTTTTCTTCTCTATCACCATTTCAAACAGGAATTTTATCATGTTTAGACAGGAATTAACTCACCAAAACATTACTAAATTAAAAGAAATTTATGTAAACACCTGATTTTATTATAAAAAATACCTTAAGCGAGATATGATCCTTAGCAGTATGTTTTTATGTGTATTTCAAAATAGCTTGTCATTATAGCTCCTCATAAAAAATGATGGATGAAAGAGAAGATTTCGTTGAAGATCTGCTCACTGAGTATGCCATACAGCTTAGCATTCAAGAATCAAATGGGGCCAAACCACCAGTGTCTTCCAGCTATAATGACAGGTACTGTTAATTCAGTATGTGTTAGAGATTATGCCATATTTTAAGAGTGTTTTGAGACATTGATACAGTGCCTTATATCATGCTTAAAACAGTTCTTAGTTTGACTATTATGCCTCTTTCTCAGCGAAACATTATCTGAAGCAATGATTAAAGAGAGTAAACAAAATAGGAATGTTGATTTTGTTTTTCTCAAATATTTCTGAATCTGAAGGGCTCATTTCTGTAGTGTGGGGCAAATACAGCTTTTTAGTCCAGGTCAGAATTCTTTACCAAATTAGGAGTTTTATCAGGTCAGCCCTCAGCAGGAATTGCGCCGAACTGGTGAACTTTGGATGCTCTGAATGTCCACAGAACAGATGTAGCTTAGGAGGTCACAAGGCTAATCAAGATTGTAGTTGATGTATTCAAAGGAAAGTTGGCTCAGATGAGAACCTAAAGGAAATCATTGAATAAATAAAATAATGCATCTACTTTTCGTTTATATTTTCTATTTTCTGCTCTTTTTTTGGATAGTTTTGTACCACCTAGTGAGGAAAATAGGAAAATTGTAACATCCATAAAGCAAGGTAAAAACCCTAAAATAAAATAGTCCCTTTGCAAAACTGAGCTTTCAGTATATTATTTTTCCAACTGCATCTCCTTTATCTGTTGGATTTTTTAAGGTCATGTATTTGGGCTCCAAGAACTTGTGAAACAGAAATATGCTTTGGATGAAGCTGATGAAAGAGGGTGGTTTCCACTGCATGAGGCTGCAGCTCAGCCAATTCAGCAAATACTTGAAATCATTTTAGATGGTGAGTAAGGTAAAAATATCCCACAAGATAAGGGGAGCAGCGAAGAAACATAGAGCAATAAGCAGCCATCCACAACAACAGGCTAGAACTGTTACTAAAAAAAAAGTATGATCACCTCCTCACGGAGCATCTTGCTTACATTGTATAAAATATTCAGGCAAATTTTCTTTTGGGGAAAGTTGCATCAATTTACAGCAGCAAAGAACTTGGACCGTTTTTAAGGTTTTGTTCAGAAACCTACAGACAGAGCAAAAATCACTGTGCAGTGTTCAGTGTCTTTGGCAGTACTAGTTAGGTTAAGTTAAATATAATTACAAGTAATTTTCATAAAGCCTTAGCATTTAAGGATTTCTGGTGCATGTGTATGTCTTAACAGCCTTGTGCTTTAATTTTGTTTTATCTTTTCTCACTTTCATACCTCTAGCATCTTATAAAACGATGTGGGAATACAAAACATGCGATGGAGAAACACCATTAACTTTGGCAGCAAAAGCTGGCTTTGCGGAAAACGTACGGACGTTATTGGAAAAGGGTGTTTGGCCCAATACCACAAATGACAAAGGAGAAACTCCGCTTCTCATTGGTAATTGCCTCCTCTCCCTGGGTTTAAACAAAGTGAATGGCAACGCTTCCCCTCCGCTAAGTATTCACCCGAGTACTCCTGTTGGCTTGTGTGGTTTAGATGCTGGTCGTCTTTTTAGATGACGCTAAGTGCCCAGCACTTGGTGAAATGTACCCACCGTTCCGTTCAGCACTCATTATGCTTTAGGTAATCACTTAGCTGCTCTTAAAGATGCCGTTTATGCTTTAGGTGATTGCTGACCTGCTCCTGAGAAAAGAGGATCTATTTTTTTGTTCAAGGCACCTTCTTGGTATCTTCAGGTGCTGTAAGACCTTTAGCAACCTGGTCCTATTTGACCATCTTAAGGTAAAAGTATGGTACAAGAATAAGCTGTTGCTTTAACTTGAATGTACCTTTTCTGGAGGTCTGGAGGTTATTGGAGATTTTTAGTTTTATCAGATGATTTCTTAGGGAGTATGCAGGTATTTTCAATTTCAAAATCTCCCGTCTCATTTGCTTCCTCTCTTGCACTGAAAATGAACTTCAACTGTATTTCTAAGTAATACCCTAATCTAAAGAAAGATGTTTCCTTTGGAAGATTTTATGCTATTGGTAGACTTAAATGAGCTTTACTATACATGAGTAATTTAGCTGTATCAGCTTTTAATTTCTATTGAATGTCGAAATATCTCCATTCTTCTGAAGCAAATTAATCTATGAAATTAATAAAATATTAGAAAATACAATATGTAATGCAATTATCAGTGTTAAAATACTCGGTTCTCTGAATTTTTGTTAACTACCATGACATGCGATTACTGTATTAATATTTTAAGGCCCTGAGGTATTTCTAGAGGGTTCCTCTGCAATGTCTTTCCTTGTGTTGTTTCAGCTCTTTTAAATAACTAAGTCTGTGAAACTTTTAAGCTATTTTCAGCCTTTGCTTTTAGTGAGCCCTGCAAAGAGTAACTAGAGCTTACGAAAATTATCTTTCCCCCTTATAATGACAATTTGTTTTCCTAAATATTTGTCTATACAAACTCCTGAAAATGAGGTTTGTCAGCTATGTATTGTTTATGTGATGCTTTTTATGTTTTTGTGTCACTTGGCACTGAAAATGTGGCTGTAGATACTGTTTTGCATCATACCTTTCAGTCTTAGTCTAGTGAAACAGAGGATCAGGTGCTTAACACTTAATAGATGATGCTCATGATTTAGTTACTCCTTTTAATGTTCAAGCGCTGGATTAAAGGGCTCTTCAGTACAAAGGTAAATGCTGAAGAAGTACCTATCTCGTGGGATTATTTCTGCTTCCAGGTAAATTTGGTACTCCACTTCAAAGCAATTGTGGATAATTATGAAGACTGTTGCCTCTTAAAAACCTTCTTACTTGTATAATGGAACATTCACAAAAGTTAAATTTTCTAACCCTACGATGCTGATCTCCCTCAGCTGTCCCACCAGTCAGTGGAGAGATCTGCTGTTCCAAAGGGTAGTTCAGAAGTAAAATCAGGGTCTTATTCAGGATCACTATTTTATATGTAAATAATTTGCAGGTGTAGTTATCCATGAATATTTCAAACCTGGAACCTCAAAAGGGCAGAACATGGCCTTTAAGTATGACAGATGTCGACTGTATTTTGGCTCACAACAGCGACTGAGTACGCACTAGGATTAGAGTTACCAGGTGACAAAGTCACAAGTGGAATTTTCTGGGGACACTGTTACGTTTGCACCAAGTTTAGAAATAAGGACTGTATTTGAGTAATATATTATTTTTATTGTTGCTTTGCCTTGTGATACACCTGCTTCTGCTTTCTCAGAATTGAAGCGGTGCTGGTTTTGCCCTCTGTGCCCCAAACTGACATATTTTCCAGCTTGTGTTGGCTTGCCTTGATTTCCCGAGCAACTGTTATTACCGTTTATTTACCAGTAAAATGGATTCCCAGATTTCTAGGACTGGAAATCTTTTTAATTTCTTCATATCAGTGCACAAGGAAAAGCTTTTCTAAACTTATTAGGTTTCTTTAACTTTCAAGACAACATACCTGAAAATGTATTATTTTCTTCCTTTTTAAAATATCTTCAAGCTATAAGAAGGGGCTCTTTTGACATGGTATCCACGCTGATTAAACACAACTGTAGTATCCACCAGCCATGCGTAAAACGTTGGTCAGCAATGCATGAAGCTGCAAAACAGGGACGCAAAGACATTGTTGCTCTTCTTCTGAAGAATGGTGGAAATGTGAACCTTAAGGATGGATATGGAGTAACACCATTAGGTGTTGCTGCTGAATATGGTCACTGTGATGTGCTGGAGCATCTTATTCATAAAGGTATGTAGTCAGGTAAAAGGGAAATACACTCTGCGTGGCATACATCTTGCCTGGTTGTTGAGGTGGTTTAGGGTGATCATGGAAAAGAAAAGAAAGAGTAGCGATAAATGAGGAGATTTGGTTTCTTGGAAGGAAAGAAAGCATCTGTGAGTGTTCCTGCTAGACCGGAGGGATGCTTACACATTTCCATAGTGCATGTGAGAGGAGTGGCAGAGTCGATACCAATCCATTTCAGTCAAGGAGGGACCTTCTTGCCCTTCTTTATTTCTCTTTACTCCCTTCCTCTTCCTGCCTCCCCTCCTTCCCCTGCCTCCCTCCCTTCCTTCCTAGTACAGAATTATATTGGTATTAATTACATTTGTATTTATACAAATAATATGTAATGTAATATAATATAATATGTAATGTAATATACATTACATTGGTATTTTTGAAATATGCAAGAGTTTTGAAAATCCTCAGGTATAACACAGTCAAAGCAGACCCCACTCAGGTGAGCATTTGAACTTACATCTGTACAACTCTTGTTTTGCCTTTCAGTTTTAAATTTGGTACAGGAAATACTTCTTGGTTTAGTGAGGTTTTAACTTAAATACATCTGAAAATTAAGAGGAAAGTCCTCTGGGCTTGTTTTTATGACGATCTGCAAATCATTTTGGATATAATTATAAACTCTGCATCCTTGTATCCTCCTTCAAGGTGGAGATGTCCAGGCCTTAGCGGATGATGGTGCATCGATACTGTTTGAAGCAGCCGGAGGAGGTAATCCAGACTGCATAGCCCTTCTTTTGGAATACGGAGGAAGTGGCAATGTGCCTAATAAGGCAGGACTGCTTCCCATACACAAAGCGGCTTATGAGGGGCATTACCTGTGAGTATAAGCTTGGAGTTTATATTTTCTTTAAGATGAAGTGTGGCACAAGGTCACATTGAAGAAGACTCTGGTAAATTTGCAAATGTGTAGATCCTTTATATTTCAGAACCGTCTGTGTTACATTAGTTTGAATTGACTTTTAAGTGTTTTTTTAGCATAAACAAAGCAAAAAGCAAAACATACTCCTTAGAACTAAGGGAAAACCACTGAAAAAAACCTAAACATCAGATCTTATTTGACAGTGCTCAAAACCGGTGGTTCTGTGTTTGGATCTTCTTGTGTAAAGCGTCTAGCTGGTAATTTAGCATACAGCTGGATGAGGATCATTTTCTTCATGCAGGGAAGCAATGCCTAACTAGTTTTATTCACTTTTTTAGGGCCTTGAAGTATCTCATTCCGGTAACATCCCAAACTGCAATCCAGAAAAGTGGGTTAAGCCCTGTTCACTCAGCAGCAGATGGCCAGAACTCGCAGTGTCTAGAGCTCCTCATTGAAAATGGTTTCGATGTCAATACTCTCTTGGCCGAACACATTTCGAATAGTTACGATGACGAAAGGAAAACCGCGCTTTATTTTGCTGTTTCTAACAATGACATCCTTTGCAGTGAAATACTGCTCAAAGCAGGGGCAAATCCAAACAAGGATCCTTTGAACTGTCTTCTTGTGGCAGTGAGAGCTGGCAACCATGAAATTGTAAGGCTGCTCCTATCTTACGGAGCAAATGTCAATTGCTATTTTATGTTGGTTAACGATACGCATTTCCCCAGCGCCATTCAGTATGCTCTGAATGATGAGGTGATGCTGAGGCTGTTGCTCAATCACGGATATAATGTGGAGATGTGTTTTGACTGTATGCATCAAGATATCTTTGGAAATTCTTTTGTGTGGTCAACTCCAGAGGAAGAGATTCTCCCTGGATGGACTTCTTCTGTAATAAAGGATAATCCAGTAAATACATACCTTCCTTCCTTTTCTTCACTTTGCTCCTTTCATCCAGCTTTAAGCATTCCAGATTATTGTGCAGAATTAAGATTAACATACTGGCAAAATCCTCTTTTTAAAACACCCTAAAAATAAACCAGCCATTTCTCATTTTCTACTCTGAGATAGAGAAAATTATGTACATAGACTGGTTTTAGATTGGAGTTCATATATTAGAGATTTAGGAAGGAAGTTTTAAGAAATCATAAGGCAGGATTCAGGAATGTCTGTTCCTGTCCTAACCAGTGGAGTAGATGTGTTTCCAAAGAGATATCACTGTTGAACAAAACAGTACTGCAAATTTTAGCAATGTTATAATAGTTATTAGCCTTCAGGCCTGTCCAGACAAATTAAGGGATCACAAAGGTTAAGTATGGAGGAAAATGGCTTTTAAAGTAACCTGCCTAGACATCAGTTTATAACTGTTAAAGGTCATTGCTTATACTTTGTTTAAATTATCTTGTGTAATTGCTTTAAAATTTTGGCATTCCTCTGCACAGATTTTGAAATTATGACTTGATGTGTTTTCCCTTTCAGTTCTGTGACTTTATTGCTGTTCCTTGGTTGAAACATTTAGCAGGAAAAGTGGTTCGTGTTTTTATAGATTACATGGATTATGTTCCTCTATGCACAAAAATTAAGTTTGTCTTAGAATCACAGAAAGAATGGACAGAGATACGTCAGATACTGGGTAAATATCTAACTTCCAGTTAATTGTATTATGACTTATTATAGGAGACTTTAACTGCGTATGTCAGGTCACATTCGTCCAAAATGTTTTAGCAGTCTAAGAGCGCACTCGCTAAGAACCAGGTTGTGTCTGTCATCCAGTCCTCACGTTAAGACAGATCTTCATCTATTGCCACTGATCATAAAGTAGTTAATCAGACTGGAATATGGCAAATGTGCACCTGGTGAGAATTAATCTCATAAGGAATGTCACTGTTGGGTGGGAAACCCTTTTAGTTAAGCAAGACCACTGGGGTACTTCTCAAACTTCTTATTAACCCACATGACAGTAGTCATTGCACAGCTGTGGGGCACAACATTTTTTATTGAGGACTATTGCTCACACTTCCATCCTCCTTTTTGCTCCCTCAAACTCTCAAGTCTATTAATCGTTCCAGGATTATCATAAGAGCATATTTTAGATCCCATTATGTTCAAGGTGGTAGGTGGTGACAATGAGTGTACCACCACAATCTGTTTACCATTATTTGCTAGCTCTGGTTTACATGATATACATCTAGAGTTGCAATTACTAATACTGTAATTGAATACTATTTCTTATGTATGCTTTACTTTTGAAGTTCCACACGTTAGCCTGGACCTTCCACCATTGGTGGCACCAGCAATTGGTTTCACCCACCTTAACTTAAAAAAATCTGTTGGCGAACATATTAAATGTTCTCTTTGCATGAATTAATTTTATTTGACTTTTTATTTTTTAATTTTAAATAGAATTTGATTTAACATCAGTTGCTAAAAAGCAAAATATTTATGTTTAAAACTGGTACCCCGTATTAAATTTTGCTTAAGTATTTTACACTGGAATGCAGAGGAAGTCCTTTTTGTTATTTCACGTACCTTGAAAGGTTTTTTTCTGTTCAGGAAGGCTAAATTAAACTGAGCTCTCTGACTGATGTAAATTCTGATAAGAAGTATTTGTGTTGAAGACTCAGCAGGCCCAAGCGTGGTACGGTCGGGTCCTGGTGCCTTATTGATACAGCAGAAATGGAAAGTGCCACAGCTGGCCTCAACGTGCAATTTTTAAGATGTGCACCTAGGTAGAGGAGAGATCGTTCATCAGTTACCATTGATTATGCTAAATAAGGTCCTTGTTTAGGTGTTTGGATGGGTGCTTTGGAGACAGTACAGTGTGCATGTTTCTAAAAGTAAGACAAAAAAAGGCAGGTAAGTGGTGGAAGAAGTTTGATTAATATCAGCAGCATGTATCATCACAATTTTGAAGTGAAAAGAATGGTATTTTATTCAGAAGTGGCAAAATAATAATGCCCCGAGGTAATAGATTTTGATATTAATTTTATTAGAGCAGGTTTGGGGATTGTGAACTGGCTTACAGTCATTAATAATGGCATTGATTTTTCCACCATTTCTCTCTCACTATTATTTTTAGATAATCCTCGCCCACTGAAACATCTGTGTCGTCTGAAAATACGTAAACTCTTGGGGTTAAGGAGACTCCAGAAACTGTCGTCGATGAAGAAGTTTCCACTTCCACCAATTCTCAAGAACTATATCCTATATAAAGAATATGATCTGTATGGAAAAGGGATACAATTAGAATAGTTTTTAAAAATAACTGCATACAGTCTGTAATTTGACTCATTTCCTCACTATTTTTTACTAGCTGAAGAGCTGCTTGGTGTTTTATATACATTCACAACATTCTGCTATTTGTTGTTAATAGCTCTTTTATGGGAACAAATTTGTCTTCAAAACTAGTACATTAAAGCTCATGTTTTAACGCGTTGTACTATCTAAATATAGGCTAAAATCAGAATAAGGACACGATAATTATGTAGAACAGTATGCTTTAAATGGGAACTCATTAATAAAGAATAAAAGAAGAATTTTCCTGATGGTCTTCCCAATGAAGATGGTAAATACAATTGCTGCTTTCAGTTTGTAGTGTTAGTTTATCTGTAAAAGAAAATAAATGTTTAATTTAGCTTGGGAAAGAAAATTAAACCACTAAATGCACATCTCTGTCATGTAATTGGCATGAAATGTAGCACATTTTGTACTTGGAAAATCATGGTCCTATTATAAAATTCTCCAAACACTTCAAAGATTCTTTTTAGCTATTTTTTCCAAAGTGTTTGCTCCCAGGTATGACTGCTGTGTATGCCAGTACTGCATGGTTTAATGCTTGGCAAAGTTTGAGGGACTTTAAGTAGGCTTTTTAAAGAAAGAGTAGATTTTGATGGGCAAACAAACCAGGAAATAGAGCAGCATATCCCCTTGGCTGAGGAATGTTGCAATTTTGTGACTTTAATTATGTTTCCTACAGAGATTTGACAGATCACTTCTGGAGGAGACTAAACAACACCCTCAGTCATGCTGTGATGCACTTGGCAGTAGGCTTCTGCACATCTAGAAAAAAACCCATCTGATTAAATGTTCTTTAAATCATTTTATTAAAAGTGGATTGCACTTACTCCCTTTGCTATTCTACCATCCCTTCCATCTTGGGGAAAAAAGACAAAGAAGAGTCCAAACGCCCGAAATTCAGAAAAGACTTCAGTTAGTGGATGTCAGGATTACATAGGGCATAGTCAGAGTTTAGCTAAGCGTGTAACTTAAGAGATATGCTGGTTATCACACATACCCACGCTCACACAAACCAAAAGTCAGCTCAAGCAGCCTTCTGCCCTGCTCCCTACACTGGCTCTCCCTGTTCTTCAGAGCTTCTCCTTGTGTGCTGGATGTCATTGACATATATAACTTATTAACACCTCAGTCAGAGATGGAAATTCCACTTCCAAAAGCTGCTCTGGGACACACAGAGGGTTGAACAGAAGGCTTAATTGCTGCTTCTGCTCTCACTGGAGCTACTGTTCATCTGGCTTTCCAAGACATGTCCTCTGTTTTTTTCCCGGAAACTTTGGTCAAAATGAAAAAGAAGAATTTGGTGGCTCGTGAAAATTTCCCAGGTATCTGGCATCTGGGCCAGGCCCCTGATGGGAAGATGCGCTGGGTGACTGGTGACTCCAGGCATGGCCTGAGCACGGAGTGCCCAGTGAACCCAACACGGCCGTCCACAGTCAAGGCTCCGCTGGCCAATGCATCCTGGACATACCAGGCTAAAGGCATGTATGCTGCATAACCTATAAACTGATATTTCTACGTGGGAATTGCTAAACAGAAATACAGGCTTAATAACAATGTCTTAAATTGCAGTAATTTTAATGAATACAGTGGCCACAGCACAAGAATCTGGGTAGTCACATATCTGATACAGTATATGGCAACCAGCTAAGGAAACATGATCAAATAGGGCTTTAGACGGGAGATTTTAAACCCTTTCTGTGGCCAGAGCCAAATTCCATTAGTAATTTTAGTTCATGGGCCAAGGTTTATATTTAGGACTTTATACACGCCTCAGGCAATAGTTACATTGCCTGCGGCATCAAAGCATTCAGCTCTAGGACAGAGCATTGCCCCATGTGTCTAAAATATCATGGACTTGTCCTTCTGTCATTAGGTCAGCTAAAAAGACACAATATTATTGTGTTTAGCTTTGAAACAATACATTTAGACCCTTTGTGTTGTTTGGTAGCCTGTTCTAGAAGGTGACTTAATAGTGTTTTAAAGCTTTTCTGTCCTTCAACATTGAAGTTGTTTATTTATTGAAGAATTCAACCATCACACACCTCCCCTCCGGATGCAAAAGGAAGCCCAATGTTATGAGAAAGCTTATTTAATGCTTCCAAGGCATCTGTGAACTGAATGGAGGCAGAAGGGGCAAGACTTTGTTTTAAATGAAACATAAGGTGAGGTAGACATGGAAAGGGAACTGTTTGCCCTATGTCAAGCTTATGGCACAGGTAGGAATTGCACACAAGTCTTTTGATTCCCATGTTTTGCATCCAGACCACTGAATACTACTTTTATGGAGTTGAGTACGTGGTGGTGGAAATGTAACTGGTCCAGGACAGGTGGTTGTGTGAAAAGAGGCAAAGGCGGCAGCCCCAGCTGGAGGGAGAAATTGGTAGGAAAAAACTACTCCTTTTTTTTTTTTTTCCCACTGTGTGGACTGTGATTGAACCCTTGCAACACTGGGATTTAATTTTCTCTGCTATTTGGGTGTGACTCATGGGGTGTTCCACCGCAACCCAATTCCATGGCATGCCCACCCTATGGGCGACAGTGGCTAGAAGTAATTAAATGCCCTGGCGTTGATTCAGGCATGCTCTGGGGTAGGGACTCCTATTGGTTTGGGGACAATATTTGAAAGCAGAAGTATCATTTGGTCTGTGTTTCTCATAAAATCTGACACAAGCAGCTGCACCAGACTGATGAGCTCTCCCAGGAGCCAGACATTCAACAGTGGTTACATCAGCCTTTGCGGCACCGACGAGATGGACTTTGTAGCTGCAAGTGTTTTCATAGCTGGGTGAAGGACCAAACCATAGCCATGAGTTCTGTATGTCGCAAGCTATTCCCTGTAGGGGTCATAATGTTGTGTGTGCCATCTATAAAGCTTCCATCCACTGGCTACCATCTGATGTTGGGAGCTGGCGTGGCAGATCCTTGTTCTGGGTATCAGGAGGGGTTGATTTTACTGTTCCACTGCAGCAGTTACTGTTCTGGCTCAGGCCCTTTGTGCCTGCGCTGCCCTTTCTCAGACTGTTGCTGATAATATGGGAGTCACGCACGGAAAAACACAGTCACAAAGCTACAGGCTCTTTTGTGTCTGCCTTGGTGTAGGGCAAAGGGATTTTTTCTGACCCTTACTTGTGGCAGAAAAAAGGCTTCTAAAATATCCAGGTGTTTAGCTATAGTTTGCATGGAGAAAAGTGACATAAATTCATGGTTGCTTATCTCTACAGCACAGGTCTCGTCTCTTTTGCTTTTCCATCACTCTCTTTAATACGCACCTAATCAGCAGTCTCCTGCCCTCACCTCTGCGTCTTCTGTGTAACCAGCTTTGCCCCCCTGGTGTACTCTGCCACAGTTCTGGTCTACCTGCTAAATGCATCCTTTTAAAGCCTTCCCCCTACTATTTTTTTCATGTCAGCCTTAGGTCTGATAGACCTCTGCTCAGGGAAACGGTATCAAGAAAAGTAATTCCAACCAAAGCGATTTTCAGCCGTAATGACCCTATTTTGCCTTGTTCTTTTCCTGACCTTTCTACTGCAAATTGTTTGTTTAGGCTGCAGTAATTAAAAATGGCGCCTTGCCACCCGGGGTGTCTATCCTTCAGAATCCTCTTCTGCACCCTACAGATAATGACCTTGATTCAAAAATACACCGTCTGTCTCCAAATGCATGGAGCAGTCTTCAAAGAAATCCATCCTGATTCTTCACCTGCTGGATAAATCAGGAAGAAGTACATGGGTAAGTGCACCAAATTACTGTATAAATATTTAAAGGTATATATTGCAATGGGAAGCATTTTCTCTCTAAAGTGCTCCCTTAAGTGTCACTCACACCAGCAAAAGAGGTACTTAGATCAGGAGAAATATTCCCTGAGGAACCTGTGTTTCATGCCTCTCCAGAAAAGCTGTAAAAATATATTAGTAAATTGTTAGTAGTCATAAGACTGATATAACAATGTAGCTCTGGTGACGTGTGCAAGGTATTTAAATTTAATTTTCAAAATTCACATGTTCAGTAGAAATCTCTACATTTGATTGGGCAAAACCATTGCCTTTTTTTCTACATATTCTGTACTTGGTAGATTTGGTGCCCTGAACTGCTGTCATCATTAATATGGGCTATTTAAAAAATAGACATAAATAAGGACAATAAAGTAGAGAATTTACTTAGTTCGTACTGCTACTTGGGTTTAATTCCCTATGAATTACATCAGTTGTTTATATTGATGAGATCTCCTTTTAAAAAAAATCTTGATTAACACATGCTGTTAAAAAAAAGTGACAAAAAACAAGGAAATGCTAAATATAGAAGTATGTACCTGTATTGTTCTCTGTGTGTAAAGGAACAGAGCAATTTTTTATCTAAATGACAAACTGTAGGTTTGGTGAAGAACTGGAGAACTGTCTGGGACTGTGGCATTAACAAGGCATTAAATCCATGCACTTTTAATAATCACTTATAATTTAATAACTACCTGACCTGGACACCCAAATTACGGTGTATTTGCAAATACCACCACAAATAATATAATGCTTCCGTTGGCAGATGTTACCTTTTTTCTCACGCTTTTTTGGGGAAAGAATAGGTTAACTGCAGATGCCTTAACAGCAGCCCATTCAAACTGCACTTCCAAAACCCACATTTTTTGTGCACACAGTGGTTCCTCTGCTACTTTCTTTGCAATACAGTGGCCTCTACTTCCTCTCCAAACCTGTTGAGCAATGTCGCGATATAGTTCCAAACAGCTGCTGTGGTCACCCTATGGCTGTACATCAGTAGCGAGTGAAATGATTTCTATATATAGTCTGTAGATCTGTTGGCAAGGTTTGTAAAGCACACTGAGATTCTTCCTGAGGGATAAGAGCAGCTATATGAAAGCAAGAGCGTTAAGATCATCACTGCATGCAAAGCAGATTATCTTTTTTTTGGTGCGGCAGAAACTGGCAGCGAGGAAATGGGCAGTCTGCAGCGATGTGGCGGAGCACTCGCTTTGAGCAAAACCCGGGCGGGGATAGTTTGTGCTGTCAAAGATAAGCAGGTTCATCTCGTAGTGTTATTACAGAACACGACAGTGTACTGACACAAGATGGTTAGAAAGTATTGGCTGTGTGGGAAGGAAAGAAAACGCGGAATGTCAGAAACATTACTGACGTTTTTTCAGTAAAACCCATTTGTTCCCCTTGCCTTCCCATTTGTAGTGTGATTCGGGTGGGCAAAAGGGACAGTAAAGCCCAAGTCTGCCGCTCCCTTGGCACCCACCTGTGTGCCTCGCTGTACAATCAAATAGACCTTCAGGATCGTGGACGAAGGACACCGGGTGCCTGTGCAATGTGGGCAGTGAGTTTTCCTTCTTTTAATCAAAAGTTGAGGAATTTGGTACTCCAGAAGCATTCTTATTTGCACCCAGATGATTTTTTTCCCTGGTGCTTCCCTGCAGCCAGGTCAACCTCTTGACTCCCCTTCCAAGATGCATCCTTATGCTCTTCCATCAGCAGCACTATCAGAGCCCATTCACTTCCTCACTAGCTATGACTCTTCTGTCTTCTTGACAAGCAAGGCAACCCAAACACCCCCACCGTCAAAGTACACTAGATTAGCAGTTGCCCCATAGCTTGTTGCTATATAATGTTGTATATAGGCTTCTGGTTATGGGCCCAGCAGCTGTTGGGAATGCTGTTTTCAAAACTAATCTGGGCAATAAGGCAGCCCACATGCACGTGTTTTTGAGTGAAAGCTGATCACTGTTTGTGATGGGTCCGAGTTGTTAAGCTACAGTCTGGACCTGGAATCTGCCCTCCCGGTAGCCTGGGTGTGCTGCAGGGGTCACTGGGAAAAATCTGTCTTTGAGTTAAGATGCTCAATCCAATTCCTAAGCAAAGATTGCTTTTTGTTCAGGGTCATCTTTAAACTTACCCCACATTCGTTTCCCCGGCATGGATGAAGGGAAAGATCTTTTTCTCTTGTGTGACTCCCTGTTTATGGCATCGCCAGTAGAGATGGACTGGACAACAGAATCATCTGGCATAGAGAAAAGCAGCTGAAAAATTGTTCCTTCAAATGCCTCCAGCGCACGCTTTATCCCATTTGCTCTGCTGATACCAGTGTTAAATGTGGGTGATGACACATCCTTTTCAGGAACAGTGTGGCGTGCACAATTTTCACAAGTTATGCTGGTCTCCTGGGGGAAAGAGCTACAGCTTGTCCCATCAGTCTGCCTCGCGGTCCTGTTTAGGTGCCAGGTTGCTGACCCTTTGTCTCTTCGGGCCAGTTTGGACTCTGCCTTCAACCTGGGCCTGTAGAATCAGCACACAGAAACTGAGACACATATGTATATTAAATATATATATATTATAATTACAGATATAATAACTACATGTACTATATATGTACTGTGTGTACTATATGTACTGTTGGAGGGAACTGGGATTATTTAGTTTGGAGAAAAGGAGGCTGAGGGAAGACCTTATCACTATCTACAACTACCTGAAAGGAGGTTGTAGGGAGGTGGAGCTCCACCTCTTCTCCCAGGTAACAAGCTATAGGATAAGAGGGAATGGCCTGAAGTTGCACCAGGGAGGTTTAGGATGGTTATTAGGAAAAATTTCTTCACAGAAAGGGTTATCAAACGTTAGAACAGGCTGCCCAGGGAAGCAGTGGAATCACCATCCCTGGAGGTATTAAAAAGACGGGTAGACGTGGTGCTTAGGGACATAGTTTAGTGATCTTAAAGGTCCCTTCCAACCTAGACAATTCTGTGATTCTATTCTATGATTCTATATATAATTATTACATCTATAATTGTATGTAATAACTATATATAATAATTATTGTAGAATCATAGAATAGTTTAGGTTGGAAGGGACCTTGAAGATCATCTAGTTCCAACCTCCCTGCCATGGGCAGGGACACCTCCCACTAGACCAGGTTACTCAAAGCCCCATCTGACCTGGTCTTGAACACCTTCAGGGATGGGGCATCCACAACTTCGCTGGGCAACCTGTGCCAGTGTCTCACCACCCTCAGAGTGAAAAATTTCTTCCTAATATCTAACCTAAATCTACCCTCTTCAATATATATGTATATATTATATATGTATTGTGTGTGTATATGTGTATATATATAAAAAAATGATATGGGGGGAGGCAGGCGGGGAGGAGCACGAGGGCAGGAGAGGGGACGATGTGTGACAATGGGAGAGAAGGAGAGGTCAGGGAAGGGGCTGTGGAGGCGGGTGAGGACAGCGAGGGGCTGTGCGGGGAGGGCAGGTGAGGGGTCCTGCAGGGCCAGGGGTGGAGAAGGCCGCACAGCCGGGGGGGGTCTGCATGAGGGGGCAGCAGGAGGGAAGGAGCTGGTTGAGGAACAGCGAGTGCAAAAGTGGTGGGGGACGGCGGGAGCGAGCACCACGGGCAGAAGGGCGGCAGGAGAGATGGGGGAAGCCCAGACGTGCTGTGGTGCATTGTTTTTGATGGGCTCTGTGGCAACTGGAGTTGTTCCTGCAGCGTGGGACTGCAGCTCAGTACGAGCCAACGCATCTGGCTGACAGGCTGTCCTCAGGAGCCGTGACTGAAATAGCTGCTGTCCTGGGGACGGCCCTGCCCCGTGCCCGAGGACAAGGTTGTGCAGCCCTCTCTTTGCTTGCCTGGAGTTTTCCCTGCGCTTGCCCACATGGAAGTAACATTTAAACTGTGGGCTTTGCCCTGCAGGGTTGAGTACCACCCCTCAGAATCACAGGATCACAGGATGGTCGGGTTTGGAAGGGACCTCTGGAGATCATCTAGTCCAACCCCCTTACCAAAGGAGGTTCACCTGGAGCAGGTTGGACAGGAATGCATCCAGGCAGGTTTTGAATATCTCCAGAGGAGGAGACTCCACAGCCTCTCTGGGCAGCCTGTTCCAGTGCTCCGTCACCCTCAAAGAAAAGAAATTTTTCCTCATGTTGAGATGGAACCAGTTTGGAACACAGGTGTTGCTCACGTCCTTCCAGCCATTGGGCCAATGTGCCCAAAGTGAGGAAACATGCAAGAAGCAGAACAAAGTTTCCTAGAGTACTGCTTGAAATAGTTAATTGCTTGGAAAGGAAAAAAAAAAAAACCCAAACCAAAAACATTTAGAAGTGTTTCTTCTTTTAAAACTAAGAAAACAGATCACCTGATCTGGGAAAGACTGAAAGTCTTGTCTGCTGCCGCTGAGTGGGCTCCATCGCACTCAAGGCCTGGGACCTGGGTGCCAAGTATCTGCAACAGCAGAGTGAATCCTGCTCCTGTTAAATGGGCACTCCCGGTTCTTATTTTCTCTCTCCTTAGCCCAGGTCCTGAAGGGAACAAACCTTTTAATAATTCTGTTGTTTGAGTGATGAGTTTCCATGGAGTATACGTGAAATGGTTTATTCCCCACATACCAGATTTCAGAACGGCATTGTGGGGGTGAGTTTGGGTTTTTATGTGAGGAGAAGGTGAAGCACTTTGGAAGATTCATCCTAAACAGTGGTCAGTGCAGCCAGTATAAACCTGTCCTCGTGTACTACGTATGGCTCATGCTCTGCCCTTCTGTCTTCTGTGGTGGAAGGAAGTTCACTGTGCCACCTCACTGGCACAACGTCTCTTCCTAAGCTATTTATAATAGTTTGGTTGAGCACATAGCCTAGGACATATAACAGGATAAAAGCTGGAGAGGGACTTTTTACTAGGTCATGTAGTGATAGGACGAGGGGTAATAGCTTCAAACTGGAAGAGGGTAGATTTAGAGTGGATATTGTGAAGAATTTTTCACTATGAGGGTGGTGAGGCACAGGAACAGGTTGCCCAGAGAAGCTGTGGATGTCCCATCCCTGGAAGTGTTCAAGGCCAGGTCAGATGGGGCTTTGAGCAACCTGATCTAGTGGGAGGTGTCCCTGCCCGTGGCAGGGGCGTTGGAACTAGATGGTCTTTAAGGTCCCTTCCAACCTAAACCATTCTATGATTCTATGATGCTCACACTGCCATGTTTTTTGCTCGGGTTTTTTTGTGTGGTTTTTTTTTTTTTCAGAAATCCAAACATGTGTAATGCCTGAGAAATGGGATTGTGGAAAGAGAACAAAAGATTTCAGGCAGGAATGCTAATAACAGGAAAGCACGATCACTCCTGTCTTTGCAGCAGAGTTCTTGGAAGTTGGAACCTGTGATCTGACCTGTCAAAGTGGTGGGCAGTTTCAGCAGTGGCTGGTGCCCACAGGAACTGAGCCCTGACCAGCTGAAGTGCTCCATAATGCCAAATACCCACCAAAAGGGAATCCTAAAACCCAAGTTAGTGGGTACTGTCAATCTTAAGGTCTCTGTACATCTATTATTCCTCCTTACAAAGGCGGTAACACATTCACATCTCCTGAGAGTGCCACTGGACAAATAAAGGCATTGGTAGTCTTGTTATGCTGAAGAACGGGGACAAAACAAAATGCTGAAAGGCTGTTTATGAAATGTGTGTTATCTCTCCTGTACACTGAACAAGAGTAAAGGTCCTGGGGACTCATAGGTCTAGGATCAAAGTATATGATTACAGAATTATGGAATTAAGGACTGTGTTTCAGTGCTCATCAACAGGCAAGGACAAATATTATCTCCACATTTTCTGACCTGTGAGTACTCAGCTTGACAGTTTTAGCATCCTTTTTGTGTGTGTAATTTGCCATGTGCTACAGCCTTATTACTTCAATTAAAATTGCTCTAAAGTGTGTTTATGTGTCTTCACCCTTCACCCTCCCTATAAAGAATGGGTCCTAAATTACCATGAGTGACATGTACAGGATCAAGAAAGGACCCAAACCTCTCATAACCTCACCTAACTGTGCCAGTTTCCCCTGCTTCAGGGAACCCATTTACAATCAAATACCTTGTCCATCTTTAGTAGCATCTTCAAATTCTCTTATCTCATGGCTAGAATGGACATCACTGACATTTTATATATAGAAAATCATCACCACTGGCTCAGTGTTGTATCATGCCTCAGCAATGAGTAGGATTGAAGGTAACATTCATGATGCTGCTAAGGACTGGACTAAATCTTCCTTTGGAATATTATTTTAGAAGTGAGTAATGCATGCTGGTTTTTTGAAGTTCCTTTGAATTATACATAGAAAATTTTAAAGAGACAATTCCAATATCTGTATGTTTGTACTTTGTATTATGGACTCGCAGCCCAGGAAAATTCAGACTTACAAATTTTGTTGTATCTGAAGAAAAAAGGAGAAGCAGAAAGCTCAGAATTTTCTGCGAAACAGTATATTTGAATAATTTCATTTCTAATGGCATGTTTTGCTTTTAATATTGTACATGTCAATGCTGTACATGTCAATGTACTAATAAAATATAGCACATTTCTAAAAGCATTTCAATTTCAATCAGCATTTTCCAACAGAAACTCTGTCCAGTGCAAATTTTCTGACCATCTCCATCTAAAAATGTTTGCAACAAAATGTTGTCTGCAAAAACACACCCAAGAAAGATAATTTTATTGTGCTGATTCTCTGGATAACTCGAATGATAACAAAGTGAGCCATTGTCCTAGACATACTGAAGAAATAAAATTGCTTGGAGTTCTGTTATGTACATTTAATTAATGCCAACGTCGGCATTCACAATGCAAAGTTAAAAGAAAAAAGGTACTTATCTTTTTTCCCTGCTGTTTCGTACTTTACAGAATTTGGCCTAAGCATCATTTCTGCAAGTGCAGCTGAAAGAGTGAACAGAGCTTCTACTGACCCACTGACTTCTCGAGACACATGTGACCCATCACGGTATCTGATACCATGAAGGTAAACACTCTTAGCTCCATAAGCCAAACTGTTTTGTATCTTCCTCCTTTTTATTTTACACAAAGATTTGGTCAATGTAAGTGACCTGCAAATATTTATTTTATTTTAAGATGCACAATATTCTTTAGTCTGCTTTATTAATGTATTTCATGGGTTAGGGACGACAATGCTTGTAAGCTTTCATCCCATTTCTTGAGCAAGCTAAACTGTATGAAATTCATACAGAAGAATAATCAAAGGAAAAATGTCATTTCTTATCAAATCTGTTTATGAAAATCATGCTCAGTCTCCTCTCTCCATTGCCAGTAAAGCAATATTCATAATAATAAAATGAAACAAGCAATTTGGCTAAACATCATACAGCATTTCAGGTGTCCAAGCCATACCAACCAAAAAGAGATGATGTTGGACAAGAACAATACTTCAAATTATTTTCCCTTACATTTCCATTAAATACTGACTTGACTTGCTAAAAATAAACCCATCGTGTGTTACCATTTAATAAAGTTAATATATGTTGTTGTTACAGATGTGTTCCCACTTCCCTGTACCAAAACCAACCTTTTCTCTGTCTTTCTCTCTTGCTCTCCCTCTCCCTCTCCCTCTCTCTCAACACAGGTTTGCAGATATTGCTACACATTTCAGAAAACATTGCTAGTTCATCATCATTCACTGCTAGACAAGAAAAGAAAAGAGCAGTGTGAGTTTTAACCTTTCATTGTGTAGTTTCTTACATTGGAAGATACCGTCTATAAAAATAATATCAGAATAATGTCATTTATGGACATGTGGACATGATAATGTAGATATACAGTTAAAATTAAGAATTGAAGGGCACTCTCCAGCTGCACATCATTCAGCTACAGCAAGCAATGGCCATTAACTAAAACAGCCACTAGAGGCCTTCATTTGCTAGGGGCTGCCAGAAGTGATGAAGACAGAGCCCCGCTGCCCACCCAGGGCTGGTTCCCCCTCAAGCTCTGCAGGACTCTGCTCACTCCCCCAGCAGAGCGTAATTCTCTCCGTGAAAAAAACATATCTCACAGGAGTTCCAAATAGATGTGTCAAGCTGATTCTCCCACCTATCATCCTCGAAAAAAAAAAAAGGGGAAATAATAAATAATCCAGTTGTGTGATTTGTTACAGGCAAGGTGTGACATTGTAGGAGCGGTGCTCCCCGCGGGCACCAGCACAGCGACCTCCTCCCCTCAGGCTGCCTTCCCACCCATCCCAACCTCCTGCAAACACCTTGGCGGGATAACAACGCGGTTCCACTCGAAAACCGTGAAAACGAGAGGAAGTCCGCTGAACAACCGCGAGGGTGTTTTATTTCCAGCCCCTGTGGCAGCTCAGGATTAAATGGATTTTCATTGTGTTCTTTCTCTACTGCAGTTTGGACACGAAGTCGGTGTAAATGTGCCCGGGGTTTTATTTGCTGCCGCCCCCCCGTCCGCGAGGCTGGTATTCTCCCGCTAGCTGCCTGCTCTAAATATGGCCATGGCCAGTGTGTCAATAATCCCCCTCTTTAAGGGACCTGCAAACACTAGTGTTGGGACATTCTTGCTGTTCAGATGTCTCGCTGACGTCTGATGCTTAAAACGGAGCATGCTTTCATCCCTTCGTGCATTGTCGTAAGCCCCCGGTGATTACTCTTAAAAGGGTGCCTCTGCTACACAGGGAAACAGTTGCTGACCAAACGAGACACAGCTTGCTTGCTTCAGCCTTCTTGAATGCCTAGTCACTTCAGGTTCACACCAGCCTGACCAAGCGGGACCATGTCTACCTTTGGCTACAGAAGAGAGCTCAGTAAATATGAAGACATTGATGAAGACGAGCTCCTCGCTTCTCTCACTGAAGAGGAGCTGAAGGAGCTGGAGCGGGAGCTGGAGGACATAGAGCCCGACCGAAACCTTCCGGTGGGACAACGGCAGAAGAGCTTGACGGAGAAAACACCGACGGGGACTTTCAGCAGGGAAGCGTTGATGGCCTATTGGGAAAGGGAGACCAGGAAACTTTTAGAAAAAGAGAGATTGGGTGCATGCGACAAGGTAAGATGCTGAAGCATTTGCTGTTTCCTAGAAATATTTGGGTTTCTTCTTCCCTGGCATAGTCTCGCTGACTGTTTTCATTTTCTTTCAGTCTCTTGCAGCATTTTTAAGAATGTTGTTAGCCATACTTTTGTGCCTGCTAAAGCACTGCGTATTAGCTCAGAGGGTTTTTGCTGTCTATGGAGGTACCTTAAATGCTCAGTTAAGAACAGAAGAAAGTTCCGTAAAAACTATCATTAGTGATTAAAATAGGAAAAATTTTAAAGGGCATGTTAGAAATTATTGCCAGGTAGTGACGTGGACTTTTGGATAACATTAGATTTTTGTTTAAAAGCTAAAAGAAGTGCCTTTCCCTTTCCTTCCAAAAAAATATAAGTCAGTATTGACTGCTGAGAAGCACGTCAGGAAGATAATTTTGAATACACGGTATGTCAGAAGCCGAGCAGGCGGCTGCCAGGCTTTGTGCTCGCTGGGAGGAAGCAGCATTGAAGTCAGCAGCTTCTGTTGCTTTGTTCCTGCTGAGGATCCCTGGCACGGCTCGGGAGTCTGCTGGCAACTGTTGTCAGAGGGTAGCTGTAAGTTATTTAAAAAGTGGCCCAGGGTAGTGTCATCAGCCAAAACTGTTTATCTGTATTCCCCAGAAAACAACCAATAGTGCTTGTTAAGCAATTCACCCCCAAAAATGAGAAAAAAACCCCCACATTAATAATAAAAGCCGGTCCCTGAACTGCAAACGGAGAGTAGAGCTGGGCAGGAGCGAAGGGCTCAGTCGTAGCAGGCGATGAGCGCTCTCAGCCTAAGCTAACGACCGTGTTGGCACCCCCCGGGCCCTTGCTAAAACAATTTGTGAGACTGAGCTCTGTCAAAAAGCATATTCTGTTTTCACGTTGGCTCCAGGTACTTTCAAAGGAAAGTGGGGACCTGGGGGTGTGAGTAGCTTTTTTATTTTTAAGCACTGCTTCATACCAAGCTCTGACTCTGTTTAGAAGGATACGTTTTCCTGGGTTTAAGTAGAAAATAATACAACAAAGGCAAAGACAGCAAAACTGGACTCGGAACTTCTACCAGCCTTGATTCAGGAGCTCGGTTCATTTGCAAGGAAGTAACTGCAGTTTGTACATTAGAGAAAATATTCTCCTAGAGAAAAATCACCTGGATTAAAGTAGCCTGAACTAATAATATCCTGGATTTCTTTACACGTAAGTGTTTTCTCCTGCTTGTGAATGGTGCTGTAATGTCTTTGCAGGCAAGCGCACAGACCACTAGCTGTCATCAAACCATTAGTATCAGCTTGCAGACGTTGACTTCACTCCCTGTTTGTCAAGTCCTAGGGAGGCAATGGCAAGATTAATGTTTATTTCCAGCTGAGCCTGGAACTCGAAACCTGGACAGTTCCAAAAAACCTTCTGAACAAGACTAGTTCGGTGCCTTATATAATGGCAGGATTTTTTTTTTTCTGTTTCCATGTCTGTACAGCATTGATGATGGGTACTACCTAAACCCCAAAGTGCCAGCAAAAGCCTTTATACTTTTTGATTTGAGAAGAAACTTCCTAAATGCATCTGTAAATATGAAAATGTTGACATGATGATGTAGAGGGCATGAAGGCTCTCTCCACCGAAGGCAGTAAGAAAGCTCCTTCTGAATTTCTTTAAAGCAATTTTCTTTTTGCCCTCAGCTTTCTGGAAGTTAGACAATTTATCTAAGGTGGTTATTTGTGCTCCGTCTATAGTTTGTGGGGAGAGGTCAGCCCCTCCAGAAGGCAAACATCCTGCAGATAGCCTTTTAGGGTCAATGGCTTGACCTCTCTGCATTCACTATCTTAGTCCTAACTTTTCATCGAGTGACTACTAGGAAGTGAGACGAAGCCCTGCAGGCTGCCTGCAGCACTCCTGTGCTGAAATGCTGCCACAATAGCAGAGCGTGCCTCTACGGATCTGCAAAGAGAAGAGTACTCGATTGCAAAATTATCGTGCAGATGGTTATGACACCAAACGATGTATGTGACAGGAAACTAAATTCCCTCTTTGATCCCAGAAATGCCACTCAAAAAAAAAAATCAAATGTTTTTGTTTATTGATCTAGTGCCATCAGGCATATTAGCAGTACATTTAGAGGCACCAACTTCTGCTCATCTGCAGCTGTGTTGAAGGCTGTAGTATGTATTCCTGGGTAGATAAAAGCATAGCTGTGAAGATGAGTTCCTGGATACCTGGTGTTTTCAGCTTTTAAAAGTCTCTGCATATATATATATATATATAAACTACAGATATAAATCTGAGTCCCATAACAAACCTGGCTTAAACACAGCCCCGTTTCTGTATGCAGCACAGTGTCTTTCAATGTAAGCACCTTCCCACGCATGATCCACAGGAGAAGCAACATGGCCAGACCCTGCAGGCACCCCATGTGCAGGGCAATGGGGCCGGACCCTGCAAGACCTCCAGGCGCTGAATCCTCAGGAACGACAAGCTGGAACACCTCCATGTCCTCTTTCATTAGAGTCACGCTTCTGCAAACATTACAGTTACCCTCTGTTTTGTGTGTGTCCCAGCACAGAAATCTGCTTAAGATTGTGAAACAGTACCATGCAATCTGTCATTACTATTATTTTAACCTTTCCCTGCATTTTTAGAGCCAGATAATCAGGCAAACCTAAAACCTCACAGGTTTTCTAAAAATAGGCTGCCATCTTAGTAACACTTCTGTTTTCCAGAAGCACAACACAGAATAGCTGTGTCTCCACAGAGTGTACTTGCTTTGTAAAGTACCCTCTAGCATTTTGCAAACACTAAAATATGAATGTTGCTAAAGTAGCACATACAGAAAAATTATATTTCGTCCAAAATTTTATAAACATTTACAAATGTATATGAAAAGACATACCTTATGGCTTGTCCAGGAGACAAAACAGGACATGAGAGATCCTTTTGAGCAAGAGGTTTAAGGTTGGTCATAGTGTGTGGGTTCATTCATGGCCCATACAACACTGCTGTGCTCCTGGAGTCCTCCAGATGGAGAGGGAGACTTCCCAGGGGTGCAGACCTTTTGCTGTTCCTGCACAGAGAATTGTCCTCTGCCACTGTGATTGCTAAGGACACCAGGCAGACCTTTGAGAAGTAGATCCAGATTTGCCATTTTGGTGCCCACCAAACACACCAAAACAACCTCGGGGTTTAGAAAAACAGTCAGTTTACTCTGTAGGCAATGAGTTATAATGAGTTACAGTATGGCAGCTGACCTGTGACAGCTGTCGGTGAGCACAGTCTTAGCTCTTGGCAAACATTTGGGGATTATTGACATGTGATTACTTGTTATCCATGGGAATCTGCCCAAATCTTTTCTTCACAAATAACTTCTAAGGGTGTATAGCCCATACGGTGCATCCCGAGTCCTTTCAACATGACTCCTGTAATTCTGTATTATTTTGCATGTCAATATGCATGTTTACATGTGCAAACACTATTTGTATTCTAAACCATGGCAATCTTTAGCCTTTTTAGATGTACTAACATATGCAAGGGAGTCTGGGCATTGACATAGATGTCTAGTCCTTATGAAATCAAGAAACTTGTTGCTCATAGATCATGTCCATTCTGAAATTGCGGTCTTATGTTTCTGCTGGCAAGGATCCAATAACACCCCCTTGTGGACATGCCAACACATAGAAAGCATGAAGTATGTCCATGTTGCAATAGCTTGTATCAAATTTTCTCTTGGCAGAAATCACTGACATCAGTAAACCTGTTCCAATTTATGTTAAGCATTTGTCTTCCAAAGACTGTGAAAGAAATATGGTTAAAAAGGTGTCAGGTGCTGAAACATTTTCTGTTCTCTTAACTGTCTGTGTTTCTGGGGATTTATTTTTAGCTTACAGTATTAACTTATACAGTTTCAAGACAATTGTTTTTGTGCGAAAAGGCAGTAGCTACATTACTGCAATCATGTTTAACACCTACACCTATGTTCCTCTTCAGGACTCTGAGCAAGAAGACGACAATTCAGAAGACGTTCAAGAAGAATATTTCACAGAAAGCAATAGTGAAGTGTCTGAGGAGGCGTATACTGAAGAGGATGATGAGGAAGAAGAAGAAGATGAGGAGGAAGATGAAGATGACAGTGATGATGAGGGTGAGGAAAAGCAAAATGCTGCAGCTGGTGAAAGACCTGAGGATGGCAGGAGTTCTGACCACATCAGACGCAAAAAGTGTAACGGTGCAAAGGGCAATGAAAACTTACTGAATGGCCATGACGGAAAAGACACCGATAATCTGAGCTTAAAAAGCAGTGCCATCCACCCTTGTGGAAATCCAACAGTTATTGAGGATGCTTTGGAAAAAGTTAGGAGCAGTGACCCTGACACCACAGAGGTCAATCTGAACAACATTGAAAACATCACTTCACAGATGCTTATACAATTTTCTCAAGCCCTGAGGGACAACACGGTGGTTAAGTCATTCAGCTTGGCTAACACGCATGCTGATGACAACGTTGCAATAGCTATCGCTGGCATGTTAAAGGTAAATCAGCATATAACTAGTCTGAATATTGAGTCAAATTTTATCACAGGCAAAGGAGTGCTGGCCATCATGAGAGCTTTGCAGAATAACAAGGTTCTAACAGAACTGCGGTTCCACAATCAAAGGCACATCATGGGCAGCCAGGTGGAAATGGACATAGTTAAACTGTTGAAAGAGAACACCACTCTGGTCAAGCTTGGGTACCACTTTGACCTTGCTGGCCCAAGAATGAGCATGACAAGTATTCTGACAAGAAATATGGATAAGCAAAGGCAAAAGCGTATGCAGGAGCAGCGGCAACATGAGTCTGGTTGTGATGGAGCCATGAATTCAAAGGCCAAAGGGTTGCAGAAGGGGACGCCTCGGTCCTCACCTTATGTATCGCCTAAGAGCTCACCTTGGTCCTCTCCAAAGCTCTCCAAGAAAGCACCACCTGTGAAAAGTCAGCCTCCAGCTCCTGCACCACCACCTCCCCCTCCACCCCCTCCTCCTCCTCCTCCTCCTCCCCCGGTTATTCCAGAGAAGAAGGCACCAACCAGGAATATAGCTGAAGTCATCAAACAGCAAGAAAGCTCAAAAAAAGCTTTACAGAATGGACAGAAAAAGAAAAAAGGCAAAAAAGGCAAAAAACATGAGAACAGCATATTGAAAGAAATTAAAGATTCTCTAAAATCAGTCTCGGACAGAAAATCAGAAGAAGGTTCACGACCCTCCACCCGTCCCTCCACCCCACAAAGGTCTCTCCATGACAACCTTATGGAAGCAATTCGGGCAAGCAGCATAAAGCAATTAAGGCGGGTAAGTAAGATCATATTTCAGTGACTGATTTTGGCCCAGATATAGCACAAGCTCAATTAATTTTAGTACACATATATTTCATAAAAAAATCATTCTTAGAAATGTGAGCATAAGAAAACATTTGGGGGGGGAGAGGCTTTCCTCTGAATAGGCTTTTCTCAGCACGCTGATTTTTATTCCACTGTGTTTTTGACAGAAAGTGGGGTACTTTCCCAGGTTCAGGCTTGTTACAGGAGTTGCTGCGTAGCACAGGGATCTTGGGAGCGTGTCTGCAGCTCCGGTAGGAATTTTGCCATCCAGACTGTACAGCAAACGTAATGAACACCCTCCCCACCCCTCCTTTCATAGGTGGAGGTACCAGAAGCCCTTCGGTGAAAGCCTGGACAACAGGAGAAGCAGAGCACTGCAGTGGTCAAGGAGAGGCTACTCGTCCATTCACTGGTGGTAACATAGACTGTGTAGAAAGCTGAGTTCGAAGTACACTTTTAGATTCAAACCATTTCTCTTTTATTTCAAAGAAATAAACCCTCTATGTATGAAACCATGCTTTAAGGATACATTTACCTTGTAATCTGTAAATATGGAAATAATTTTCTTTTTTATTTAATGAGATTTCTATTGAGAAACTGCTGCTTATTTAGATATTCTTTTCAATCTCTGTTTGCACATCACTGGACAAGTTCTTCACACTGAGATGTAATAGTTTCCCAGCCTGTGGTTTCTTCTTCTTTTTTTCCATGAATTTACAATAAATGTGGTTTGAAGCTTTCAAGCATAGTCCTGAGTTTCTGTGAGTGAAAACCTGCCAGATGTTTGCATTAAGTTCATGAGCATTAGGGAAGTCTCCTGGGAAAGAACTTGAGATCTTTCTCAGCTGCACCCATCAAGCCTGCTTGGAGGATGGTTACCTAATCCCAAATGTTAGTGCAGTTTAATGCTGACATGAGAATAAATGGTTCATAAGGGTATATATGACTGAAATTAAGCTGTGGGCTGTATCAGGTCACTGGTGTTGCATACCAGGTCCTAAACCTTGATTTAACAGAAGGGGAAATGGGTGATGAATAGAGCTGCAGTTCATGTTGACTTAAAGGTTAAAAATTAATGTGGATATTTTAAGGATGCAGCAGAATTATTCAACTGAGAGCCATTCAGTACAAGTGCACATGGCTGTATCTAGGCAGAACTAACCCCAGTGCAGACATTCGGTCAGACGGAGAAACTTGAAGAGCAAGTCTAGCGTTCAGGTGGAAAAAGACTTTCATATGGTATCAGCTGAACAACAAGTGGGGTGTGAACTGTCAATATGATATGGTGGAAGCAGAGCCAATATCGTTTGGAGATGCACAGCTGGAGGTATCACATCACAGGCATGAATAGCCCTTCTTCATGTAGTACTAGACATCTCCCTCTCTCAAATCAGTTTTGGGCCTGGGTGCTTCAGCTCGTGTGAAGGTGGCGATAACATGAAGAAAGCTGAGCAGTGGCCAAAATGTTGAAAGACAAGAAGAGATATATGTTTAGAAGCACTACTAAATATTAATTAGTGTGCTCATTTCAACAATAAATAACAAAATTAGTGTTTCTTTTACATAAAACCACACCACAGAGAAGTAATTCCTTAAGGTCACCCAACATTACAGTAGCGCTGGAAAAATACAGGTAAGCTTGTATCTAGAAATAGTAATGAGACACACTTCCCCAGAAAGAGGAAGAAATTACTGGAGGAAAATAAAGCGTAATGGAGAGGGGATCCATTAGTGAATTGTCAGGAATGTTAAGGCAAAAAAACAGTGAAGACACCTTTTTGCTTTTGTATTTATTGACTAGAACCCTCGAAAGACAATTTATAACTAACTGAAACACTTCCCAACATTTTTCCTCTTGCCTCAGGATCACAACAACTCATGAGTATTTCTAGACCCAGTATCACAGGAAATATGGTACGTACAATTAGTCTTTAGCTGCCTTTGTAATTGCATAGGCTCCCATAGCATAAAAATCAAACTATGGTCAGCCTCCCACCACCAAATGGAAGCTGGAGCTTGGGATCTTCTGAGGATGGAAGCAATGCTGGAATGCAGACGACAGTCAGGAAGAGACCTGCGACCCCAGACCTTGACCCCAGCAGCTTTGTGAAGGATGAGAAATAGCAAAATGTTTAATCAAATGCCAGAAGCAGCTATGCAGTTGCAAGGGAGAACAAAAGATAGGGAGGGAACTCAAGGTAAGCACAATGGAGAGGATTTGGAGGAAGACAAGAAAATGTTAAAACAACACAAACCCAAACCTTTGAAGAAAGAGGGAGAGAGAAGTGAGGAAACTATCTGTATGGGGAAGTGAAAATGGATATAGAAAAAGAAGATAATATAGAAGAGAAAAGATACTGAAAAGTGGCAGAGAGAAGAGAAGAGAAGAGAAGAGAAGAGAAGAGAAGAGAAGAGAATGCAGAAGAATGCAAAAAATCTAGAAAAAAGAACATAGCAAGGTAAGATTTACTCTTTTGCAGAAGGGGAGGGTGATGGGCACAGCCCTTGCGAAGGCTCGGCCGTAGCTGCTGACTGTGGTTGCTGACAAGTGGCTCATCGGTCCTCCCTGGTGTGAGGCCCGCTCTGACGATGCAGATTAGTATTTCAGCTAAAATGTGAAGTCACGGAAGTGTGGCCGCGTGTGGTTATTTAAGCTCCTGCGGCACACTCCCTCACAAAGTGTCAGTCCTGCGCCGTGGCCAAAGTCTAATCTGGGTAATTACCTTCTGCCTACATAAACTTCACAGCGGTTTCACTTGGAGGCATTTCAAGGCCTCTCTCCTATTTGCAGAGTCACGAGGCAGAGCCCCTGAAAACACCTTGTTAATGTGTTGATGCCCCGCTGAAGGGAAAGGCAGCCCCCTTCCCGCCCCGGGTGGGTGTCAGCCCTGCTGCCGGCGGCACTGAGCTCCCTCATGGATGCTTCCAAGGAGCAATTTGGAGCAAACTCATAGGGCTTTCTGCAGTGGGTGGCTGTCCACTTTCTCTCAAAGACCAGTCAGAGAAACAAACACACCAAAATCTGTCAAAATTAATTCCTTAGCAATAAAAAAGCTGCGAAGGATAGCCGAGTGCTTGCTGTCACTGAAGAGGTAAAAGGACAGGAGAGGACGATGGGTTATAACATCTTTAGGAACAACCTCTATGTCTTTAGAACATTATTTATCTCCTTCTGAGTTGCAAAAATGACGAGCCCAATGAAAAGCAGAAATACTGTAGCTCCCCAAGAAAGAAAAAAAGCAAAACCTGCCTCCTCTCTTTACACTGAGCCAAATCTCTCCCGTGAGTGTTCCCCCAAATTTGGGCTGGGGTGGGAGGGGAGGGCTGCGTACTGCACAGTCCACACAAGCTTCACACCGTGGTTGAGACTGACACCAGGTCCTGCTGCGTGCCGCTGCGGTGCTGCTGCAGCGGTGACCTGCCACCCAGCTGCACCGGGCAATGGCAGCCTTGCGTGGTGGTCAGAGGCTGTGCTGCTCTGTGAAGCCCCATGCTACAGATAGTCCAACAAGGAGGCACTGCCTCCACTGAAGCTTCATTCTTTGGCCCTTCACCATAACGTGTAGCCATGTGAGCATCCATGCCATGTTACAAGGCGCGAAAGAATTGACCTACCGAAGCACCAGAAATATCAGAGCTTGACTGTTACCTATAATTCCAGTATTTGGCCCTTTAGTTTGTGATTCATCACCTAGGGAAGTGTCTGAGCTTGTAGAAAGAAAAGTAGCTTGTAAAAGTCCAAGAGAGATTATTTCCATGTCTTCTGAAAGTTTCCTGCCCTCCTGCCGAGTTCCCCATTGGAAGTTCTGGACGGTGAGCCATGTTGCTCTGCAGCTGGGGAATCTGGCTGGGTGTAGAGGTGCTGGTCCAACAGCCTGCTCCATCCATCTCCCCCAGCTCCACAAAGGTGCTCCCTTCCCACCAAACAGGGCAGGTCTCCAATGAGACTCCTGCCAGGCAAAGCCACATCCATTTCCGGGGGCCGAGTCTGTGCTGCATGCAGTGGGGAAGCCAGAGGATCCGGTGCAGCACAGTCCCACCATGGCGTGGTGGGAGGATGGATGTCCTGGGGCCTGGGGCCTGGGAGGCTGCGAGGCAGAGGAGAGCAGGAGGTTAGGGCCAAGGCCTCTCCCTTGCCCGCATGTTAGCACAGCACAGGCCCAACCCTCCCAGGATAGAAGAGAAGCTGTGAATATTCAAGACTTCCACCACACCACTCATGGTTTCTTCAGAAGTTCATCAGATATATGAAAGTAATGATTAAGGCAGAGTAGCTCCTGTGCCAAAATAGAGAGGACTTGTCTGTAGGTTGTTTAGAGTAACACATAACTACCATGAGGTAGCCATGAAGAAGGTACCTGCAATGGCTGGATGTAAGGGGAGAGGCAGCTCCAAGAACTATGCCTGGGTGCAGGCCCAAGTGAAACAGCATCTGGAAGAGTGTGTACAATTCCGGTAACTAACAGCCAGGAAAAATTGTTTTGAATCGGAAGAGGGGCAGCAAATGGCTTGGATAATTGGGGAACTGGAGAAGCTGTCCTATGAGAGAGATGAGAACAGGTGGTGGGATCAGTCTAACCAAACAAAGGCTCAAAAAGATTTCAGCTCAAGTCTATAAATACTGCAAAGGGGCACGAGCTATAGGACATTGTTAGCAGTAGAAAAAAAAAAAGAACAGAAACTGTTCATGACTGTGTTTGGATCAGAAATTAGAAGAAAGTTCCTAACTCTTAGAACAAGAAGGTTCTTGGAACAGCACTCCCATTAAAAAAAATGGGCAAATTCACCAACTTACTGTAACAAGAATGCAAGAAGCTTATGAAAAGGATAGTATGGTATGGTGCTTTCAGCAGCAGAAGCCTGAAAGTGGTAACACAGAAGCTCCTGCCACTGTTATATCAATGCTCCCAGATGCGATAACTCCACAGGATCTGCAAGCCAGAATGGTATTGAAAGTTGTAAAAATCTCCTACAATTCATAGATGATTGATGCTTTATTTTCAAATCCATGCAAGTCAGATGTGACTTTAGAAAAAGACTATCACATGGAAACCAAAGCCTCCTACTAGATGCTGGTTTAATACCATCTATGTTTGATACCAACAGGAACCAAATACAAGAGGGAGCAGAATTTAGTTCACTTATTGCCAAGCCCAGCACTGTACATGCACTGGCTTGGTCTTCATTTCCAAAACCTTGCAGGTAAGACAGATTTCATTTTCAGAGTTAACAATACAAGTTTACTTTCACTTGCCAGTTCAATGACTTCATTTTGAATTTTAAGTTCTTGAATAGGATAGTGGTGTGTCTCACACACAACTAGAAAACCTGCACCCAGGAGATAAAGCCTTGCTCAGAAATTAAGTTGTGTGCCAGAATCACTGAACAGATGCTCTTTAGAAGCACCTGGTGATTTGGAGTGGCTGCTTTTATTTAAGTAGCATGAGATATTTTTCTTTTCAGACGTGCAAAATGTCAGCTCACTGATGGTGTTACAAGCTAGGCCCTTCTAAATGAAGTTTCTGAACCAGACTGTGATTTTTGCAGTATTTTGGTCAGTTTATTTTATCTGACAGTTCTCTTGCTCTTGGAAGTACAGACAACTCATGTTTAAGAGCTGCTACTCAGAAAAGACCTTCATCATTTGAGGGGAGACATCTCAACATCTCATCTTTCGGCTGGGACTTGGGCTTCCTCACCCCGAGCCACCAAGACCTGAAGCCATGAAGGAGGAGGATTATGGGCAAGGGGTGCCATCACAGCTCGGGTAGGCAATGTGAAGGTATGACTCTGGATGAAGTGTGCTACTGGTAAGGGTTAGCTGCAGCAGGGCAGCTCCCAGCATGGACTGAAAGCTTCCCCATGGTCCGTGCTGCTCCCTGGCTTGCCAGGGTTGTCCTATGTGGGCTGAAGGTCCGTCACAGCTTTGGGTCTGCAGGGTGGACGCAGCCTTGAGCTGAAATTGGGAGGTGAAAGAGCAAACTGCAGGTAGCGTGCAACAGTGGAAGGGCTTATTTTCTTTTCGTGAAGGTGGTGGAAGAATAGGGCAACCATCGCCAACTGGATGTGGGGTAGCTGGTGTGTTATCAGACCCAGATGTAACTGTTCTATGTGAAAAGGATGGATCAGTCCAAAAGAAAAATGGAAATATGGAAAAAATCTGCCATTGTCAAAAGCAGGACAACAGCCTGCCTGCCAGGTGTATTTATTTTTATCTGTAACATTTGGCTTTTTTTCAGCTTCAAATGAATACTAATTTTAAAAAGCCTTTTTAATGGCAAAATGAATTACTTTTTACCCAACTCTAACACAGGGAAAGGGGCTTCTCTTTAAAAAAATTTCACAGTAAAAATTCTCAGTGGGTTTCTGGTAAGAGCCAGAATATGTATCCTAGAGCCAAGACTGAGGGTTATGTCCTGGGCTACGCTTCTTCTATTTGCATACTCTCGGGTATATTGCTTAATTTCTTGTGCCTTTAAATTGCCTTGGAGATATCGGTACTGATTTGCCTCGCAATACTGCAAGGCTACGTTCACACAGACTCAAATGTGCTCCAAGATCCACAGATATCGAGAGCTATTCAATGCATTTTTATTTTTTTCTTTTTTTATTTAAGCTAACAGCAATGTTTTAGCTGACTGAATAGCCGAGTGAATATGATGAGTGTCAGTGTATTTCTAAGCTGTAAGAGAAGCACAGCCCATGACTCAATGTAGGAAATTTTGTAAATTTAGATGGGGCAAGCCACAAAGATGGGAATCCCAAGGCTGACTCAGCCATGCAAGAATGCCATCAAAAGGAAGACATGACACTTCTGTCATTTAGTCACCTAAGAAACAGGCATATAAGGAGCTGAAAGGACAGTCAGACATGCTATGCACCCTGAGGAGGATAAATTGGGACTGTTTCCCTGGAGAGGCCTAGGAGACAACCAAGTATAACCTCTATCCATCAGACTAATTTCTTTGTGTGGAAGATACCTGAGGTTTCTATTCCATAGGTAAGAAATTCATCCCTTCTGCACCCCATTATGCCTTTCTGCTGAGAGCACTCGGTCAATTTACCCATAAAGAGCTAAATAGTTCCTGGGCTTTTCTTCACAGGGGTTTTTCTGAGAAACATTTGGAGCTGTAGCTTTATTTTTTTATTAACATACTCATGAATGTTCTTGAGGGCTGTCAATGAGCTACAGTTAAAGCAGCGAATTTCACAGGCACCTGAAGGAAGTGTTTATGTGTACACATAGTGGGGTCACCCCTTTTGCTCGGTCTCAGATTACTGCTCTTTAAATCAGCCATACGTGCACGTGTTGCTGTGGTTCACAAACAAGTTGGAAGGCAACAGTGCTCATGTTTCATGTCCTCTTGAACGCTTCCGATGAACTCCAGCTCTTCGTTTTCCTCTTCACCAAGTCTGCCCTGACCGCTGCAGGTTAGTCTCAATGGTGTAGGGCACGCAGGTCCAGGCAAACTCTGCCCATGTCACGAGCCGATGAGACAGGCACTAGTGCTGGTCCAGAAGGTGTGTGACTGCACAGGCAGCACTCAGATGGGGCAAATATGGGGGAGGAGCTTTCAAAAGGGTTTAGCTAAACCCTTTCAAAAGGGTTTAGCCCCCAAAATGGGGCCTTTCATTCCAGTTTAGCACACAAGTTTGGGTGCCTCACCAGCCCCTGCTATATGACTTTTGACATCCCATGCCAGGCTCATCTTCTCTCTAGCCAATCATGAGCCAAACTTTTCAGTCTCTATTGTAGTTTTGAGTGATCAAAAATAGTCTAAGTGAGATCCAATCACTCCAAACATCCTAATAGTTGGATTTTAGGTGCAACACCAGTTGGAGCAGCTCATGGACAATTTTGCAGCTCTAGATGAGCACTGTTGTGGTTCCTGTTGCGCCCTTCATCCAAAAAGAAGAAGAAAATGAAGAAGAAAAAGAAGAAGAAAGAAAAAGATGATGATGAAAAAGAAGATGAGAAGAAAAAGAAGAAGAAGAAGAAGAAAAGAAGAAAAAGAAAAAGAAAAAGAAAAAGAAAAAGAAAAAGAAAAAGAAAAAGAAAAAAAAAAAAAAAAAAAAAAGAAAAAGAAAAAGAAAAAGAAAAAGAAAAAGAAGAAGAAAAAGAAAAAGAAAAAGAAAAAGAAAAGCAAACAAACAAAAAGGAAGAATGTTCTGGTTTGGTTCCCCAGACCTCTCACTGCAGGTTCAGTGCTGTGCTGCTGGTGCAGGGGAGGTGGTGGGAACCTCTGGCCAGGAACAGAGGGAGGGCAGTGTCAGGCAGCATGGATTTAGCTTGGCTTAAATTGTTCTGGATCCGTACCCTAAGCTCTTTGTGACAACAGAGCTGCGGATGGTGATAGCCCAGCACAGCTGAGCAGCCCGCATCACCCCACCGTGCCGCTGGCTCCTGCTCTCAAATTCCCACTGAGAGGAATCCCACAGGTCACATGGAGAACTGAGCTCACAGCTGGGTGTCAGACAATCCCGAGCTCTAATCCTGCTCTGCCAGCTCCGTGCTAGGAGACACGGTGTACCTCAAGGGCATTGAGCAAGTTGTGTCAGCTTCCTATCTCTGTAGAGCATAAAACCTAGTTATAGAAAGCGCTTCCAGAGTGGCCTTTGCTCCAAGGCAAGATTAAATAGAATTAAACCAGTCCTTAAAAAACCACAGTAGACGGAGCTCCTAGTGTCCCTGAACAACCATCCATTGGAAAGTCTTTCTTAGTGCTTTGTCATCTTCTTAGGTGGAAAGTAAACCCGTTAGTTTTTGTACCAACTGCACTGGACATGAAGGACCATTGACAATGGATAGTTGTGGTTTGGCTACCTCAGAATTGCAACACATGGCCTCATCTGTGAGTGACTATATAGCATGTTAATACCACAAAATGATGTATCTCATTCTACCACTTAATTAAATACAGGGTGACCAGACCTGTTCAATGCTAAGGGTACTGGGTCCTCTGATGGTCATGCATTCGAAAGCTAATAGATACCACAGCTCATTGCACCGTTAGCTAGCTGTGATCCCACCAAGAGCACGATTAATTCTGAAGCAGTCAACTATTCCCCAGCAGTGTGCCGCTCTGCCCCTCCTCAGCTATATTCCCCACCAGAAGAGACATGGTGGTGAGTAACTGGGAGTACGGGGTCGTTGTCACATTTGGGGATCTGCATGACCCAAGATTGCTCTCCCATCTCTTGCTTTGCCTGTCGGTTTTCTGATACTGTCTCATCTTTGTGTTGACATTTGTAGTGCCACCTGACATAAAGTGGTAATGGGGTGATAGGTGCAGAGGTGGTTCTTTCATCAGGGTTGGGCTAATTTATCATTTCCAGGGTGGAATTTCTGATCAGAGTGGGAGAACCACTCTGAGCCTCTGGGTCTCAGGTGCTACTGTTGTAATGGAACTCACATGCCTGAGATCACTCAAAATGAAGTCCTGAACTTCAGTCTGTCATATTTCAATGAATGCTTAAACACCTGCTTTCCAAATCAGCCTCTTTCCAAGCTGATAAATATTTAGCCCCTTCTCCAGTTGGAGCGGTGGTCTCAAGAGAATTTCAGTTTGACTGCAGCTCTGTTTATAGGGTATTTCCTTATTTGAAATTCAAGGTTAATGCATCTCTTGGGCAGATTCAGGGTGTGTCTCTCTCTCTCATTTGCTTTTCACAAAGAAGTCTGGAAGGTTCATTTCTTCCTGGGGCAAATGGTGAAGCCATTCAGTTCTTCAACAACCCTCGGGATGGAAAACCTCTGCAGGCCCATTCAATCCTTTTGCTGGGTCTGGGAGAGAGCTGCAATGGTCTCTGTGCGAAGGAGAGAAGAAAAGATGCAAATGTGTCCACCTCATTCCAGTCTTTCTGCCAGCAAGAGATGCTGCCTGCTGCCCTGAAGTCACAGGAGGTCTCCAAGGCCGTTGCTGGCATTTAAAAGTAAGCCATGGACTTGGGTATGTTATTTTTGACACAGAACATCATACTTTAAAAGCAGCACATCTGATTTAGTTGAAACCATCTGGGAATGACCCGACGGCAGTTCAGGAGTTGCATAATTTATTACAGTCAGCTTTTAAGTGAAATTAGGGGTTTAGTCTGGAAAGGCTGTTGAAGCTGTAGCTCTACTCTGATCGCCCGCCTCTTACACCAGATATTTTATAATGCTTCAAAATGCAACCCCTGAGCTAATGAGTGGCAGCATTTCCTGCATGATACCTACACGGCTGCTTGTGAGCAGGACTCTCACTGCAGTACAGGGGGGAAGGCTGCATAAAAATAGATGAGGAACTAAGGATGCTATACCCCTTTATTTGCTTTTCCACCAAGCGTTACGTGAGGGATCACCTTGCTGTGAGAGGGAGGTGGGCACCATGCTGCCAGTGATCAGACTTTTCACTTGAAGGGCTTTCTCACCAGCTTGGCCTCCAAGAAAGGTTTAACTATGGTCAGTTTTTCTTTTTTCTTTCCATGTCTCTTCCTATTCCTAAAATTATCACTTCCAAAATTACAGAGGAAGCATGCCCCATCACTTCTATTTTCTCCTGCTGCCCCTTCCCTTCATTTTAGTGTCTTGCATAGAAGAGGCTTGCTTTTTTCCATGTTTGGTTTGGGACATTTGTCTGTTTAATAACTCTCAGAGAAATACTCAGTGTGATCCAAGTTTTATCAGCTTGGGCTCAGGATGCTCTTATCAATGTCAATCCTTTCTTCACACGTCTCTGTGCTGGGCTCCACATTGTCATGTCAAAAGACACCCTACAACCTCATCTGGCATTGCTTGTGTCATGGGAGATGTAAGTACGTGAGGTAAGGGAAAGCCAAGCCTAAACCACGAAGACAGTCTGAATCAAAGCTCCATCAAGCTGCTTTTCCCTTCCCACTGGCCCTGAACAAAGAATAAGACATCTTTTCATCTTATGTCTCACTCCCGATGAGTACTTCCTAGCAGACATCACACAGGCTTTTAAATCCCTGAATGTGTTTCAGGTAGAAGGTCCTGTCCTGATGGTTGGGAATGTGATAAACATAAATAAGAGGTTTCTCTGGTGGGTAAAGAAAGATAAAACTGAAACTTCCACTATGAATCTAAACAAATAGTCTTCAGCAGTGGTTTCTCTACAGCAAAAAATCCACAAAGCATTTTTAATATAGATTTGCTACTTTTCTGTATTCTAAAAATCTCTTTTACAGTTTTTATTGGAAAGCAGCTACATAATCACCTGTACCACATATAAAATATGTAATTGCAAGGTGGAGGACAAAGTAAATTTGTTCTGGTATTAAAAATTCTCTATCGGAATAATTTGATAAATATAATGTAGTATGCAGAATCAGCCTGATTTTTATTTTAAATGACTTCTCCAGTACCATAGGTGTATGTCCTTTATGCAGGTCCAGCCTCCAGTCAGCCAAACAATTACCCCTGTCACAAAGGCCAAACGTTTTGCCAGCTTGCAAGAATTGCCAAAACTGTAATATGAACTCGTGGATCTCTTGAGATATTCTCGTACAGACTGGTGTCTTTCTGTGTAGTGGGGCACTGCCTCAGACAGCCTAACAAATCCCTTCTCAAGCCTGTAATTCCAGTCTTTGTTTCTGCTCTATGAATTCTGTGCCTCAGAGAGAGAAGTCTGGGGGCTTTGATCGTACATGCTGCGCAGATTGCTTCAGATGCTCCCACCTCCAGTGTAACCTTATATTTTGTACATCAGCTGCTGGCTTCTCTGAGATAGCGTACATTTAAGAGGGAACAGTGATGAAATGCAGAGACAACCTCATACCACGTGTTCCCAGCAGGTAGCTATGGTACATGAGAGCTGCTCAATGGACATTATAGAAACTAACCCTATAGGGACTCACTCTCAACAAACTAATAGTTCTATTCCTTATCAAACCTGTGGTTGAAGTATCACAGCAATTAAACACATATTCTTCTCTGAGACTGAGACTATTGGTAGTTAAGTACCACCACACCGCTGCGTTTACTGTTGCAGAGCTTCCATCCCGTCTATTTCCAGAACATCCCAACAGTTTGACTGATTTAGTCCATACCATGACTTCACTCCAGTTTGGTAGTTCTAAATAGGGCTTGGTGGAAAGATTTCACGACTGGATAAAATGTAATGCTGCTGGAAATAAGGAGCAATGCGTAGAGCATGTACGTTTATCACAAACTTCTGCAAAAACCTTGGTGAAATGAGTCTTCCCCGTTTGCAACTTCAGCAGTAACATTTTATTGCCTGAACCCTTTACAGAGCCTCTTGCAGTTGGATCTGGTTAGCACTAGGAAAATACTTAGAGGTCCTGAACAAAACACTGGCACACATGTGCAGAGAATAACCAATATTTAGACCAAATGAAAAACTTTGGGGTTAGTACATCTACGAGCTTCCTTTTAGCAGGACCTTCAGAAGTTGCCTTGGGCAGAAACATTTTGCTAGTTTCAGACAAATTAGCAACACAAAAGACAAAGTTTTTGTTTCTTTTTTCCTTCATTAACGCTGCAAAATAGATGTTGCTAAATTAGAACACAACTGTCTTCATAGTAATAAAACAAGAGGTCAGATTTAAAGAGCTGCATTTGCCCTTGTGTTTCTTGGAAGACCTCTCCGTCTCTAAGTTGACAGTGCAGCTGTTCACTGAAAATTATGCAGAAAGATTAATAAATTATTAGTTGGGAATCTCAAAATATAAGGCAGGTCCAACAGTTTTAAGTAAGCATGGATCACATTGTTCAGCTGAAATAGCTGACGCATTTTTACCATATGGCTGTAGTATTTATCAAATGCAAATAGTGAAAAATAAATTTAATAGCGGAAAATAAATCAATCTGATTTCAGCCGCGTCCAGTCACAATTTCTCCCAATGTCCCGGGATGATCCGAGAGGCTGAGGGATACAGAGTGTGACTGTCATCCCGCAGCAAAAATATTATCACACACCTCAAAGCCATTGGCTGCCTTTCCTCAAATAAAGTCAGAGCTTTATCTTGCACCCTGATGAAAACAGGATGGCCCCTTCAAACCGAGACGATAGAGACAGACGAGGCAGTAAGACGAAACCAGCAGGAGCCGGCACGCACAGAGCTGCAGTAAATCCAAGCCGTAAACAGAATGCCTCCTGTACTTAAAACCTTCCGAGGCCCCTGAGCTTTCTGAAAGCGCGGCAGCAGCACCGCTGCGCCCTTTGGTCTTACAGACCTGCAGGGATTCAGAAGGGGCACCGATTCCTGCCGTTTTGTAATGACTCACACCCAAGAAACTAATGTTCTTCACATCTTTAGGGAGAAATGCGTGACCGTTCGTGGGCAATCAGCAAGGAAGTCCAATATATTAACGAGGCAGAGCTGAGAGGCCATACGATAGGGCCATACATAGCTGCTGCCGCTCCTGCAAAGGCCGCCTGCAGTCACCCCGCACTGGGGCTCGGGTGGCTCGCCCCGCCGAGGACTCCCTGTTCAGGAGCAGTTAAGCTTCTGACACCGTCAATCACAGCGCAGCACTCCCGACGGGAGCCGCTGTGACAGGGCGTGCTGCAAACCCGCCGAGCATGTTTCACTCGCAAACCACGGGATTAGCAACTGCTCTGTAAGTCCCAAATCTCATGTTTTTCACATAGTTTATTAAAACATTTTTAGTTTGTTAAAACTAAATCTGAGGGCAGCTGAGTGCTGTGGTTGGGTTTCCAGTGTTCTGATCACACAGGAGCTATTAAACTCGAAAGCACAGTTTATGACCCAATATTTGCACACACAGATAATGGAACTGCTCAGACTAACTCTGGTTTACAGACACAGTTCAGGTGGGTTTTGTTTTTCTTTTTGCGAGCTGAAAAATGACTGCTGATTCTGAAAACCAGGCCTAGTAGAAACAGAGAAGCCTTGCCTAGTGTTTTTGTTCTGAGAATTGAGATAACTGAATTTTAACAAGTAAAATGGCATTTAAAAGTATTTTAAGTGTCACATGTCTGGACTGCAGTACCATGGTCTATATGTATTTACACACATTACTTTCGATATGCTGTTACCACCATTACACAGACGGGCAACTGAGGCCCAGGGCAAGCTGGGGTGAGATCTGGTTTCTGATAAGACACCAACATCTACATGTCTGAAGTATGGATGCTTACCTGTGCAATAGGTGTCTACACTCTCATTACAGCCGGGGGACGTAAACAGAGTCTGAAGAGTGACTCAAGTTGGACAAATGTAGGAGCCTACTTTGTGATGCATCCCACCCTGATTTCTCAGTATAAAACTATTTATTTCACAGAGAATACAGCTAAATCTCTAGAACGCGAAGCCATGGGGCCTGCTGCACGGGGCATGAACCCCATAAAGTTCACTGCAGGTTTCCACATGCCCTGCTGAGCTACCCCATACAGGCAGTCCTCCCTGATGGCCACCGCCCTTTGAAGTCACCTCCAAAAGAGCACCAAGAGATAATCTGCTGGAAGTTAGACAAGATACTTCTGTCACACACAGCAGCAGCTTCATCCGGGGCACTGTCCTCCTGCTAACAACCTGAATGAGTTTTATGGCAAAGAATGGACAAGATGGCAAATGTTCAGATAGTTTGACTTCCAGAAGGTGTTAGTTCTATCCATGCAGAGAGGGAACATCTGAAGAATGGGGCAAAGGTAAGAGGCTTAGGGCTGAAAATGGCTTGGGGAAGGATGTAAGGAAGCATATAATCTAGTTTTATTGGAAAGTCAGGAGCCACAAAGATCTGTAATGATCTGACATTGTATCACACTTCTGGAGGATTCCAGGACCAACAGAAAGGCTGTTCTGACAGTGAAAACACAAGGAACACGATTAACAACTTCAACTACCACCACACTTGATTTTAGTCAGGGGGTTGCAGCTACAGCCTCTCAGGAAACAGATGCGTTATATCTACAGGTGACAGTGCAACAACGAGGCAGCAATGTGCCCTGGTGGCCAAGAAGGCCAATGGCATCCTGGGGTGCATTAAAAAGAGAGTGGTCAGCAGGTCGAGGGAGGTCACCCTCCCCCTCTGCTCTGCCCTGGTGAGGCCGTATCCGGAGTACTGTGTCCAGTTCTGGGCTCCCCAGTTCAAGAAGGACAGGGAACTGCTGGAGAGAGTCTGGTGGGGGGGCTACAAAGATGATCAAGGGACAGGAGCACCTCTGTTATAAGGAAAGGCTGAGAGACCTGGGTCTGTTTAGCCTGGAGAAGAGAAGACTGAGAGGGGATCTCATCAATGCTTATAAATCTCTGAAGGGCAGCATCAAGAGGATGGGGCCAGACTCTTTTCAGTGGTGCCCGGCGACAGGACAAGGGGTAATGGGCACAAACTGGAACACAGGAAATTCCATCTCAACCTGAGGAAAAACTTCTTTACTTTGAGGGTGCCAGAGCATTGGAACAGGCTGCCCAGAGAGGCTGTGGAGTCTCCCACTCTGGAGACACTCAAAACCCACCTGGATGCGCTCCTGTTGAACCTGCTCCAGGTGAACCAGGTCAGACTAGATGATCTCCGAAGGTCACTTCCAACCCTGACCATTCTGTGTTTCTACAACAATTCATTTCTACTTGGCAGAATACAGTCTCACTAAATGCTCTGCACTGCAGTGTAGCTGAAGGTAAGTCAGTTGGTCAGTTAGCATCCACAGTGCGAGGTAGAAGGAATGCTGCTCTAATCTCATTCCAAATCCAGATATCATCTCTAGACTGGATGGACAGGTTGACTGAGGAGGCAGATTCCTTACATAAAACAGTGGAATGATGATGATCATGCTGACCAGTGGCTGCCCAAGGTCCCCATGATTTGCTGAGGTCCATAGCGTAGAGAGTCAGCACATACATTGAACCGGGCATCATGCCCAGCAGCAAAGAAAGATTCCAGTATTTTTCTGTTTTCTATGCCAGCAGCAATCTGTTGGGTTGACCCCTTGAAGAATACATCTTGGATTACAGTTATCCTTTGACCAGCCACCCATCTGTCACAATGCTAGTTAGAGCAATCAGAGCAAAGCTTTCTCTATTGGTCATTTAGTATCGCTGACTATTCTTCAGCTAATTATGTAGATAAGATCATTTTTTCCCCAAAGAGGAATCCACACCAGGACAACTTCTGTTCCGTTTGAAATGGCTCCTGTGTTACACAACAGCTGCATGCTGCAGGCTGCTGCAAGTATTTGTTAGGCAATTGTGCTAATTGTATTTTTATGATGAGGTTTGGAGAGCTGTCCGGGAATAAGACATTGGTAGTGAAGACCAGAATGGCTGAGAGCAGTCAGGGCTGAGATGTGATAATGTATCTGTAAGAAAGAGACACTTCAGTTATCTGGGTGGGACATTAGTTTAGCAGGAGTCAGAACTGAGTATCCCAGCTCCTGTAAGGCCAGCGTGGAGGATGTTAGAGCACAAAAGGAATCATTTAAGCATTACAGAATGATTTCATACAGGTTTTCTTTTCTTCATCTTGCTTTAGTGAACTCTATTGGTACCTTCTGCAGACTTGTTATCAGATATTTTTTTTAAGGGCTCTGAACACTCTTTGTATGTATTTATCTCAATTTTGGCCAGTAAAAAATCCTAGTAGGGCTGCGCCTTCTTCCCAGGCATCTTGCTGGCTGAGGTCTTAAATTTTGTTGGTAGCTTTCCTTTTTTCCTAGTCTGATAAGAATTCTGCTTTATCTGATAGCTGGCATTAGAATTAGGAATACACAGTAGGTTTTTAAGAACTATTTGCTCCATAAGGAGTAACCCACATGCGATGGGTTGCCTGGCTAAGGAGCAGATTAGCAATGTAATGTACCACATTCAAACACTTTTCTAAGAACACAGAGCCTACGGAGAGACCTTCTTCCAAGAAAACCAGTATTTCCCTCTGCAAATCACAGTATGCCATTCAGACAGAAGTTTTGGAGAAGCAATACTCCTAAAGATGTGTTATTTTTGTTTGGCAAATAGTAGACATGGTGAAGAAACAAAAAGGTCCACGTACCATCTCGGTCAGGAATTATATTGACTCACATATGAAAAAGGCAGCACAGGTAGATAAGAGCTGGATGGGATGCTGAGAACTAATCAAGAGCATCCCCATTTCAAAAAACAAACCCAACAGCAATATCATGGTCTGTATCTTCCCTGTCATGTGCTCTTGGCACCAACTTTGATACAAAGAGCTTGCTATTAATTTTTGTACTAGGTAACTGAGAACTGCCATAGTCAAAAATACAAAACGCAGGCCTGCGCACTGTTTAACACAACTGACCGCAGAGGGGCTCGCTTACTCTCCAGAACTAATCTTCCTCTTACCTGTCTTGGGCACAGCAGGTCAGTTTTCATAGAATCATAGAATCATCTAGGTTGGAAGGGACTTTTGAGATCATCAAGTCCAACCATCAACCTAACACTGCCAAAACCACCACTAAACCATGTCCCTAAGCATCACGTCTATCTGTCTTTTAAATACCTCCAGGGATGGTGATTCCACCACTTCCCCGGGAGTAATATATGCTCTATGGATTAGGTAACTAAAGCTACTACTGGTGAAAACTTAGTTCTTGATGTAGGACCTTGAAAGAGAATGCTACTCCCTAGCAGATTTCTGCTTTAGCGACTTGCCTTTCACGCTTACCCACATTAACCTCAGGAGACTAATCACAGAAAACATGTTTTATGTTAACTGGGACTAGACCACTTTTTCCATTTCATTTTGAATTTAAAAATAAAAGGAGATTCTCTGCTGACAGTTGAACAAGCATAACCCTAACAAAGGACTATATGCTGAGGATCATTTCTTCCCCTGATGATGAAATCAGCACTGTTTTGGTCCAAAAAACTATTCTAACCAGAAAAATTCTATAGTAGCAATTAGTAAAAAAAAAAAAAGAAAAAAAAAGAAAAAAAAAGAAAAAAAAAAAAGGAAAAAAAAAAAGGATGTAGGTTTCTCAACAGTCTGTCAGTGTTCTTATATCCTGAGCGTATAGGAAAGCCCCATCTACCAACAAAGGGCCCCAAGTCCAGCTCAACTGCTCCAGCAGTTGCCTGGGTTTTGGCATCAACATCCAGAAGAGCTGATTCCCAATTTTGCATGCCTGCCGATGTCATTTAGGCAAATACTTTGTGCCTGATATATGATACAAGCATTATCGTATTTCTTAAGCTTTAAACTCCTGATCGTATTGTGTCCTCCAGCTGCCACATACAAAAATATAATACAGGTTATGGCTGTTTTCAAACGTGTTCTGTTTTTCAAAACTTCTCTGAAGTTTTTTCCTCAGAAAATCTTACACCCCCTCATCTAATCCTCAAGTAACAACTTTAAAATTCATACTGCTCAAGTAACAAAACTCAGAAAAGATGATTAAGCTTCAGGGAGGGGAAAAAAACACACACATGAAGTAATGGCTCAAGAATTCCACTCCAAAAAGACTCCAAAAACTCTTTTAGAGCACTAACAAAAAGGCCTTTAAGTTTGCTTGTCAGTAGTAATAGATAAAACCCACAATATAAAATATCAAGCTTCACAATTTCAGGTGTGTATTAAGCTGTTTATAGATGGGTAAGCCCTGCAGGTATTACCCAAAACTATGTTAAGAGAAAAATTTGAATACCAGATGAATTACTATTTTCGCTCATTTTAGTGGGTTACTCCACAAATACTGTGAAGTTCAGCATGAAATAAAATTTGTCAGAAAACAACTCATTATTTATGTTTTGATATTGATGCAATGATTCTACTTCTTAGGATGCATCTGCATTAATTTCAAATCAGTGCTTTCAAACAACTAATGGTTTATTTTTTCAAGCCCAAAATAGCAGATGTGCCATAGCAGTTTGGTGATTAAAAAGAAAAAAAACTATCTTCCACAACTGTATATAAACATCCACAAACTTTGGAACACTACCTTAGGGAGAAGTGTCAGGTTTAAACAGGGACATTAAACCTCCACAGCTCACGTTCTAGTTCATACTACCCTACCCTTCCCTTCTTCTCACTCACAAGAAAACTCCGGGCAGTAAACAAATACATAGCAACGGGAGTCCTTCCTGTCAAAGGACACTGGTCCTTTGAGAGACAGAGGTTTAGTATCTTCTAAGCTTCCCTAAACCATTTTCACTTTTCTATAAATAAAGCTGCTTATCACTGTACTTAAGCTTCAGGAACTTTAATTAGACCAGGAATTCCTCTAATGATTAGATAAAGGCTGTTGCAATGGATTGGGAACAGTCTTAAAAACAAAAGGATCTCTCCTCCTTTTTCCTCTTTACATACATCTTACTTGGGAAAGTAACCACTGCCAAATAAAAAAATTGAAAGAAAAGCCTCCTTTCAAAAGCATGTTTTAAGCTTCTGTTTACTAAGTGGAGAGGAAACAATTATATACCTCAGCACACCCTGTAAGTAACAATTCCAACTTTGTCTCACACTTAAAGCCTACAAAAAAAAAAAATAATCACAGAAGTACTAAACTTCAAAAGAAAATATACACCAGATAAAAATTTGAAGCGCTGGACTCTTCAGCTACTATAGAGGAGGAAAGCAGACTGCTGAAGTGTCCTGAGCTCAAACACTACAACATGCAAGACAAAGATTCACATCTGTAAAAACCTTTTAATTTAGAGCGTTCGTCGACAAGAGTTAACTATTTAGTACTCTTTCTAGAGTGTTTATTAATGAAGCCATGTTTGTTTGACCTTGAACTGTGGCTGGATTATTGCACTCGCCCGCAGCAGTAGCTGTTTGCAGAGAAGCTGCTGAGCAGCCGTGAGATGTGCCAGGAGGACAGGGTGTCACATTCTTACTCATTGTGTTTATCCACTAGCACAATCCAACTTTCCAGAGACATGAAAACTACTGTGATTTGGCAGCGGCTGTCAACTGCTTTGTGAACTTGGCTAGGCGACCAAAGTTACTTTGAAAGCGTGTAATCAATACGCAGATCTATTTTAAAAGCTGTGCCACAATTAGCGCTTAAAAACCACACAGTTTTACGCTAGTTGGGTCAAATTAATTTTATTATGCTCCATGATGAATTGCCACCAGTGCAACATCCTATTCACTGTACATTTCAAAAATTCACATACTAAAAATTTCAGTTCGATAAATGGAAAACTGAATGATTGAGAAGTTCTTACGGATTTCATACGTACAAGTGGCTAGCTGATATTGTCTATGCACATAGAGTGTTGAGATACAAAAGCCTCATGCTAGTTTGTTAATTGCTAAGGCTATCTGGACAGTCATTTAACCAGAATATATACGAGAGGCCTTCATTACAATGTTTAGCAACAATGCACCAGTATCATGACAGGCGATCTTCTGCTCATAGTGCAAGTGGCGGAGTGCTGAAGCATGCAGTTATGACTAACTTAACTGCTGTTGCAGTCTTTATGCCTGAAATTTATCATGTACAAACCACTACTTTAAAGTAAATATTAATCCGGACACCACAGAATGCGAGTGTACTTTTTGTATGAAGAAAAAGAAATAGAAAAACCAAAAGCTTTCTTTGGCCAGTATCTACAAATCAAAGTTTTATTCAATAAGGTAACTTCAGAGCTCCCAAAACCTGGAATAGAAGTTTGATTAATGAACGGTGATGCTTAATTATTAACTATATTACAGAAATTCCAACTCTGGGAACATAACAGCTAAACATATCTAGTAAGTAGCATGTTAGGAAAACCTCTAGGCCTCATCTGCTTAATTTTAAAACACCCTATATGCAATAAAAAACAAGGGAGTAGTGCCAGAAGTTCTATGAAAGCCATACAAATATCTTCTTTATACACAAGTTCTTAACTCCACTGCCATTAGCTACCCCAGGCTGCACTTGCACTTGATCCAACGCTCCAGCCATTACAGCAGCAAAGCTAGTAGGAAGTGTTTCTAGCAGCACAGGGCAATACAAAAGTTACCGCAAGAAAGTGAGACCACTTGGACATTTTTTTCCTCAAGTTATGTGCTTAAATTACTCTTGGAAGGAAGTTAGCATCCTCTGAATAATTTAACTACAACCTTACCTCTCCCACTACTTTTCAGCAACTTGCCTTTCTTCTCATACAACTAAATTAATTCGCTAAAGACTAGGTTATAACTGGGTTAGAAATCCAAGCCGTATCATGCAGGTCCAGCCTGTCAAGATCAGGTCAACACTGGGTTTCAGTCAATACAATTCCGATAACTTAAATTTAGTTCGATAGCTTGACTACAGTCAAAGACCCAGGACACTATGCATTAACTACACTCGAAATATGACCAACTTAACTAAACATTCCGTGTCAGATAATGTGGTTTTAAAGAAGATTTTCTACCTGAAAGTTACAGTGAGTACAGTAATTAATGCTGCAGATATGAAATACCCACATAGCATAGATTAGTAATTTGTAATAGGCAGATATGCCAATGTTTACTGCACTACAAAGTACAACTTATATAGATGTGCAAGCAGTGAAATAGGAATCCCATTTTCCGTCCACTTATTCCAATACTATTCTTATGAATCGGGTTCTCGATCTCCATCACAACCCTTGGTCTTAAAGCCAACATATGAAGACAGAATATTGCCATAAAGTTCAGTATTTATTCAAAGTGTATATTCTGAGTTAATGGCTTTCCAACTTATGGATGTAGGATTGGTGTTTCAGCATTTGTTGTGTACCATAACGCAAAGACTGCAAAGTAATACCACTTATGTTTACTTTATTAGTACACCAATGTCCTACAAATTTTAAAAAGTAATTAAACATTATTGAAGCAAGCATTAAACGCAGCCCTTCAGCCTGAAAACCACATAAAATTGATTTTAAAAATAAATCAAACTGTAGCAATTGCCAGCCTTCAGTATAGGCCCCAGTAATTTACACTTCTTCATTCTGAAAGAAAGAGCTGGGAAGGAAAAAAAAAATAGACTGAACTTGTCTGCAAAGATGCCTTTACCACTATTACAATGTAAAGCCACCCTGTTTAACTTCAGATAGAGAGTTCCCTAATTGAAGGATTTAATTACTACTGCTGTTCAATAGCAGTCAGTATTGCTACAGTTAGGGCAAGGCAATCTTCACAACTAGCTGTGCATTTCTGTACTGAATTTGTTTTATGTAAAGCATACTGCTAAGATTTGAACTGCAATGTTGTGATGTATTTGAAACCATGCAATAGTATAAACCAGCCTCAACATTCATGTAGCATTGCATTTGCAATGAAGGGGCTAAACAAACTAAGAGCTGCATCACTTAAAGAACATAGTGCTATACTAGGTTTTAATAAGAAAATTTAGATACAGAAAAAGTAGGGTATGAAAATAGTGTTTTCCTTCTTGCATTATAACTAAATTACATTAAGGTTTTTGTCAGTCTCACATATTACATTTAAACTCCCTTATTGATGGAATGGAAAGTATTCACATGTACATGATCATCCAGGTGTAAACTTGCACACATTAACAGGGAGTAGCTTTGTAGAGGATTATGACAAACCTTTACAGATTAAATGAGGTATTGCACAGATTAATAAAAAAGCAAAAGGCAACAAAAATATACAGCAAATTGGTAGAACATTTACATGATAATTTTACAGAATCCATAGACAGAAAGTAGTGTTTAGTATATCATTCACCTTAAAAAATATATATATATAATAATATATGATCAATCATCCCATTCGTCATCATCCTCAAAGTCTTCTTCATCATCTTCATCCTCATCTTCATCTGTAAGACAAAAAAAGCAAGTCACTTGCATGCACTGTATTAAGATGACAAAAGCATTACTGATTTTTAGCACAACTTTCTGAAAACAGAACTATCGGTTCAAGGAGGTCACAACAATACATTTGTTAACACTCTATTTTAAGATTTCTCGACATGACATTCAGTTTAGACAGATTTAACTTTCAGCCATCATCTAGTTTGTTGCCTTTCTCACTCCTTCCCCCAGGTAAGAAAAATGTATCTTGTTTTCGGCTATGAGAAAAAGAATCAGGTGTTCTTATTTAACACTTACTACTTATTACTCTTACTTATTACTTACTAGTAAGTAAGTAATTACTTACTTATTACTACTTATTACTCTTACTACTTATTACTCTGAGAATATCAGAGCGGCCAGCTTTTTCTAGATTGGTTTTTAAACTTTGAAGACAGATTATTTTCTGAAATGTAAGAACTGCTTCCGCAGGTTTACTACATAACAGGATTTCTGTTTATTGTACAAGCAGATAAAAAAATTTTGTGAGCTAGCTAAAGTCCATTGTGGCTACTGGAATAGTCAAAGCTGTGTAATGTGCATTAACTTCAACAACGTTTGTTGTTAACTTTATTGAGCCTTCCACTAATTTTAATATGTATCATAATTTAAAAACTGTAGCCTGTTAAAATTAAACTACTTATTTGTTAGGCATGAGCATTTCCTTCCCTAGGCAAACACTGTATTTAACACCCTTCTGGTATTTATCATAGAATACCAGGTTGGAAGGGACCTCAAGGATCATCTGGTCCAACCTTTCTGGGCAAAACTGCGGTCTAGACAAGATAGCCCAGCACCCTGTCCAGCTGAATCTTAAAAAGTGTCCGATGATGGGGAATCCACCACTTCCTTGGGGAGATTACTCCAATGGCTGATTGTTCTCATTGGGAAAAACTTTCCTCTTGTGTCCAGTCAGAATTTCCCCAGGAGTAACTGGTACCCATTACCCCTTGTCTTTTCCATGTGACTGCTTGTAAAAAGGAAGTCTCCATCTTCTTTGTTGCCACGCTTTAACTACTGGAACATGGTGATAAGGTCTCCCCTAAGTCTTCTTTTCTCAAGGCTGAACAAACCCAATTTAATTTATATAAAGTATCGAAATTGGAGATTACTACATAGGGCAGCAAATCAACAAACTATACCGCATTTCGACAAATGGTTTGCAGTCTGCAAGCGCAGTTTTGGTACGAGAAAAGCTCTGGAAGAAAAATACATCAAAGCCTAAACAGAAGGGAGGTAACCAAAGAGCTGAACTGCAGCTACTGAACTGCATTTATTACAAGCTGGTATTTGAGAAATACAAGTCCTCTTGCAGCCTTATTTCTCATAAGCACTGAAGTGTGAAAAGTTCATTCAGTACTAGTATGGGACTAGTTATCTGATTATTATCCAGCAGGTGGCATCCAAAGCACACTGGAAGCCACAGTTTTAAGAGCATGAATCTGCAAGAGCTTTGGATTCTACAAACAAAAAGCATTAAAAATCTTCCCTCTAAACTATTTTGACAACTTATTTCATCAGACACCTAGAAGATAAAAATAAATCAGTTGTAAAAAAAAATCCCCAATCTTTATAAGGATATTAACCTTGATTAGCAATTTTTAATTCCATCTTGCTGCAAACTACTATACACCAGTAATTTGAAGTAGCACAAAGTAACCATTCAACCAATCACTAGGGGTCTGCTAGAAGCATTCTGTATTGGACTGTATGCTGAAATCCATGCTTTTTTCCAACAATATTTCATGTTGAATGAAAGTGTTAACTCTTGAAAACCTGACACCATGAGGTCAGAAAAATTCCATCAGACTCACCTGAAGAATGAATGGCTTTGCTCCTTTTCTGCATAACTTCCATTAATGCACCCACAATTCCTGAGGTGGGTGCAGGTGTAGGTGGTGCACTCTCCTGACCATCAGATACCTTGGAAAAAAGGATACATTAGAGAGACGCCATTAGCAAACAGAACCTGTGTATTTTGAGACAAACTTCCTTATTACATTAATGAGTTTATTTTCAACCAGAAGGAAAAATAAAACCACAGTTTGTTTCTTTAGCTCAAGCTAAGTTTTTATTTACAAAAAAATAAAATAAAATCAATTTTTTCTCTTTTGTCATACAACACAACTGTAGTTGGTCCATTCTTAATCTTAAATATTTCAGCTCTGACTATCATGAAGTGAGAGGTCAGCTAAAGGAAAGCTCCTTAATATGACTGTACGGACATGACTTCTGTAGATGCATAATCATTATTTATTTTATCCTTGGAATATACCACAAAACATTTTTTATTGTTTGGGTTTATTAACCAGGTCTGCTTTGGGTTGATAATCCCTTCCAGAAGTAATAGACTTTGATGCTAATAGCAAATAAATATTAACATGCCCTCACACTTTTTACATCAGAAGACTCAAGTGCAGAAGAGTGGGGAAAAAAAAAAAAGAAAAGTACCTACAGGCAAAATTATTTTTAAGACATTCAGTGACATCAAGAAGAAATAGTAATAGTAGTAGCCTGAGCTGCAACGGGAACAGCAGAGGCATCCCTCACAGGCAGCACTTTTCCAGACACAGGCAGCTACTTTCTTACAAGGCTCAACATTTGCAGAGCACAGGCCCATTTTAAGATGGAATAAATAAATAAATAAATAGATAAATAAATCTAGCATTTGCCTTCCACTACCATTACTGCTGAACTCATCCCCTGCAGTTGTTTAGATAATTTTACTGAAGTATTCAGGCGACTAGCAATCTTTCATAGCTCTTCCAAAAGTTCCTTACAGCTGCAATACTGTGGTATTATCATTGTACGATTTATGCTTAAAACTTTACTGAAAATTGAGTAATGAGTTTGAAACAAGGATAATTTCATGCACTAATACTCCTCTATACACGTTCTAAGCATTTTCTCAGTACTACCATTTAAAGCATCACTTCAAAAACTCTAGAAGTTATGATCCATCTCGAAACAGAGCCACAAGTTACTGTTCATATTGCAATACTGCAGCCATTTGCAAGTCCCAAGTGGACACAGATGAGAAACAGCTTTTACTCACGGATTTCAGCTGTATACCCTGTCGTATTTGGTCTAACAGTGCATCTCTTCCTGAGCAGGACACTGGTCGACTGTTCTGTTCTACCTTCTTTAACTGAGCTCCTTCTCTGATTTGATCCAAGAGTGCTGCTTGCTTTGCTGCAGGAACTGGAAGCTGGTGATCAATCTCTGAAGGAAGGCCCGGTGGTGGAGGAGGACCAGGAGGAGGTGGAGGAGGAGGAGGTGGAGGAGGAACAGATGACCCACTTGCCGGTGGCGGCGGTGGTGGTGGAGGGCCGGATGGTGCAGCTGATGAATGCACTGGTGGTGGTGGAGGATACATCCTGTTTGGAGGAGGTGGGGGCACTGTGGCACCTGGTCTAGATGGAGGTGGGGGTGGAGGTGCTGCTGTGGGAGCTCTTGAAGGAGGTGGAGGTGGCGCCCCTCGGCCCCTAGCAGGGGGAGGAGGAGGGCCCGAGCTATGGGGAGGTGGTGGCGGAGGTGGAGGGGGTCCTCCTCTGCACGGTGGTGGTGGAGGTGGGGCTGAAACGAAACAAGACAATTTACAATTACATGCTACTCAATACCCATAAGTCTTTTGGAGACTAGCAGAAAAAGAAAAAAGGCTTTGCCTTGCCTTTTGCAAGGATCTCTGTGCCTGTGCAAGTTTTAACAGTTCTGGATTAAGTTGAATATAGCTGAATATAAGCTATGCTTATATGAATGCAAACCAAGCTCAATATAGCCCCTATGTCTGTCATGTATTTTGTAAAAGAATGAACACTGCAGGAAGCAAGTGCAATACATAAAAAGACTAATTAAAGTCACAAAACAAGCTTGGTCATTAATTTTGGTTTGGTCCTATGGTAGTAATTTTCTTCATAATCCAAGCGTATCTTAAATTAGTGTTTCAATTTCTCATGATAAAATGCAGAAAATTTTCAAAAGAATCCTCTAAATTTTGTTGAGCTAGGACAGAAGGCAAGAGAAGAGGTTTTAGAAAATACACTTAAAGTGAAATACAGAATTTCCACTTTGTGGAATCGATCCATTATTTTATTAAGGAATTACAGATGCAAATTTTTTTTTAAGCATCATCTTCTAGCAACAAAAAAAAGTATTAATGCATTATGACACAGCATAAACTGACTCTTAGTCCCATTTACTGAAAATTAGTTCCTACAATATCTTTATGGAAGGGACTATAGAAAGGAAACAACTTCAGGGCTACCTCAATGCACAGGATCATTTCTATACAAAGTGGCCTTGAAATGTACTTACTCTGCTAATGGCGTTTTAAGTAGCACCATTTCATTTCCTCTTCCATTAAGCATCTAATGGCTTATAGTACTTTAGGTTGTGTGGTTGTTGCATGTAACTACTTAATAATCTAGGTGCTGTCATACAACTAAGAAAATTCACATTTTCTTTCATATGCTTTGATAACAAAAAGGTTACTAGACTCAAAAAGGTCCTTGCTGTTACATACTGATAAAGTAGGCTGTCTGCACTGGAATAGAAAGGGACATCCCTAAAAGAGGAATTTTGAGGAAGTAGGAGACACTAGTACCTCAGTGCCTCCTTCCCTGCTCATCTTAGAGAAACATGTCCCTCCTAAATTTACGTGTTATGTTCTTAAGTTCCACAAACTGCTCTGTTTTTTTCTATCCCTTCAAAAGAATAACATGGGGAGAATCTCTTCTCAGACTTCATATATTTTGCAAGAGACATATTGCAAACATTCTTCATTTAAAAAAAAATCCCACCACTTTTTGGCTGACATAACTGTAGTCTCCTTTTCGGCCATTGGAGGCCAGTATTTTCAAATATAACTTACTCAGCAAGCACTACAGACAGTTCTGTATTACTGAAAAGATATATAACACGGTCATGCTCCTGAGTCCGCACTGTCTGTAGATTTTGAATACAAGGTTTAAGTTTTCCTGTGGGGAAAAGTTTTACTTGCACCGTATATAGAGAGATATGCCACATCCAACCTGTGGAAATAGAGTTCAGGAGTTTTTATAAGGCTTGTCTGCGCTCAGCTGGAATGAAATGAGGGAGGAGGAGCAAGCAGGGAGCACCACTGCCTCATCCTCTCTCCCTTCCCCCCCCAACAGATGGTACAAGCAAAGCAAGAAAATAATTTAGTCTTTTATAAATGCACATTAATCTGAACATGGCTATTAACAAAAAGTACATAAAATCTTCTATTCATGGTATTGTCACTAAAAAAACCCCTAACTAACAGTACCAAAAACTAGGGAAAGGGCAGGAAAAACAAGAAAGTAACTTCTGTCTGAGCAGAACAATGTATCTGCAACTCTCTAGTCAACATCCTAGCAGTGTCAATAAATAAGCACAGAAATTCTTGCAATAAAACACAGAAAAATGTGTTTCAGTTGAGAAAGAACACTTCAAACAGCAGTCAAGCCTACACATCAAATAACATAATTGCAGATAAACCCACTGAAATACTGGAATATTTTATCTACCTCTATCAAAAAGCACAGAGGTAGATTATTATCATGCACGTTAAAGGTGAGGCAGCTTTTCTTTCAATTGCATACATGCAAGTGGCCGTAACTTGAAGTTAACACATACATAATAGAAAAATAGCCTTTTTTAAAGTATTTTAAGCTAGTCATAAGACTCCAAGGCAAGTCTTCTCAATCCCATTTTATGGTCAGGAGTCTGGGATCAACAACTCTGTAAACGTTTAAACAGGAGATTTCTTACTGAGAAGAAAAATCATAACTGAAATTTTGTTTGCAATTTAACTAAGAAGTTTGACTATAATTTTTAGTATTGCAGTCAAACAGATGTGGACTAAGGTTTTTCATCTAGGAAAGAAATCACACAGCAGCATAAATACTTTGAAGCATATGCTTAGATGCCAGCTCAAATACATACCGCTCCACCGCGGGGGACCTAAGGAATAAATGTAACAAGTCACTGCACCCTGAATCCATATCTCTTCAGTCACTCGAACAATTTACTCACTAGTTTCAAACTGCTATAATTTAAATGGCACTTATATCCTATTTCTCTTGAGAAGCGTTCTAGGCAAATTTTTAAAGTTTGACTTTGGCAGTGTAATTTTCAGACTGACTTGCTATGTTCCATAATGCATCAGCTGAGATCACATTTAAAGGTTAGGCAGGAAATGGCTTATTTGAGAACTTTCTTGCAGCAGAAGCCTACTCAAAACTAGTATTTTTTACTTTAAATTAGGAAAAAAAAAATCTTTTTTAAGTATTCGTATAAAATTTGCAGGCCTTTAGATGTTGCAAGGTTCATTACACAGCACTGCCAGGGTAAATGGGCACCACACAGACACCTGTCAGACACAGGCCACTACTCTAACTGACAACAGAAATATTGCTAAGGTTTTAATTTATTTATAAGATTGAAATTATAAAATAAATATGCAACATACACAGTCTGAAAAATCTATATGCAATATACTGCATAGCTTTACAGTCAAACTCAGTGCTACTGGAAATTAATTAAATAAATAGGTAAGATCCTTATTCGTTAGGGAACTCTCATGGGTCAACACATGAACGCATAGTGTATGGTATACAGAAACGTTATGAAATCCAATGCAACTGCAGTGACATGAAGTCCAGGGAAGAGAATCAAAAATTGCTCATCATTAACAGCTTCTACTCTAATCCTTAAGGCAAAAAACACCCTAATTTTTACATGGAAATAAAAAGAATCCCACCTTGTCTGCGCAGTTCATTTTTAACAGCTTCCACACCTCCTGTTTTTTCAATGAAATCATATATGACCTTTGAAGTTTCTTTGTCTTTTAGTTGAGCCTCTGAAATTCCACACAGATCAAACAGGTTTTTCAGTTCTGGATCTAAGTTGTTCACCTGCAAGTCAGATTCAAGCTACTTAAAAGTAATGTAATAGAAGAATTTTAAAAAATATCATTTGAATTTGGAAAAACCCCACAAACCACGTAGTTAAAAGGAACAGCAAAGCCAAGGACATGTCTCTGGGTTGACTTTTCAGTCTGAAAGGACTATTTTAGTAAGTACCTTGCACAAAAACTTAAGTTTTACATGTTTTCCCCTCAATCCCAGATCTCTCTTATTCCCTTCTACTCCAACATCTGTTTGAATCATATTATAAAAATCATAAATTATAACTATTTTGATGTACAGTCAAGTTTATTTAATGCCAATCTGCACCATTTACATTAAAAAGCCTCTAAAGCTTTTAATTATTCAGTGTCTTGAATAATTTATAAATTACTTACATCAAAACCTGTATTTGGATCCCAACCAACATGTCCAATGTGTCTAAAAAAGCAGAAAAGTCCATTTAATCAGCATAAAAAGGACCTCATTAACTAAAATAACAGGGCACCAAAATAACTAGAAATTACTACCAGCTTCTACCTCCAGGCTTTTAAGACACTAAGCAATTCTTACATCTCAGTCCTCACTTGAGAACAGAACAGTAAAGCTTCCTTTACTCCCACTTTTTGTCTTATGTCAAAAAGCTCAAGTGGAGAAGTTACTTTGCCCCCTTTAGGTTACAGTCTGTGGTGCGACTCTGATCCGTCATAAACAAACAGTGACAGTGTTGGTCTTCACCAGTATCACAGCTCAAGTTACATACAAGTTATCCTACTGGCATATTTGCCTAACAATACTAAACACCAATTCCCATATGTTTGTACAAAACCAGCAATTAAAGTATCTTACATGGTAAGATGGCACTTAGCTGCACTCTACAGAAAACTTAACTAGACCTTAAGCTGAACAAAATAGACATTCAATCTTCTTTTGCAAAGGTTCACCACTTACAATTTAACGTTACAGTTAGTGATAGGGGAACATATCTTTTCTTTGAACGTCATTAAATATTTTATCCTCTTATTCTCAGCTTCTCTAGGTCTCTTAATATTTATGAGTGCACACAGTGTTTTACAATAGTCAGAACCAAATAGACATTATACACAAAGTATAAAATTAATTTTATATCTGCACTGCTGCACAAGCCCTTCCACAAATTCTGACCAGAGGTAAAACACACTAATGCAAATTATTATTTGCAATTTTGTCTGCATATGCTGAACTCTGCATCAGTAGAGCTACAATGGTGACCAGCTACCAATCACTATTAAGTTTTCTTTCAGTCTTCCTCTTTTTCTGCATTTTTCAGTTTAAGTAACATTAACAGATGCAGCACTTCACTGATACGCAGATCCAAAAGAACGTGGTTGAATGTCTGAATTGTCTAAGCACAGTCAGGTTAGGGAAGCATTTTAGCCTATCTCTCCTTTTTCTTTCTGTCCACTATCCCATTCTACAGAGCACTCTCTCAAAAAACTGTGCAGCAACATTACTGTAACTGGTAATACCAGCATTACTTTTATGGAGCTTTATTCTGGGAAGGCACATCAGCAGAAGTGATGCAAAATAACTGTTCGAAAGAACAAGACATTTACTTGGCATGTAAACCCCACACTGGTTTGCTAATACTTCACAGAAACTCATCTTTCCAGTAATTAACTCAAGCTCTTTAAATTCCTGTTGCTTTAGCAAATAAAGGACACTTCTTTCAAATGGCAGAAGATTAAAATACCAAATTATAGTTCAGGAAAACAAGAGTTAATTCAGTAAACTGACCAAACCCAAGTCTCATGAAAATGAAGCTTAAAATGATACATCATAACTATTCTAAAAGATTTAAGATACATAAGAAACAATATTAGGAAAAACCAACCCATTCCCAAGAGGTGTATACAATCATGCTGTACTTTCATCCCAAGATATGGGTACTAGCCTATATACCAGGAATAAATAAGTTTGTAAACAGAAAGCCAGAGCCAAAAATATGGCCTATGTCATTTCTGCTGTTATGACAAGTCAAGACCAGCATGTGTATTTCGTATGATGAAACACAGCTAAGGCAGGCACAGCTGTAAGAATAAGTGTTAAAGAGTTGACCATTGAGGCTAAATATGAGTCCGCACTGAGCTGACCACTTCAGTAAGACATTTTTATGCTGCTAAATTGCTTTTTAAACTATTTTAGGATAGCAAGTTACTTTTTGTTTACAGTTGTAGTAAACCTCTCACCTGTGTATAAACTAACTAGCTGTTAAACCCCAGAGCATTCCAGCCAGCATTCACTGTATTTCAGGTTAGACAACAGTCACACACTTAAGTCTTGAGCATTTGCAAGTGTAATTGACAGAAAAAAAAGAAAATAGAAACATCACCACAAAAAAAAAAACCAAACACCAAAAACAAAAGAAGAAAAAAACCCACCAAAAATAAAACCCAACCTCAAAAGAGTCCTTACTGGAAATTAGATGGTGTTCCGATATCTGCCTTTGTCAATCTTCTCTTTTTAGTTTTTCCTTTCTTCTTTTCTTTGGTATATGAAATATTGTTGACTTGTGGAGTATAAAATCTGTTAGTTGTAATTTCTGGGTTTTTGATATCAACGGTTGCCATTGGTAGATTTGGGCCTGTGAAGGTAAAGTACAGGATTTTTACTGTTGTTTTTCAACAAATATTTAACTTACAAACTTACAGATAAGAAATAAAGCTTGAAGAGCAGTGACAGTGAAAACAGCAGCAGAAATAGAAATTAAACACTCACATTATGAATCATGTTCTCAAACCCTGTTCTTCATTATAAACAATTCTGAATTACTACTCTCGTTATTTAAAATGCATCTGAACTATATTCCCGCCAGTTTTAGCACTTTAGTATTATATTACTTGTGTAATACTAGCAAATAAGTATACCTAGCAGTTCCCCACTCAGTTTTTTTAGTCCTGACACAAGATAACCCTTGACATAAGTAAGTGATAGTAGTATTTAAATACTAAGATGCAGTTTATGCATTTTTCATATATATATATACACACACAGACAGACACATACATGTATTTTTACAGAAACCTGCGAAAAGGGCAAGTGATCTTATTCTTCCAAAACTGAAACTAAGTGGTCAATTTAAGACCAGTTTGGCAAGCATCCTCCACTCTGCGGTGAGTTGCTACCTAATGCTTAGCAAATCAATTAAAATAAGACTCATGCATGCAGTCTTGCTGGGCAGATGATAAAGATGTCTAGTTAGACTTTGATAAATATGAACCTTATTGACATTTTTTTTCATAACTGCATTTTCTATGGATAATTCAAAGTTCCCCTATGCATTCTGAAAGGAGCAACAAGCCTTAGGTTTCACAGACTAATGTCCAAATCAGAAAGGAGAAGGAGACAATACAATAGATACCATAGCTGACATTTGGAGTTTAACACCTCAGTGGGAAGCACGTAGTACTGGCCAGAACAAAAAACAAGAACAGAAACACGACAACGGCTAGACAAAACTAATCTAAAACCATATGACAACTCCTACGTTCCTGTAGGAGTCTTAAAGGACAAGATTTAAAACTTCACTGAAACTGCATGAAGAATTTTTAAAGTGTTTTCTGCTAAGCAGAAATGCTTTTATCTAGAAATGTTATGGTCTAGGCAACTGTCCTTTGAGAATACCAAAAAAACAAGTTGACCACATATAACCAAGCAAAACAATTTGTACTGTTAGAGTTACCCTCGAAGCTAGCACTAATTCACTAACTGACAAATATTATCAACCCAAAACTTAACAAATGGAGTTCAGTAAATCTTCAGGATTAATTGAAAGTTACAGTGTTAATTTCATTACATTCAGAAACAAAACCAAACACACTGTAGAAGTTCATTATCACTTCAATCACCTCTTATATTTTCTCACCATTACAGTGATAATTGTAGTTTCGAAAGCTACGCTGAGGTTCAAAAAGAAACATATACCTTAGCACTTCTCGGAAGTTATTGATATTGTTCTCACGTTCCTAACAGTCTTTGAAATTACACCTTTTTGCACGTAATATCCTAAAGTAACCATACAAGGTTTTAACCATGTAAAGCAGCAGCCATTTGCAAACTGAAATTTTATTCATCTGAGCTGAAATTAAGGACTGATAGCCTTGATACTAGTAACATTCATACCAGAGATCATAGTGAACTCTTAAAGATTAAATTTTTTCTTACCATTAGGTTTAGGCCTTAGAAGTCCACGAGGTATAAAAGAATGGAAAGAATTGTACTCTTCTAAAACTGCCATATTTATATCCAGTAAGATTTTTCCCATCATAAGACATGCACCTTCCCCATCAGGTGCAGACAGCTCAATAAATGAAGATGAGAGAGGCATATAGAGCTCATCGTTAGGAAGTACCTGACAGTACAGTGGCCTTAAGCATCCACTGTTATCAATACCTGTGACATCTTCAGAAGGCGCTCCAGTAAATGTAGTACAGAACATTTTGAAATGTTAATTGTATAAAATTCTCTGTATTTTATTTAGAACCTCTCTAGGCATCTGTTCCAGACTACAGACAGTCCTACAATAAATGCAAACTGTTCTAGTTAACATCTGAAACAAAATTCTGCCACGTGGGTCTTAAAGATTCCCTCAAAACCTAATTCTCTGACAAATCCTTATTTCATCCAGAACTTCACTAAAAGGTCAGTTCAACCACAGTAACTCTTCTTCATTTGCATGAAGAGACCTAGCTATTACAAATGAGTAGAACATAAATCCCAGGAAATTACAGACTAATACATTTTACATAACTGTTAATGCCAATTTGATGTTAATCCTGCAGTTCTACAAAAAAAAAAATCTTAAATCCGTACCATTGAAAACATCATATGAAAAGACAGAGTGCTTTTTCCATGCAGCTTCAACGTATGCAGAAAATCCAGACAAACAAGCCACACTAAAACAAAATTCCCCACAGTATTTCAAGCATGGATCACGTGAGTACAAAAATGTGACTGTTCTTGTTTTTCAGTTTTAAAGGTAATTACGCATTGATACCCAGCACAAAGAAGCAGGTGCTCCATTTTTTTCCTCCAATAGATTTTCACTGCATATGGAAAGTAAAACAAAAAATAGCTGATCCTACAACATTTTTTCCTTTTTCCCAGTTACATGCTGATAGTATCTATCTGCTCTAGTCTGAATTCCAAATGAAATGCAGAGTCTGTATAGAGTATAACCGCCTGAGTCTATAACCCACACCCTGACCATGTCTCACCTGTGAGTACAGAGGGTATGACCACACTTAACTCTTTGCCAGCAGAGAAGCCAGGCATTATAAAATTTGACAGAATCAGAAAAGGAAAACAGGACAGGTTGTGAAAGAGTACGTGGATGTCCCAGGCAAACAGTATACTAAAAAGCAGAGAAGTTCAGAGCTCTGACTAGAGATTACAATCCTGAAACATTGGCATAAGCCTATGTCTTCCATAGAATATTCAGGATAAAGGCACAGGACCAATGAATGCAAGTTCTGTATGTGAGTATTATTCTCAAAAAAATGTTGCCCGAGGTCTTACAGGATGAATTATGGAGACTATTTTAAGCACGAAAGTTCTTGCAGGCTTAGATTTTACAGGTTTAGTTTTCTTAAATCTTATTCCAATCACAGATAGCAAACTGGACAAACAAATTGTTTGTGTTATTGTTGGTAGCATTTACAGTAGAGACAAAAGCTATTTTTTATGTGGTAGGTGGCACTACACAATCACCACTGCTGTCTTCTTCCTTCCCACCTGCTCTGCAGATACTGCTATCAGGGATGCACTGTTTAGGTGAACAAAAGCAAATGTCACTCAAGACGCAGAACAGCTAAAACCTTCAGAAAGCTCAGAAAAGCTGGCATGGACAGTATTACTATGATTGTTTCAAAACTAAACAACCCAGTCCCAGTTGAAGGAATTGATACTAAAAATCCCTGGTGTAAACTGATGATTGCCTGAACTTCCTCAAAATTTAACGTTTACGAAAAAGAATAATTTTTTTCAGAAGTATTCCACAGGGGTGTGGGGTGGGGTTATTTGGATATAAAAGATATCAGTAATTCCCATAATTCAGGATTAGTTAAGAATTACCTATTCTGGTGACCTACTGAGATGCTTGGATGCTTTGATTAGTACAAATTTAAGACTACCTTGTCAGGTCATAAGGAGACCTCAGATGATCAGTTGACTATACCCTTGCTCAAGCAGCAAACTAACAGATACAGTGATATGACCTATGATCTGGATCACCAACAGAAATATCACAGGAGAAATCACTTTTTTACTTCAGTGTGAATTCAGAACTACGAAGACTCTAAACTTTATGTTCATTGTTGTGCATTTTTCATCTGATTTTAGAATAGATGGTATAAATTTTTTTGATCAAATTGATACATTGTTTTGACTTATTCCATCAATTTAATGAGAGGATCTCATGAGGAACCTCTATCTTCATGCCAGTGAGACGTATTTCTGAGAGGCAAGTAGATTCAAATAATTCTTCATGCAAAAAAAAGTTTAATATAGACAAACATATGACATATGAGCAAAAGGCTATGTTACACAGTTAGCCAGATAAAACATCCATAACATTTCAATTTCAGTTTATGATATCTGTCATCATTATGCCTGCCTTTAGACAAACAGGGTAACTTTTAACTTCAGCATTCATTTCCGTATAGTGATCCTATATATTCTGAAGACCAAGAAGCAAATGTAAGGTACAAAGTTTTTTTCTCAGTTTAAGATGAAGGGCCTCTGTCCTATTTGCAATAAAACATGCTCCTCCAAAAACATTCTTTACAAATGTCAGCTAAGCCACACCTCTTTCAAGCTACAACTAAACAAATACCAAAGAACAGAAAGAAAACAAACATACTAACCTCCAGAATAAGAGTTTACTGCTTTTGTCACCACACTATCCTGAACAAGTCCAAACCAAAGCTATACATAAATGGTAAATGACAGCAGTAGGAAAAAATAAAATGCAGTGATTCATGTAAAAAGCTTACCATTTGGTGGGTCTCGTCTTTTTTCTGTTGAAAAAGAAAAAGAGTTATTTATTCATAGGTATTACAGAAAAATTAATTCTAAATTTTAGTTTCTAGTGAAGCTTTCAATGACCCTGAACTCAAATGTAAGAATCTATTAATATCCTGAAAGACTACCTGTTGTGCAGTTGGAACAAAGCATTACAGAACAATAAAAACCCAATCTTAAATAATAAGCACCAATTTCAAGTGAGCAAGCCAAGTAGGAGCATAAGGAAATAGCTACTGAGCTGGTTTCAGACGTTTTGACTCCAAAGTAAGATGAAATATTCGAAAAGCAGCTGTTTTGGTTCAACCTACCAAAGCAAGCTTTTTTAAGCGTTATGCATTCTGATTTCCACTGAATGAGACTGTCCTTCCATTTTTATTTGAAATACAATTAGCATTTTTATATTGTTCTCCCACAGAACGTAAAATATATTATAATTATTTTTTGTTTTATGCAAAGAAAATAGGACACAGAGGGGCAAGACACTTCACCTATGTTATCCAACAGGTAACTGAATAATATGGAACAGAACTAGAATCTCTTTAGTACTAATCTGATATTCTATGCACAACGGCAAACCATTTCACAGACCATGAAGAATTCAGCTTGATGATTTAAAATGTAGTTGTAAACATTTCACACCTCAGTACTCTCAGCCTATAATAGTAAATTCTCTTTTAAAGGAGATCTCCCTCTCTATTAATTCCTATCCGCCACATTTACCTACCCTGCAAGCCACCAAAAATAATATTTACCTACCCGGCAACTGTTCTTTAAACCCCCCACTACACAGTTACACTATTTGCGTACCTACACACACTCTTAAGCAGCAATACCCATATAGGCAAGCAGTTTGTCATCTCACCACAACAAAAAAACATGGCTCTATAAGGAAGGCTGTATATCAGATCAGGAGTATCTGAAATCTAACAGGAACTCCCAAGAGTTTTGTAATAAGAATTTGTAACAGACATCTCACTTTTCATCAAGTCCCAGAAAAACTGCTGAATTTTTTCCAGACACAAACATAAGGGGGAAGGAGAAGGTGCCTCCACAGAAGCAAGGTCCAAGCATTGACCTTGTCGTAGCAATATTTTAAAAAAAGTCTACAATATTAAGTGCGCAAGGCAAGTCAGCCTCGTATCAGTCAGCTGATCTTCAGGGAGGAATAAAGAACCTGTCAAGGTCAAACGTTCAGAGGAAGGTGACCAAAACCCCTTGAATCAACTTTCACTGAGTAAGCCTTCTAAAGGCAGAGAGTTGCTTCTTAGCTCACAACAGGTTAGTTTTAGGCATAGAGGTGGAGAACCTCTGCATGTGTGCCTCAGCAAAAAAAGGTATCAGGTCTGAAGGGAGAGAGGGGAAAAAAAAAAAGCTTTTGGGCCAAATACTGTGCTTTCTCTTCCTAGAATATTCAGTTTAAGAAACCACTGTTGTTGTACTGCCAAAAAAAAAATATCCAAACCCAAACTCAACTTTTGGAACATAATTAGAGTTTTATTCAACAACTCAAGAGACAGCAAAGGAGAGTGCAGGACTGACTGCAAGTCATTTGGCACAGGATGGGAAGCTGGCAAAAGCAGGAGGTATTCATAGAAGTGTTAAGTGGCCTTGGGCCAAATCATGGGAATCCATTACAATTTTCATCAGAAGGAGGAGTTCAAGAGAAAAAGATAGTGGAAAACAAGGCAAAACATTTTAAACACTTCCCGTAATTTTTGCTGGGTATATAAAAGATTAATTTGTGGCCCAAAGATACTAGATCTGTTTTTCTGTGGTTCCCGCTGCTGACTAGAAAATATGAGCTCCTGTTCTGAAGTGCAGATGACCTGATGGGAGAGTGGCAGATTTCTCCTTTTTTGAAAATGGAGATGCCTACTGATCCAAACCAGATCAACTTCACCAGCTGCCTGTGTCCAAAAAACACAGCTCCCTTCAGTAAGTGTTCCTGGAAACAAGAATGATCTCTGCGGAGACTTGAATCCAATGCAAGCTGAGCACTTCAGAGATGCCCTTGTCTCCCAAGCAGAAAAACCAAAAGCTGTGACCAAAGCTAAAACAAACAAACAAGCAAACAAACAAACCCTCTCCTTATTAAGTATCCAGCTTGAAGCCTATGAAGTGCGTCAGGAAGGGCATCAGGAGCTAAAAGCTTGTGGAGGAAAACGACAGCTTCAGAGAGGACTAACAGAGCTCCCACCCATGCACTACAAGCAGTCCATAAAACATTAGTCAAGAAGCCTCCTACTTCAGAAAGGCAGTTAAGAACAAGGCTCTGTTCTACAAGTCTCTGCTGCCCTTTTATGACTGAGTGCTCAGCATGTGGAGAGGACACTTGTGTGTGTACACACATTACTGCTCCTGAGGCAAGATAATAAAAATAAAAACTAATGGTACCTACATGCAAGAATATCCAAAGTGAGAATGTACTACACTGACAAGCACCAAGAATAGAAACCTGCTTACTGGGGGAAGTATCTGGCATCGGTTTAAGAAGTAAATGGAGAGATTATTTAAGTAAATCTACCGGAGAAATTAACTAATTATACTAATTTCTTCCTAACCTAAGGTTAAGAATTTGAATTTAAAAATAAAAAAAATTAAAAAAAATCAGAATTTGGCTAGATAAAAAACAGCCTGATATTAAAAAGATTAAGACTACACATCAACAATTCTTCCTCTGCCTTTCCCCCTCATTCTGTTCTCTATTAGATACTTTGTACATTTGTAAGCTTTTGTACATTCCCTATTTGGAGCCAAACTTTCACCTCTCTGGAACTCCAGATGCACTTACTCAGGAGTTGTCCATATACTGGAGTGCATTTCATACCGAGTGAGGAAGAGCAGAATACTGTTGCCTCTTCTTGCAGCTGTCAGACAATGTTTTGTGTACTAGTCTCGGCACCAGACATAGTTTTGTGAGCCAGAACTGCTGTTCTTGCTACCTTCCAACATAAGCTTTCCATAAGACTCCTGGAAAAGTCTCCTAGCAAGCCCTGAATGGTGTAACAGGCTGCTAAGTGATCACATGGAGTACTCATTTCAGTTGAAAGCACGTCAGGTGGCATTGCCATGAAATGAAATACATTTTGGAAGGCATGGGAGTAAAAGTCCCACTAAAGCAGAAAAGCATCAAAACTACCAGACTGTTACCTCTGTGTTTGAGAAATTAAGACACATTAGAATACACACACAATTTATATATACACATTATAAACAATATACAATTTTTATATATCATATGTAATACATAAATTAATATGTTTTATATAAGCATTTATAAATAAGCAAACACCAACAACAAATCAGCTTTGACTTGGGTAAGTGCAAAGCCCAAGTATTTTAGAAGCACAATTAGATACAGTCACATCAATGACAAATGCAGAACTCCATCTGGTGGCTTGACTAAGGAATCTCACGATTCCTTCAATTCTTGTTTTGCAGCTCTTAACAAGAAAAAAAACATCGAGTATTTTGTTTTGGTGTGGTGGGTTTTTTTTATTAAAGTTGTCTTCAAGTTGTAAGTGTTTGGGGAGGGGGAGTTGTCTGTTTGTTAAATGACAATGTATGGAGTAAGCTAATCCTACAACATGAGTTCGAGCACAAAACCCAAGATACTAGTTCAAAGAGTAAACAAGAAAAACTTATGTTTACCTGTGAAAAACAAACAAACAAACAAACAACTCTATGTGGAAAGACAGAGGTGAACTTCTGTCCTGTGAACAGAAGGTTTGACTGAACCATCTTCAAAAAAAGTTTGCTATGGCCAGTAATGCAAACATATTTCCTCCCAAGTCATGGCTGTGCACTGTAGCACTGTGTTTTAGACACATAATACACTAAAATTTCAGGAAAAGGAGATGCAAGCTGATGCAAGATTACTTTTACACAACAAGTATGAGAAACATTAATAACATCTCTTCTTAATGGCCGCACTTCTCATGAAGTCCTATGAACTTATTCTAATTCTGAGCAGAGGGAATCCTAAAGAAGTCATTTAAGCTTCTGGAACAAATGCTCTACACCTGAACGCAATCCAAGTGAATACATATGCATGGGAACCTACTCATGTAGGTTCCCAAGAATACTTGAACGGATGGCACTCCCAGATGAGGGCTTCCTCCCATTACATCAGTCTACACTGCATTGCTAGTGCAATTCAATTCCAGAATGGACTACAAAAACACATCCTGTAGCTTGAACGTAAGTCCAAGATACAGCTTACAGCAAGCTTGAGCACATCCATGTGTTACCAGCCCATGTTTTATATCACCTTATTCTTCATGGACATACGGCTGTCAGACAGACAAGTTGTTTATGGGCTCCCTGGAAAAGGACCAAGACAAGATCTGGAGGAAGCCTGAGCTTCCTTTAAACCACTGACCATGTTCCTCAGGCATCTTGCAGCTGGCAAAAAGCACACTGTGCTGCAGGCTGTCCTGTGCTGCTAAGGACAGTATAGGCACATTACGTCTCCTGTTCCTGGACTCCGCCAAGATCACCAGTTTTGAATAAAAGATATTTCTCTACTAAATGCTGGACCAATGCCAAAATTTCATTCACATGAACTACTGAACATACCAGATGGTAAAATCTTTATTACAACCCACTTGGGCTGAATTTAAACAAATCAGTTATAAACAGCCCAGAGCTAAAAGAGGGTTTAGTCAAATGTGAAAACAGCTTACAGAAAGATTTCTAGTTTTCCCACTGACAGCTTACCATTTTTGTTTCCTCCTGATCTATATTTTCAAACACCACAACCTTGTAGTCTCAGCTTACAAGGAAACTTACAGCAAGGAGCATCAAGTTAAGTTATTTCAGAAAAATATTATTTTTGCACAATACAGAAAAGACACACGCTTTAATAACACAATCACTTTTAAATATAAATATGGCAGTAGTGCCTCCAGTGGCTTTCGGACATAGAAGTAGCTTCCTGCCTCCCCCCAGAACAACATAAACAAGCCTGAATTTAAGATTAATTTGAATATTTACCAGATTTTCTCTGTCGTCGTCCAAGTAAATCTGTTACTGTTTTGCGGAATAGTTTAGCTTCTTCTTCATTAGCAAAATTAAGACCAACTTGACATGTCTGAAAAACATTAATATTCCCCCACCCATGACTAAGAAGATGTTTCAAAGGGTTTCTTAAATGTCTTCTTACACCTTCTGAAGGTATAATCAGAAAAAAATCATCACTGCAAATTTGGAACTAAGTCTTAGTGAAACATTCTACCTTAGTAATGTCTGTCTACTAATCAAGTTTCTAGAGATCATGGCTAACAGATTTGAGCAAAATCTTGTAGCTTGAATTCAAAGTGGGGAGAGAAAAAATTGTGCTTTAAGAATATACGATACTTCACAAACATCATCTGCAAGTCAAAATGTAATTTCATTAAAGGAAGTTGAAAATAGAGAACTGCATTTCAGGCTTCTGTCCTATGGATTAAGTTTTCTAGTTGAGATTTAAAAAAATCCTTTTATAAATAAGCTTAAAAAGCCTCAAGGAACACAGGTAATATTGTACTTTTATAAATAATTTACAGAATGAAATAAAACCCTCAGTTATATTAAAAGAACCTACTGTTCAAATAAAAGGCATTTTAAAATAGGTATTCAAAGACGTTGAGACTCACATCTCCAGCAAAGGTATGAAAATATCCTCTAGGACTATTATATACAAAGTTATTGTACAGCTCCTGCTCCCACAATAATTTTCCATCCTGAAAAGAAGAAAGAAAAAAAAGATTTTGAAAAACTTGAATGAATTGCAAAGTTTAACTTCTTTCACAATAGAACCTATTAAGAGTTGGAAGCTGCATGGTGTTAAGCATCTACACCTTGCTATTAACCCAATGAATGAGCTCAAAAATCAAAACATATTGGAACTTGTGGAAGAGCTGTGGAAGACTATTGTACCAGATCACTGTGTTCTGTTCAAATTCCTGGATTTTTTTCTTCAACTTCTACAATCCTGCAATAGTGATACTGGGAGCAGTAATACGGACCAGTCATAGGAATACAGTGGTAACAGCAATAGCAATAAAGGAGACTTCCAGTCTTCTGTTATTATCTCAGGCTTGACTTGAAAACAGTTAACTTAGAGGGAGCAAAAATCTCACCTTTTTAGGACGCTTTATACATTTAAATGACATTATAGTTCAGCATCCAAGGAACAGGTTTCTCACTAAGTCCAATAGTCAAGTGACCAAATCACAAAGTCAAATGCAAGTGCCAACTGGCAATCTTGAACAAATCTGAGAGACTTCAAGCACTGAATGTTGACAGATAACGAACGAGCTGTTCCTAGCTGTTGAGATAATGGGAAGCTTTCCAAAGTCTCAGCAAAGTCAGTAGGACTTACGTTTCTTAGTTTCATTTTTGTTATGAAAACACATTTTGGACACTTCATCTCTTAGTTCTCACTGTCTTGAGTGAAATATTGTAATAGGACAAAGATCTCCAGTATGAATGTATATATTGTGGAGGGGAAAAAATAATAATTGTTTGTCCTGCAGTTTGCACATGCACCACACTAATCAAAAAGATTGTTTCCACCCATACAGAGGACAGCATCTATTTTGTTAATATCATCCAAAGTAGTGACACCCACAAGAATTTTGACAGCTATCCGTATCAGTGACGCTGTACTCTTTCACTAGTTTGACTAATCAGATCTGTACAAGACAGCTTCTGTGAGCTGTGAGAAAACTGTATCTCATATTTATTTCATCCATAAAAGCTGACACCTATGAAATAATTTAAATTTAGAATACCTGAGAAAGTTGCACTTGCCTATTTATAAGCACTGTAATTGCACCGCTTAAAGCACAACCATTTACTTGAGAATTTCTATGAGTTTGTAGTTACGACAACCTACACTCACTCAATTCAAAAAGGAGAATGAATACAACCAAGCTTAAAGAGTCTGAAAAAGAAAAAAAGCTGCTTACCTTAATGTCAAATATTCTGATAAAATATGACCTCTGCGGATTGTCCTTTACAAGGCAAGCTACACCACAGCATTTCTTTGACCACATGGCATTGCGATCTGCTGCATATATTTGAACAACTGCCGAAGACATAGTCTAAAAAGAAAAGGTAGCTATTACTTTTAAGGTAAAAACCACAAAATCTACATTTCATCTTTTAGCAAAGCATCTCTTAATTTTCTTCCCCGTTACAAGCAGCAACTTTGATGATTTCCCAGGTGGTAACACAGTAAAGTTCAAATGACCCAAAATCACTTCTATGCTTTGGATTTTCACTTCTACGCAAGATTTAGACAGCTTAAGAACCCAATTGAACTTTTTGTTCTTGTTCATAAAAATCAGCAAAAAGACTTTGCCTCTAAGAGGCAGACCAGTAACTATGGAGGTTACAGAGTGAAGCCCTACTACACAACTAGACTTCTTTCTATTCAGTAATCCAAACTGGATAGAAATGCAATACTCAAGCTAGAACTGTAAGTTACACAGTGCCTGGAAACACTCCCAGGTACTCAAACGCAACTGTCTACATTGCTTAATTGTTCAAATGGTCTCTGGCATGATTTTAGCCTATGCCAACTCGCAAAAATCCTAAAATTCTTGGGCATGGTTTGAGTATTCACATGAGCTAGGCTCATTCCCAGTTGGCAACCTGAAATCGTCCTGTTTTCAAATGGAGAGATTTTAATAAGAGATGAAGATTATGCCACATCACATTGCTTCAGTCACTAGGAACGTTCCTAGCATATTTTCTAGTATATATGTGTCCTGTCAGATGAGGGAATGAAAACTGGAACCTTTGAAGAATATTTATTTAGCAGCCAAGTCATAAGGACATAAAGCTTAAAGGCTCTGTAATGGGACAGACTAGAGGCTATCTAGCCCACAATCTACTCTCCAACAGCACCAGACGCCTAGGTAAGAATACAAGAGTACACCATTGCACTATGGGACTATACCCCCCGCAACTGGCAGGCTGGAGCTCAAAGCTCCCCTGAGCCAACATAGGTGTTTTACAGCACATGATGGATTTTTCCTTTGTGAATTTATCTAATCGCTCTTCAGACCCATGTGAACTTCTGGGCACCACAACAGTGGGAAAGATTGTATTTCTCAGTTCGCTTATGCACTGTGTGAATAGTTCGCTACTTTTAGATAAGTTTGCCACCTGCTAGTATCAGTTGACTGTTCCTCCTTGCTCTTACACTAGGAGACAGTGTTAGTGGTTTCATAGTTGCCTCTCCACGCTACACATCCTTTTATAGGTATTTGTCGCATTTCTTCACCCTATAAATTCTCTACTGTTTAGGAAGTGATACTAGTTTTAAGTCATTCTTGTACCAAGCAAAAAAAAAAAAAAATCATTCTACAGTTAAATCAGCCTTGTCACTCTCACATGGATCTCACCTAGTCCTACTCCATCCTTCTCTGATTAGGGATGAGAATTATCCCGTATGATCCAGTTTGTTAGCCTTTTGAACACAGGGTCACAATAATATTGGTTTCTTTTTCGTTCTCTACTTCTTTCCATGCAAGTCAAAGAGTTTTATTTACTTTTTCACTATGGAACATTAAGCAGATGTTTTCATAGATCTGTTACGGTTCCAAGACCCTTCTGGAGGGATCATATCTATTCTGAGTAATGGGGTCCTTGTTAGGTTTTCCCCACCCGCTCTGCAAGCATTACTTTGCCTTCATCAACACGGACTACTTGCCAAACAGTCAACATCTAGAATGCAGGCATATCTTGTTGTATTATAGGAGTATCTACTAAATATCAATATCACCCATGTCAAATTTTTCAACTGGTTTAAAATAACCAAAAGAATAACCCAAGTTTCATGGGATTTTTTTTTTTTTTAATCAAAAAACCTTCCAATTTTGTTAAAATCGAGTCAAAGTTATATAGCCAGACTGACAGCTACTCCTCGGGGAAGCTTTATAACCTTTGCCCAAGGGTTACTGCCAAGTGCAAACTCTTTGCAACCACCTCTTCTGAAGTTGTCAGACTGACTACTCATCTTTCTGGTAACCTACAGAAAAAGTTAAAGCATGACTAATTGATGAAAAGAAAGCTGTGCGGTTGCCTCCCCTGATGCTCTACAACTAAGTGTAGAGTAAAACTTCTCTTCCTATAACCTACAGGGTACTATGAATAATTTAAACATAACTGGACTTGTCAGATGAGTAAAAAGAGACCTTTGAACTGGCAATGTTACCACAAGGAAACAGTTAGCTAACATAAAGTTGTAAGTATAAGATATGCCGTTTTCCCCCTTATGTTGCAACAGGCAAAGACTTCGTTTTGGGCACAACTGGTCAGATTTTGTTCAAAACTTCCGCTAACAGCCTTTTCTCTCATTTCTCCAAAATCAGCTCATTGTTAAACCTATTATCTCGTAGACACAAGACAACAAAAAAGAGTAGAGGTGGGCCATTCTACAGTTGAAACGAAGGCATCACATTCAACCACAGCAACCATCCCGCTGTGCAAGAAGCCATCTCAACCCTCCAAAACAAGTCCAGCTCCACTAACCTTCCCCCAACGGGACCACCCACAGAAATGGGAGATCTTAGCAGGAATTATGCAACTTAAAAACTCAAGGCATAGAAGACAGGGGTCTGTGTCAAGAAAGTGCTCCCTACGTGTTGCTTCCTATCGCATCTAGCAGCAAAAGCACCAACTGGATTATCTGGGTAAACCAGTAACTGTCATAACTCGGCGACTGCGTACAAAACCTTGAATCAGCACCTACCCCATGTATAGACAGATGAATATTACACAAAAAGAGTGTGTCCTCATTCTGCATAATCATAATAGATTTAATGTATGCTTGGATACCCTGTAAGTAGAGCTTAATTTACAAGTTAGATTCAGTGAAATAGTTCTCTAAAGTAGGTGTTGTTTTGAGGCCTACCAAACTTAAGAGTTCAATTACATTTTAACTTATTCATTAGCATTGTGCAAATTCCTAGTGTTGACAGACTGCAATGAGGCTTTCGCATGTTAGAACATATTATTACAAATTCCACTGTTACACCACTACCATTTTTTATTAGAGGGACAATACAGGAAAAAATACAAGGTGTATTTGGGGGGGGGAGAAAGATAATAAAATCCAACTCCTTTTCCTTCAGCCACTGTTCATTTTCGTCATGCAGAGCAGTGCTGCTCTGCTTTATGCTATTCAGCTTCTGGAAGACAGGTGGCAAAAATATTTAATCATCCACAGCCTTTGGAAACTTACAAGCTTATCAGCAGAAGTTAAAACTTGTGAAAATATATGAACCATAAACTTCATCTACTGCTATTCATTATGAATCCTAGCCACATAAAATTCAATTTTTAAAAAAGTCAACATTAATTAAAGCATTGCAGCATCTGAGAACATTTACAAATATCATAAATTGAGTATTCTACTGCCTTTTCTGAATGAGCATTCACTTTGTCTATTTTGAAGGCAATGACTTCAGCTCAGTCTCTCACAGCATTCTTGAAGTGAATGTTGCATTTGAAAGTATGGATTCTTTAAAATTATGTGTAAATATTTCTTCACAAGAGGTCATGTCACTGATTTCAGACAGAATTGAACAGAACTGCCATTAAGTACTCAACTTAGTGTATTTTCTCTGATATAGTAAGTTGATCTGTTACTTAACGTTATTACTGCATTTTCAGGAGGAGGATTTTGAGGTTGGCCCTACTGCTTTGCTTAACAATTTTGGTGAGGACCTTGTCCTTTTTATATACCTATATATTTGGAAAAGATGCACAGGAGAACGAAATAAGGTAGCCCACCAGCTACTGATGGGCCACAGAGATGAGAATCAACCCCCCCCTCAGTTCCCTTTATTTTGTCCACAGTCAACCTCTGGCTGGAGGACATGCCATTGATTCCAGGGACTTGTCACACCCTTCAAACTGATGAGCTGTGAAGCAATCAGGCTGGTGGTGTCAGCTGCATGCTGGCTGCCCCACTGGCAGAGCTGGTCTCATCCTTGGCCACACATACTGCAGGGTATGTGGTATCAACAAAAGGCTCATGAAAACACCTTCTGCTTGCAAAAGGTAGCCACAACTAGTCATCGCACATTTGTAGAATGTGATCACAGCAGCCACTGATAGTTTCCAACCGCGTAGCAGATAACTGTGTACTTTGATCAGCTCCTGGTGTGAACATTTGCTGCAGTTTTCTGTCAAGTTAATGACTTGCTGTAACTCAGTGTTTCTCAAAAACAGTAAAGCAAGCCAACACAGATAGTGGCACATCTCAATACAACAAAGAGCCATCGCACTAGATTCCTTATGGTTGACATGGATTGTAAAAAGCTAAGAAATTACAGAAGACTACAGACATTAGAACACAGTGGGCCAAAAGTCACAACAAAGAGCAGCAGCAAGATTGAGGCTGTAAGAGGATGTTCAGCCACCTCAGCATACACCAGAACAGAAAGCATTTTAAGACTCATTGGGATGGTTTTTGTGCTCATGTACAGCTGAAAACTGCTTGTGGTGCAAAGATCAAAGACTCACAAAATAACTTTGGTTGGATGTGACCTCTATAAGTCTTCCAGTCCAACCTCCTGCTCACAGCAAGGGTAATTAAAAGCCATGAGTTCAAGTTGCTCAAGGTCCTGTCCAGTTAAGTTTAAAGGCTGCAAATCACCTTTGGGGAACCTGTTCCAGTGCTTAATCACTCCAATTTTAGTGCTTGTAAAAATGCAACTAAGTTTAATGTATTTTTCTAATGGTTCAGCATTGTTACATGTTGACAGTACAACTGAAGACACACTAGCAGTGACTTTCAATCTTTTTCCAATTTTAAGAGTCACAGTTTTTCCAATAAAGATGCAGACCCTGGCACACATACGTAATTTAATCCCACATAACAGGCTTGCTTCTCTTAGCTTTCCTTCCCAGTCCCTGGAATTATCTTACAAATAAAACTATGGAAAAAAAGACCTTGCCCTGTAATGTAAAAATACAAGTAGCAGCAGTTGTTTCCAAGCAGAGTAACCTCTTGGAAAAAAAAAACCCAACATGCTGATACAATGCCTCCAGCTTCTTCAAAAGTCAGTCTGAAGACTTTCAGCCTGAAAGTCACAGTGAACACAATTAGCTACTTTAAGATTTCTGAGGGAAAAAAGCTATGATGAATAGTTGTGTGCAATCCAAACCCCGTAGGAATAGAAATCAATATTTCTATTATCTTTTCCTTAAAATACGTATCCAGAAAAGTTGTCCTGATCAATACTACAGCTGGTGAGAAGGTACCTGTGGCAGGCATTTTTTAAGACCATCTATGGTGGCAATCCTTATTACAGCTAAGCCAACATGCTGAAGCCTGACCAGGTGATGCTCGGTGCTCCTGGGTCACTCATTTCTTCTTTGATACAAGACCAGGAAGATAGCCTGGAGTTTGCTTCTAGGTTGACCATTCAAGAATAAAGGGCTGTTGCTATTCATTGACATTGAAACAGTGGTAATAGTGTTCCTCAGACAGCAGGGTTCAGGAGCAGAGCTGTGCTAACGTCAAGTACCACTTCACTGTGGAAACCGCTTAGTGAGGTGTAACTCTAATCTTGACCACAGCAAGGACAGGAAGCTTCAATACCAAGGCAATCTCTAATAGCTTAGCATTATCCGAGTCATTGAAGAAGATGCGGAAACTCATTAAGACTGATGAATGACAAAGACAAGATGCAGAAGTGAGAATGCAGAGTAGCTAACTCTATAAGAAATCAAGACTGATCCACAGAAAATTAGGCAATTAGACAGAACTCAGTGGCTGACATTCCTTACTCTAGATCACAAATATTCTGCAGGAAAAACCCCAAAACGTAGCACTCACCAATCAAGAGAAATATTGCTTGAAATCTTAGTTTATTTCAAAAAAAGCTTACGTTTAAGCAATCACATATTTAAATGTCAATACGTTAGTAAATCCATGTTATTCAAAGCAAACAAAATTGGAGTTAGACAGTGATAATACCTTCATGCTGTTCTGCAATTACCTTATCTTCAGTGTCATAAATATATGGAGCTTGCAAAAATGTTTCTGCAGTGCTCAACACAGCTATATGTTTTATCTCATCACTCTAACACAGAAACATAAACAAAACCTGCTGCAGGGACCAGGCCCTGGAACCTCCTCACCTTCTCATGGGAAGGCCTTTGGTGGTCTACACAACCGAGCTCTGCTCGCTCTTTCTGGCAGTTCGATTTCCCTTCCGCACAGTGGTCCCGTTTCAAGAGAAAATGTAGCTATTTTCTTGGCATTGAGGATGTCTGCTGCCATGTGGGAACAGTGTGTTCCCTTCCTGCTAGGAAGGGCTGATAACCCACTTCCAGGGTGAATGTTCTCACCATCACGCAATCCTACAGAAGGCACGCACTGCAATCTCCTCCAACTGTGTTTTTAAATGAACTGAATAAGCCTGCCACTATTCAGATGATCCCTAACTAATTAGGCCACATAAACAACATGCAAGTATGCTTCCCCAACAATCCCACAGTATAAGTAGCAGAGGCATTTGCTAGAGTAGACAAAAATATTTCCTAGCACTTTCACAGAAACGTAGAAAACATGCGTTTAATCAGGTTCAGAATCCTACAATAGTTATTAGCCCTGGATAGTGGGTAATCCAACCTTCTTAAGCGTGGGTGTCTAGTATGACGGTTTATGTGCAATTCGGGCATAACAGCAAGAAATATGAACACAAATCAACACTTTCACCAAATTTTAAAGGTCTCAATAAGTATTCACAAGTGTCAACTTATAATTACTTTTGTAGTTTTACACGGGAAGGGATGGAAATAGGAACAAACAGCACAAGGAGAGAAAAGACTAGTGACACTAAAGGCAGACTGCTTTTGCTTCCTGCTGACACCTTCATCTGAAGGACTACAAGGATTATGGCCCTGGATGACAGAAGAATAAGTACAACAGATGCATCCGACTGTCTTTTTAGCCTTTTCCCCCCCTCAAGAACAGTGCATCAGGCTATTTCCGGTTACTGCATCTTGTACAGAAGAAAAAAAAAAAGAATGTGATGATACTGTCTTGATAGTACACACACATTTCTGTTGATAAAAATACTTTTCAAGGACTCCACAATATTTTTACCATGAAATTAGATTGCACTAAGTTAGATTTTGCAACTCTCAGACTGGCTTGTAATTTATGTCTTTGCACCAGGTTGCCTCCAGAATTTTCACAAATGATGCCAACATGTGACAGTGTTTGTTCACTGGGGATTTGGATACTTCTTTATTTGCAATTTGGGTAAACTGTGATTACTTCAATTCTTAAAGCTATTATAGCTGTTAAAGATATATTTAACAAATTACTAATAATCTTATCTTTAAAGACAAATGTGTATTGCAAAAAAGTTGTCTTCAGATGCTACAGACATGATTTTAAACGAGTTTCCCATAGAAAGAAGAAATACAGAACTTCAGAAGTTTGCTGGCACATTTCAACAACTTAAGCAGCTGGAAACAATCTTCAGTTTTTAATGCCATTTACAGGACATTATTTTCAGAAGACAGACTGATTGCTCCACAGACAGGAAAACTAGAGCAAGATTTCACATTATTTGACAGAACTGACATAAGAGAGCCTTTTGTAAATATCCAATCACATGAGAAAAGCTTTATTTGGTGCAAGCTGAAAAATTACTCAAGACACTGAGGCCTCACCAGTTCTACTGCTTGTAAAATTATTTGCTACAATCACCAACCATGTTCAATTTTAAGCTTAAATATTGTTTTCATTTTTTAATTTCCCATGACCGCCCACCGATTTAAAAATGCACTATGCATAAATGCTAAGAAATTAGTATTTTTTTCCACATACGCACAAAATTAGGCTATGTTAAAAATAAAGCCACTGCATAAGGGATGTTGCCATTTTCTTATTTGAAGGGAGAAGAGAGTAAATTTTTCTGAAATAGCAAAAAGCTACTTTGTATATTTCCTATCATTTCTGAAACAGAAGGATCTTAATCTAAGTTAAAAGACAGTTCTATGCAACACATAGCGCAAAATATTTAAGAGATCAAGAGACTAAAACTAATTTAAAAAAACAAAACCAAAAACAAACACGTTAATACCCAAGAACAGATTCCCTGCCTTGTTGTGATCAGCACAGAAGTCAGCTGCAATATCCTCACTGAAGATCTTTTATTGATGTGGAGTAGGTAGCAGTGATCACTAAGTGATGTTACCACAAAAAAGGGATGAAACAAGGGACTGCTTGTTTAACAAATCTAAACTACACAAGTGATTGTGCAGACTTAAGTCTGCAGTTGTCTAGCAAAGCAATCCTTCACTCCTAATCCTCAGTCAGCCACTTACAGACAGCTCACATCTTTTCTGAGTGTCTTCAGCTACAAATTCATTTACATTTCCAGCACCTCCCAGAATGGCCCAGTTCAGCTAGAGCTGGCCAACTCCTTTTCAAACACTCGTTGCTCAACTGTGGATCACAGAAGACCAACAATTAAGATGTGGGTAAACAGCATAGCATATAAAACCAAATCAAACAGCACATGATTAATTAAAAGAGACATGCTTTTATCAGACACAGAATAAAGATATTTTTAAATCCTGCAACCTCAGTTCAGACAACACATGCGAAACTTCAGCCTTCCAGAGATATGACATAACCATAGCCACAAGCATGCTCCAGATGATAATATTCCAAGCCGGTCTATCTCTGCTTAGCAGATCAGTTACCAGATGACATACCCAACCTGGGGTTTTCAGTGACGAGCAAGCTGAATGCTGTCACTTCCTGCTGACCAGCACAGCATCATTAGTAGCCTGCTCAGCTGCGTCTCACTGCTTAATGCTGCTGAAATCTTGGCTGACCAGAAGGCAGCAGACACATGACAAAACACAGTTATTTGCGTTCTGTTGTTAAAGTTATACATTAAGCTACTTTCAGAACAAATGAAAGTGTGCTGTGCACAGGATCTCCACAAATTTATCACTGTCCTACTGCAACAGAGCAAAAATTCTCACTATAGAAGAAAGACATTTTGTCTTGCAGTTCCCACTCTCACCCCCAACCTCCCAAGACACTCAAAAATCAAGGCACATAAGACTGTTCCGTTTCAAAGCTCAGGGAATTTTCAGATGAAATGTTAAAGTCTATCTTTTGATTTTGAGCCATTTTAAATTAACCAAGACTCTCAAGACTAGGATGATCCTGACACAAATAGACTACTGTACAGATAGTTTTGAGAACAAGTTAATATACATATGTTTAACAGTCATGCACAGAAATTGCAGATTGATGTTTCAAGCCATAGAGATTCAAGGCAAGAATCATGAGTTTCAAGCAACCCATGGGATAACATTGGAGCTCTAATCTGTTTTGTCCTGTTCCACCGCCTATTCAGCTATAAGGAAAATCGGCTCTTGTGACTCAACATCCTATTCTCTTCTACTCAACATCCTATTCTCTTCTACAAGCAACTCATTGCCTTCATGCACTAAGGTCCTCTTTCTTCAGCCTTCACTAACCATTCCATTTTCTACACAACATTTTCCAGATGCTACATACTAGTTCTGTATTTAATACAGGTTCTTATAAGCAGATCCTCACACCCCCTTTGAACCTATGAGAGTGATTTCAGAAAATATACTACAATTCAGACCCTTACCACCCATAAAAAAACAAAAGAGGGTTGCTGGTTTGTTTTTTTGGGGTTTTTTTGTTGTTGTTTTTTTTTTTTTAAAGAGATGGACCTACTTTAGTTCTTTATAGACTCAATGCTACATGTATCATCATGATCACAAGTAAAAGTCTTCAGAACAACAGTTAAATTGATTAAAGAAAGGCTGTGAAACATAAGCCTCAGGAATTCTTCAATTATCCCAGCTCTGGAATACTCATTAATGAGCCCTTGAAAATGCTATTTAGCATCCACTGGTACTCCCAGGTCCAGATTTAAAAAAAAAAATAAAATAAAAAAATGAATATTTGCTTTGCAGACGTGAGGTTTAGGTGAACTTTTCTTATGATCTTTACATTTGAGGACAGAAAATAAGGAATTTTGACTTCACATACTTTGAGAACAACAAAATAAAACATCTTAAATTGTTTTAAAAGAAAAAAACTCTTTTATAAGAAAACATTAACCTCATGCCAACATAAAACAAAGAACCCCCTTCAAAATATTAAAAAAATGTGAGAAAAGGCTATTAAAAATAAAACCTCTTTGAATAATAGCCAGCAACTGGTCTCGCAATTGTGTATACAACTTGTGTCCTGTCCCATAAAGCAGACTCAATCCACTTACATAAACTTACTTAGAGATGCAACCCCCCCACACACTTTTACTGTGCCACAACACAACATGTTTTAATTCCTCCTTCAGCAGTTCAGGTTCAAACAGAACAGTTATGACAATTCAAGTCAGATATAAGGAAACTCATAATTGTACATAAGATTTTTTTTTTATACCAACAACTGAATCTGCTCTGAAAAAAGTTATTCCCAGTTATAAGTCTTAAAAAGTAGATATACTATGGGAAATAATAGCATGAAGATGTAGTAGTTATATGATCCCTGGCAGTTTCAAAGCTCATTCCAGGGACACAACCCTAAAAGCTCTTTCTGAGTAGATGTACCTAATAGTGAAAGCATCAGCTGAATGTGGGGAAGACTGCTATTTTTCATTTAGTTCTGGCAATAGCCTGTTGCATGGTTTACGTTCTTTTCTCCCCTGTGTCTCAGTTTCCTCATCCGTAATATGGAGATACGGACCTCTACCTCTGTACAGTGCCTTGAGAACTACTGATGAAGAAAAAAAAAGTATTATGCTGCCACAGACAGAAATCCATTATTTTGGGGGACTGTCTGTGTCTATGTTATCTTCTCTGCTAATAGCAAAGGTTAAGAAAGCTTAATTTCCATGTCACTAGTGTTAAGTTTTCTCCCCAAATGGAGTGGGGAGGTATCACCATGTTCCACTATTTAAAGGGTGGCTACAAAGAAGATGGAGACTTCCTTTTTACAAGCAGTCACATGGAAAAGACAAGGGGTAATGGGTACCAGTTACTCCTGGGGAGGTTCCGACTAGACACAAGAGGAAAGTTTTTCATAATGAGAACAATCAGCCATTCGAATAATCTCCCCTGGGAAGTGGTGGATTCCCCATCATCGGACACTTTTTAAGATTCAGCTGGACAGGGTGCTGGGCCATCTTGTCTAGACTGTGTTTTTGCCCAGAAAGGCTGAAGCAGATGATCCTTGAGTTCCCTTCCAACCTAGTATTCTATGATTAATACTTGATAGCCTGGTCACTGTTGACCATTTTAGATAAGGAAATGGAGATATTTTTTTACCATACGGATGCCCTTTGAGTAAAGTGACGTTTATTACAGCTAACAGTTACAATTGTCACTGCCTGTATGGGCTCCTTTGCAGGTCCAAAGCACTGCATTTACCAATGCACTGTGGAGGCCAAAAACCACTTAAATTCACCCATAAGTAAACCATCTTTGGTAGTCTGGAAGCTGTGTCACAGAATGGTGGTCTTATGTGGCCAATTCTATGCAAACGTCAGGCTTAAGGTAAGTCACCTATTCCATTTTAGACGTACCATAGCTGTAAATTCTTTGTAAAAACTTACTAATGCTTTTGTAAGTCATCATCACACTTTTCACACAGCATTTAACACTTGATTCTTAAGATGGAAGAAAACAATGGCAAAAGTAAAATTATTTTTATGAAACAAAAGTAATTTCCCACCTACCTGGCATTTCTCAGGGGTCTCTTCCATAATAACCCCGATCCCTGAGCAAAACCCCCTGAAATCTTAGTACGTAAGGACTGCGAAAATCATGAGACTACACACCAAAGAAAAAAAAATAAATCTGATGTTCGCAATAGCAGAGGAACTAGATAATGACCTGACAAAAGTAGTTTTGAAAACTAGGTACTCTATCCCAGCCCTGACACAGCCCTTCAAGATGATGTATGGGGTGATGACTGCCCTAAATTCTTTTAAGAAGGATTAAGTCTATGTAATAAAGAATGCTAGAGATATTTTATTTTAGCTTTTGGCATTACTACTTATGCCTCTTAGAAACTACATCAAGAGCCTGCCCTCAGCGATATCCTGTGGCACAGGCTCTGCAATTTAAAATTTGCGTTTAAATTCTCAGGCCAGGTATTACAAACCCTCAATTTCTACTATGTAAGAAGAGCTCCCCTTGTGTTTCTGTTACACTCCCCCCTTGGATTATCTAAATGAACAGTGCAAAGGTAATATTTAAGTGTAGCTTATTGACAGGAAAAAAACCACAACAACTTAAGGAAAGGAATTGCTGAGCTTGCAACACTCAGCTTTCAAGGTAAAAAAAGAAGTGGATACAACTGACCTCTGCCAAGCTAGGATTTAAAAAAAAAGTTCAGATGAAGAACAATTTTGAAACTCAGATGTTAACAATGGACTTGACAATTTCCTTTCTGAACTTACTACCCACTATCCAAAAATAAATGCACAGAGGACTGCTGAATGGGAAAGCTCCTTTCCTGAAGCCAAAATTCTTCCTCTGTAACTCCGTAAGGTGCCAGAATGTTACTCTGCTGGGCACAAAAAACCAGCAAAAACTGTAAAAATATACTCATTTACAGTTAACGATAAAGTATTTATTTATACAACAAAAATGTTGTACAAAAAGGGCAGCAGGATGTATTTCTCCTCTGCACTCAACACTTTGTTGTCTGCGTCCAGACACCAGCTTCCAGTTCACGTTACACAACACTTATTTTTTCCTTCAGTGCAGAGCTGGTAGTACAACTTCACACAGCAGTTCTAATGAGCAACCATAGGCAGAATTGAGGAATAGAGGCAGCGATGTTGTTCTCAATCTTTTATTCCTAAATATTCATATGTTTGGATGGGACAGAACAAAAGCATCCCCACAAAACATAATTAGCTCTCCAGTACTGCTGTGTTCCTGTTCATAACTTGCGAACATTGTTCAGCAGCAACAACAAATATGCTACATAGAAAGTTAAAAGTAAGTACCAGCCTGAATTTACAGATAATATAAAATTACTTCACTCTACTTACAACAGTACTGAAGTAGCATTAGAACTTGAGTGAGAAACAAAGCTTACAATAAATAAAATCAATATTCGTTAGATCAATACAAGAGTTTAGAATCTACAACATCACAGCAATACAATTTTAACATGAACACAGTAGTTTAAGATATTTTAAAAACTCTTAGGACAGAAACTATTTATTTCAAAGAACATTTAGAAGAAACATGAGGTCTGAAACTCACCTTTACACTTTTTGGTGAGTATTGTCTGAATTAAAGAAATAGAGCAAGTTGAGCCAAAATAATAACTTTAATGAAAAAGATCTTAGCTTTGCTTTTGATCCCAGTGAAAATGAAATACTGAAAACATTGCACTGGCAGTCCAGTCAGCCAGTAACATTACCCTAATCAAGCATCAGATTTGAAGCATTACATGCTTCAGATTCTGAACTACTTCTCTGCGAGTCTTCGAGTCTGTTCTGGAGTGGACAGTGAGGCTAACATGCTCAGTGTCACTGGTTCTTGCTGCTACAGAGAACCAGCAACAGCCTTACTGTCAGGTCAAGAGTTTGTCACTTTTCTGAAAACCTCCACTTATGCAATGGTAAGTTACAGTGCTTTTATGACAGTATAAAGACAGCAGGTACGTTCTTACACCATACTAACAGAATAAAAAACGTTCATTAATACTGGTCGTAACCATTAAACAGAAAAAAGTTATTAATGACATAGTGATTAGTTTTTTCAAATGTGTAACACCTTTGGAAATGAGATATTTCTCCATAAAGGCACTGATGCAACCTAAACCCCAATGACCGAAAGAAGGTATCCCCTTGTCAAAGTAGGCACTGGGTTTCCAGTTCTTGTATGGATATTCCCTCCCTTTGAGATCAACTAACTACACCAGTTGCTCTGAGCACCTGAATGGCCTCAATCTTCGCATAGAAACAAAGTTCTTGATGTTGACTATGTGAAAGATAATATCAGTCCCAGGAGTATAAAGTTTAGAGAAAACAAGCTGATTACCCAATTAAGACAGAGTTCAAGAAAAATGACACTGTACTCAAGACTTTATATGAGTATAGAAATAGGATATCTCTTCCAGTCTTCTGGAAGAAATAATCCCAGGAGTGGGACCTACACAACAGCAATGCTAGAGGTTCAGCATGGTGAATTTTATAAACATCAGATTAAAGTCTGTACAACTGGGTCCTCAAAAGATCTAGGAATTAAATTGTTTGCCAGAAACTTCAACACTGTGGTACAAACACTGATGATCTAACTACAGGAAGATGGTGATGGGAGTGTGTCAGTAACACAGCTAGACCATGAACAAGCCCAGGGGGAAGGAAAAAAAAAAAATTTCATTTCTTGGTAGTCCAGAATCCACTCTTGGGCACACAGACTATTTACAGAAGATGAAGCAGATGTACAGAATAAATTGAAAGGCCAGCCAGCTTCACCAATGGAAGTGTCCCGTGAAACATTTGTTATTCAAAAGTGCCTCCTTCAGAAGGCGGCCTCTGCCATCCACCACGTGACATGCAATACGGTAAAGAACTTTTACAGAGTTTTATATTAGCTGATGTGGAACCAAGGTCTCTAAATCTGCCAAATCCCCACGTAAAAGCTTCAGTTCTGCAACAAACACCACAGTCCTCTGAAGAACCCCAGAGTCAAAGGAGTGACATGTTAGCCACCTCACTTCAGGACCAGGTTATTCCAACAAACCAGGGCACCACGTTGCACTTCAACAAAGTGCCCAAAGCATCTGAAGTGAAAAAACATCCTTGATGATACATGGCAGGCATCCTTATTTATGGCTGGTTTATTTATTTGGAATAAGCCAACTATGTAACACCCTTTGCTAATTCAGACTTGCATCATAGTGATACTGTCTGTATGTGGTGACCTTGGAGAAGTTATTTCCAGTGATACGGATATTGGTACTGAGTCATTTCATTGCTAGAGCAATTACTGCAGACAGAATTGACATGCAAGTCACTATCCTGAACTTAAGACTAAAAGCACTCAGGTTCTAAATCTGTGATGGATTGTTACCTCCCTTCTGCTCTGAAGCAAAGACTACCTGCTGTAGAAGTGCTCATACAGTACCCAGCATCACCAGGGGTCCAGTTCCTGCCAGTGATGACTTATAAAAGCAGACACTGGAAAGAAATATGGCTTGAGGAAGAAGGGGAGATCACAGTACAATAGGGTGGGGAGGAGGAAATAAGATAAAATTAAAACTTCAGGTGTCTACCGAACTGAGGCATCGAAACACTATCTAACAGATCTAGTGGATGTAGAAGACAGAACTGAAAAGGTTCCTGAGCTCGCACCTTTATGTCCTACACAGAATCAATGATTAAGGTGAGACACCAGAACAGACAGGGTATGTGACGATCAAACTGTCATTAATTACACTACTTCACATCCTAGAACTGTCTCTGGAGCTCAAGTGGGACACAAATTGTTGCATCTGAACTGACAGAAAACTGCTAAAACACTCCAAAATGAAGCTGTAGGGAAGATTGCAAGAGACCTCAGCACATCCCTGGAGTCTCTGAAGACGCACAGAACCTTTCTTAAATTACTTACAAAATAGTCATCAGAAAAGAAAGCTCTAGACAGGAATTCATTTTCTTGGTAGGCCAGTGCTCTGTAATGAAGAGGAACAGTAAGTGAAATGCTGCAGCCCTTAAGGTCACCCTGCTGTACCTAATGCAGTCTGTAGAAGCAAGGCTACAAGTTAGCCAGATCTCCTTACCAGAAGGCAAAATATTTTTTTTTTTTTTCTCCTGAAATCGGAGAAGAGGATCAGGAACCTTATGAGCTTGTGTTCACAGTATGTCAGATGCACTTGATAATTTGTCCACTGCAGTAGGTTGTTACGTGCACAGGCATACTTTCATCTGCTGGAAACTTCTAATCACCTGCATTTTCTCAGGTTTCCAAAAGCAATTTCTAAGAGCAGAGAGACAAGACTGAATTTTTTTTGCTGGCAGAAAAACCACGTTTACCTCTAGCTTGATGTCAAAGAGGACAGTTATGAGAATAGCAGCACAGCTGACCCTTATTCTATAATGTACATGCTGCTGACAACATTGGAAGAAAGAGCTCACTTCTGTCTCCCCATCCCCAGCACTACCATTGCTTTTGTCTCCTGGTAGCTTTCGCTGTTTGTGCAAATGTTAGTAACTAGGACCAGGGGAACTTTCTGGATCCGATGACAAGTGGTACAGCAGAATGCACATCTGCACAGAGGAACTCTCCTTCTCCTCCCANGGGGAACTTTCTGGATCCGATGACAAGTGGACAGAGGAACTCTCCTTCTCCTCCCTACACAACCCAAACTGGATAAGGATGGCCCTACCTACACCGTCTATTAGGAACTATGTTTACACCATTCTTTTCCAAAACCACGCTCATTAATTTGGGCAAGTACTAGCTAGTATTACACAAACCTGTGCCAGGAAGTGTGCCAACAAATTAAACACCATGGACAGTCACGAAACAGTGCCTGAGTTCATGCTGCTGCTGCCCTACTTACGTTCGCTAGCATCAATGTTAGCGCAGCTGGCTGACAGACCAGAGGTGCAAGATGCATCCTTCTGCCACTAAGCTTCAATGTACCCTAGGTGGGTAGCTCACATTTTGAGCCTGTCAATTCTGGTTATCAGGGACAGAAAGGTATGGTCCAGACAGGTATGGCCAGTGTGAGGGATGGACCCTGTGGTTACACAGTGTGAAGCTTGGAGCAGAAGCAGGAACACTTGTTCAGTAAGGAGCCCTCATCTAAACAACATGAACAGAGGGCAGAGGAACAGACAGGATTTGTTGTTTACAGGCAGCAAAGGCCAGAGACATTCAAAGAGACTGTTAAGGAAAAGTCTCAATGAAGAACTGGAGCACCAAGAGACCTCCTAAATGACATAAAAAGATGAAGCGAAAACCATGACACGGAATAACTAAGATCTACATCTCCTAGAGAAACATTTAGCACCAAATCCATCTCCATACATCCTACCAAACAAAACTGTAATGCAACTAGGTGTACTGCATCTTGTACACGTTTGAAGTAAAGCAAGAAAGGGCATGCTCTGTGCGGATACAGAGGTAGTAACAGTGTCTCAGGTATATAAATATTGGCACCTGAATATGATATGGACAAATCTCTCAAAGACAAAACCAGAAAAAAATATTTTTTTTTAAATAGTTAAATGGTTTGCTGAGTTATAGAGATCAAGTGCAACCAGCATTTCCTGTTGCAATGACACTTTTAAACCCTGCATATTTTAAATTTAAAGTTCCAGCCACACAAACTGAGAGCAGTGCTAACAGTGCAGTATAACACCTAAAAAGGCTAACATTGTTTAAGAAAAGTCCAAGTTAAAACACCTATTGTATGGCTAGAAAATACTGGTTGATACAAAGTGGCACAAAATTAAACCCCAAACCTATATTTTTTTGAAACTGTTAATTGCCAGGTTACTAAAAATATAAATGCTAATAATTCTGTGTGCCCATCTATAAAATGAATTTCATACCTGAGATACTCTTAGTTACAGACTAAAGGCAAATAAGAAAAAACTGCCCTGCATTTTATGTATTAGAATCTACTGCTTCCTTCTTTGCAAACACAAGGGGAAGCTTTTGCCTGTGGTATTGCACAGAACACATACCACTACAGGATGTTCATAGTTTTCTTCCTCTTTTCAGTTAACCACAAAAATCAAGCACAGTTTTACAGAGAGGAGCCTATTTGGATGCCTTTGTGTATATTTAGTGTCATAAGCCAAGTGATGTTTCTATTTGCTTTGGTTGACTGAGGGGGAGTAAAGGAAAAAAAAAGTCTGCTTACAAAGAATGACCACATCTTAGCTGTGCTGAGAGAGAGCTGTCACATGGTTAGAGGAGCAGGAAATAACTTACAGTTCACTCAAAGCAGGCCTAAGTAATTCTGTGGTTTCAAATCTGAGCCCGTAGAGTTGCTGAAGCTGTATCTTCCAGTATACAGTTTCTTAATATAGCAGCTTACGAACCGGAGAGTCTGGTCCTCCCTGGAGAAGCAGCAGTGGAGGGTGGAGCAGTGCAAGAAGCCTGAGGAATATCATACTCTGGTTTTTGCTTCCCCCTCTCTTATCCACCAAAAGTTCTCTTTTTTATAGCAACACGAACAATGATTTTGGGCCAGTGAAGGTGAAATAGGAGAGAAACGTCTAATGGCAGTATCTCAGGCTGAAGTGCACCCTATGTATGCAGCAGCAAACAGCTGGCTGACATGGAGACTGTCTCCTCTCCTCATCTCTCCTTGTGCAATGCTCTGTTGAGTTAGAAGAATACAAACCACATCTATCCCAGCACTGGGTATGGGTAGGATGACATGTCTGATGAGACACAAAGTTCATCAGCAAGAACAAAGCACTTGTGGAACTGAGAAGTAGTGGGGGTAAGGGAGTGGAGAGAAGAACAGTGAGGGAGACACACTTCTACCTGGAGATCTTTGTGCAGATTATGGATGCAGGGACTGGAGGGAGAAAGGAAGATCCTGGAAGCACTTGAGGTACAAGAGGAAAAGAGGAAATAAGGGGAGAAAACCCTTTTGCTGGGACAGAAGGACAGAAAACTTGTTAAAAAAAAAGTGCACTTGTGATAAGAGTGCAAGGAGACCCCGATGAAAGCTAAGACACAAGATTCAGAGGACAGAGGTCACTGTGCAGGACTTTAAAGCAAATCAGCAGGACTGGGCTTACAAAAGAAATAGTGGTTAAATTGATTCCTAAAATATCATTACCAACTTTACAGTAACCTGCTATATAAAAAATCTTAAAGCTTTATTTTCCACATAGAAAAAGATTCTTTTAAAGTCAATAAATTAGTGCTTCTGTTATAAAATGTACTAAGAAGGTTGTAAAACATCTTACTTTATCCCTAACATAGAGAGATACAACATATTAATATTCATTTATTTTCTTATTCACAAATCACATACAGATAAATAAATCTCTTGGCTGTCACCTTGAGGGAGGAATAAAACATTCACAATTTAGTGCCAGATTCCCATATTCAAATATTCTTCTTGTTCTTCAGCCTAGACAGCAAGACAAGTACTAGGCCTTGCTACTTAAAACTCAGAGAATGTTTTTTAGGAATCCATATTTTAACTTAACCTTTCTTGTAAATAATCACACCAAGTGCTGCCTAACATTTGGGAAAACCATCATCGATAACACTTGAAGTAGCAAACACATTAAAAAAGTACATTTATCTTAGAGGCAAGAGTTATCTTTCCATAATTAAGAGTTCGAATAACGTAATACAGTTTTCTTAGCTTTTCAAAGATGAGAAAGCCACATTTTCTTTTGTTAGGCTGGTGTTTCTCAAATTGCAGGCACAGTACCGCTGCATACAAAATATGCTTGGTGAGCACAGACAGGTTCCTGTATAACTATACTGCTCTGATGCTGCATAGTGGCTAATTAACAAGGGGTGATAAAGGCAAAATAACACATTCGCTTTGAAGGGAAATGAGACGAATGCAGGGGACTTCTGAATTACACATAAAATTCTGAGGGGGAAAATGGTGTGTGAAACCACCTTGCAGAAATGGAAACACTTATGACCTTGATTAGCAAGCCTTAATGTGATCTTTCAGCTTTAAGATAGACACATTGGAGAACTGGAAAATGCATTACCACTGTTTCTCAGAAAACTTAAAAGAAAAAAAAAAGCTGCCTTAGACTGAGGATTTTAAAGCTAGCCAAATAAACAGTACAGGGAAAACAGTTTCAACAAGGTGGGAATGTGTGTATGAAAGCAAGTGCCCAAGGTGAGCTGCAATCTGCAAATCTGCCAGTATGTCATAGAGCTCTGCAGCAACATTTTCCTTGCCAGCAATGATCTCCACAGCACATTAAGTCTACAGGAACTGAGTAATTCATTTAATGAACTTCTTCCAGAATCATATATTCTTAACACAGGCATTCTAATTTGAGATGCCTAAAGTGTCATTCACCACATAAACACAAAGAGGTGTCAGGAAAATTGCATACCTTTAACTCACAGGTAGCTGAAAATACACTACTGAATTTGAAGAATTAAGCAAGTAAGCAGCTTTCTAAGAAAGCGCCCCAATGATTGTTTGCATTACATCTATTTTTTTTGCATTTTGCCCTTACAGGACACTGTTCCTGTCACGTGAAAATCATGGCACACTTCAGGATCTTAGAATTTAACTGGAAATGTCCCTGAAGGTAGCTGCATACCTACTGTGCCCATTTTAGTGGTTATCCAGGCATAAACAACATGTCTGGAAGCCACAGAAGTCAGCGTACCCAAGCAAATATGTTGAGAAACAAAACTATCTTGTACAGCATCTGAGTCATACCATGGTAGAGCGGGCTGTTTAAAACCACCCATGAAGATACACTTCTAGTTCCACTAAATCCATTTTACATGATTTACTGTTACAAGGAAAACAAACTGGCCAATACAAAAAAAATCCCTCTGTGCCCAAGTAACACATAATGCCAACCTTTCTTAAGGAAATTGTACTCTAACATACTAAGAAGCAACTCTGTCCAGTGCCCATGGCACATTTTTGTTACTTCCTATGTTTTATTATCTAGGTATTAGGTCATGAAACCATAAGTCTTCTGCACTATACTAAATTTTATTTCTGTACTACAAAGATTCCTCAAGAGACAAGCCTATGAAACATGCTCACTGGAAGAGAGGACACCATAAATCTTACCACACTGCCTTAAGTTAACAGCAAACTTTCTTCAACAAACTGAACGCTTACAAGCTCAGCAACCCCCATCTCCACTGCAGACAGCTCTGCCTATAAAGGTCAATGAAAGAATCAAACCTTTTGTCATGTTGGTTAACAAACTACTGCAAAGTTCCTAGATGACGCTCACTCATCATATGCAAAGCACTTCAACACTTCACTCTGTTCCAGCACTGAGCTGCCAGTGGCAATTGCTGCCATTGCTGGCACCTGCAGCCACTACCTGCCAATGACAGCAGTAAACAAGTTCTTAATTCCTGCACTACTAGAGACACTAACAGTAGAGCAATAAAGGTCGTAGGAAGCTCTACAGAAAAGACAGGGAAGTATTTTCATGCAGAAGTATCAGAATTCCACCAATAGAAGAGATTCACGATCTAAAGTTAGAACATTCTCCCTCACCACCTTTTTACTCTGAAATTGCATGGTGTAAGATGGACTTTATACACTCTACTTGCTACAAATTCGGCTTATACTAAAACCTTGAGAACCCCAGAAGAGACATTCATAGAAGAAACATTCTAGTGACAACATACAAATAGATATTTATGATCAGATAATGCAGAGAAATCACATCAATTCTCCATTAAAGAAGGAATAAAGTAGAGTCTGTCCATTTACATATTTGCATGAAACAGTAAACTCAATCTTTATCTTTTAACAAGAAACTACCTCTTCTTTAGGTGTTCTCCTAAACAAGTGGTTTCTGGACATCTTGGAGGAAATCTTGTAGTCAAAACATGACTGTTCATCTGAATCCTACAACTTTGCGTTCTAAATTCCTCCACGTGATTCTTAGCTGTGAAAAGCTGATAAGTTACACCACAACAGCCTGTGACTACAAATTGTTTTCATCCTGTTGCGTCTGTATCCTATAGGATTCCACAGCACGTTATCAGGAGCATGAGTGGCATACTTGACCAGCTGATTAACCACAGAGATGCTAGGAGACTTTCGGCACTTGACTACCTCCAAAACAGAGATCTACAAAGTAGCTCAGAAGAGAACGCAAGAGCACTGAAGCCTGAATAGAATGAGGCACTTGTTCCAGGCCTGTATTACTAGATCACCTTCTGTTTAGCAACACATAACACTTCCTAACAGAGATACAGAGTGAGTGAAATTTGTAGTAGGACTCACCTTGCATGTCAAGGCACAAATTTATGTGTCTAGCACATGAGCTACAAGCATGGTCAGGGGAGATGTAACCACTACAGTCACTGAAGCAAAGGCACAAATTCAGCTGATAATTGTAAGTTTCTATCTTAAGGTAAGCTGAATAGGAGATTTAGGTAACAGCTAGTGATGTCTACTGACAATGATAGGATTTTAACACCTAAATTTCTGTCTCTTTCTCCTGAACCAAATCCTACACTTAGTGAATAGATGCTTTATCTCAAATACATACAGCTAAGAGATGCAATGCCTTGCTGAGTATTCACATGTGGTCTCAAAATATTTCTCATCCATGGGAAAATAATCCGTTTGCAGCATAGTGCACTACCTTAGCTTAATAGCAAGCTGTGAGGAAAACAAGCATGAAAAACACTTTATGATAAGTAACCCTACTGTAGATACATGGAGGCAGTTTGAACACTATGTCTAAACCACTTGCTCTAAAGAGTCTGATTTGACCCGTTCCTGAAAAAATCAGTTTTGTAAGCACAGGTTTGGTTCAGAGGAACTGTCAAAAACCAATGTAATTCCCTCTAGGGAAGATTATTGCTGACACGTTGTTTAGGGAAGTGACTCCAGTGGATACTCGTGAGGCATCTGAAGATGTTACACGTCTTTTGATAAACTAGGACAGACCTCAGAAGAAATCCAGGCATAACTCACAATATTACTCTGTTCCATAAGACCCTCTCCTTTACACTTTGTCTTCTCCCTCTGTATCTTATTTAAAAACACATGCCAAGATGAGATAACCACCGCTGAACTGATGACTCAGTTCTTCCTATCTGTTCAAGAGATAACTCCTTTTCAAACTACAATCTTAACCTTTTTCGGTTGTACAGCCTGCAACATAAACTCAAACTGAAGAGCCCACCACTTCTCAGCCACACGAAGTGGCCCATTACTCAGACCTGTAGTCCACCTTCAAATCTTAGTTCATACTGTTTTCATATGCACAAATAATCTTGCAAGCCTTTTCTTGATAAAACCTTTAATTCTTATCAATAAAGAGCTATAACTGCCACTCAGGTTTTTATTTTATCTCAACTATTACTGTAATTCGTCCTTTGGCTCTGACATACAATCTTATTCTGGTCACATGCACTTTAAAAGCAGCCAAAACAGTTTTCTTAGTTTACTGCTGTGTCACTTATCTTTTTGTATTCTTTACCAGTTCCTGTTTACCATCTCAACAATAGCAAGATCTTACAAATAACAACCTATTCCTAGCCTTACTCATTACACCTTATCCAAGTGTTGAGACCCACTTTTCAGCAGTATGAAATATCCGTACTCCATCACCTACTTCTAATGTTATCAAGTACACACTTCTCATGTTTTCTTTCTTAAGGCCTCTCACACATATAGAATTATTTCTACAGAATAAATTAGTTTTTCATCAGTGATATTACTGACCAATATTAATCATGCAAATTATAAAAGTACCTTCTTTATTAAAGATTACTAATGGGGCACCCAGCATTTGCTTTTCCTTACAAAACTTGTTCTTATTCCTTAGGACAAAATTAAAGTGACTTATTTATAACTAAGCAGACTTAAGCAAAAACTTCCAAGTTTGGCATAACCATGAAAATAGTTCATTAATATGCACAAAAGTAATGTCATAGCTCACCTTAGCATAAGTTTACATAGACTTTTATTTCTACGTTATAATAAAAAATAGTTACTGAAAAATTTCTACAGATAGTAAATTTTATACCTGACCTTGATAACAAATGTCAGTTACATGCCTAAGCAACAATGAAAATCCTAAAGGGCTACCTTATGCTGGATACCTACTGCAAGTAGTCCTACATTTGAATTCGTATTTCAACCAAATTAATGATAGCTGCAGCTTTGACTATTAGCCAGTGGCTTGGTTTTGAAAACCTCATCTGTCACGGGCAAAGGTATTTTAATTGCTTATAGATTCAGATAAGCATTTTACAGCTCAGCAAGTGGAGGGGGGGGGGAAAGGAGTAAAAAAAAAAAATCAGTAATCTTCTGTATGTACATTGGCCTACTAGTCCATGAGATTCCCAAAGTTATCAGTAGTAGTCCAGAAACGGTATCAGCCTCAGCAATACACACAGAGCAATGGCTCTCCACCACTTCCCCCACTCCCAGGTCATTTTTGTGTTTACCAGTCATCTTTACTTAAGATGCCATTGAAATTATGTCAGTATTGGAGTTCATAGGTTGTGAGTACTCAATCAAAATTAAGCTACTTGATAAATTCCTTTCTTTTTCCATAGAACAAAAATCGAGTAGCTGAATCCTCAATGTTATTTCAAAGTAGCCGCCTTGTTATCAGTGAAAAACAGAGTCAAAGGAAAGAATGTTGAAATAAATCAGGTCCAGAGAGCCATATGCTTTCTTCACCAAGCCCCTCAGGACTGATACCACCACTATGCCCTTCCATAAGAGCACTATAAATTATTACTACAAAAAGAGCATTGAGGATCATAGTTTAATTTCTCAACTGTTCCTCTGGCATTCATTTCACTAGTAACATAAACACAAGGTCAAGTCAAACATAACCTAAAATTGTTTCGATATGGCAGATGCACATCACACCCTTATCCATGCCACACACTGACAAACACCACCTGTAGCAGCCAGGTAGCACAGAAAATTCAGCTGATGGGAGAGCAGGCTGGTAGCATATTATGAGACTTGCAAGATTTTCCGTTCTTAAAAAGTAGCGTTTACAGTCTGAAGTTTCACTAATAAATAATTTAAACATGGATATTAAGAGATCAAATATTATTACATTACAGCAAAAAGGCATTTATCAGCATAGCATGCCAACACCAAGTCAGGCTAGAAGGTCAATAGTGTCAAGAGTATTATTGGGCTCTGACAAGACAGACATTGTGGATTGAAGTTAGCCAAAGCTGTTACCATCTCGTGGTGCCCATTTCACTTCTCTGATAGACACTGCCCTCCAAGGGACAGAGGTGTTCAATTTGCCCACGAATTATAGTTTCTGAATTGTCACCATTTTTGGCTCATGCCACAGTAAGCTAAGAAAACCCTGGTTAAGTATCTCTAGAGCTTCAACACTCAAGTCCTCAAGACTGAGCAGAGATCCTCAATTATAGTAGGATGAGTCTATGCTTAACCTAGAGAGCATATGGGGCTGGGGGAAAAGAGGAAGAGAATGGGCCACAATTAGAAGAACCTCAACTGGAAAGTCATCTGAGATTCACTGAAAACCACAAGAATGTGTAGTTTCAAGAAAAATACAAAGCAAGTCATGTCTATGAAGCTATCAGCCTGTCACAAATCGCGTGGCACCAAGATACTGTGAAGATATTCACCTCCAAAATCTGCTTTCAACATGCTACTTATGCAGAAAAGTTGAGAACTTGAGTAGGTGAGTGTTACAGCCGAGCGTAACAAAACCAAAAAGTGTGCTTACTTGACAAGAAAATCCAAGTCGTAGAAAAACAAACTGGAAATCAACTTTCACATACAAATTCATATATTATTTTTGAAATTTAGGCAAATTTTTAATTTTTTTTGCAAAGAAGCTAAACATGAAATGTGCAACTAAAAGTAGTTCAATTAAGGTGTTCTTTACAAGTCTATTACTTTTCAAAAAACATGCTTTACGGTCACACCTTCTGACCCGTTTAACTTGGTTACAGTGACAGCATCTTATTTAACCCACCCCAATGTAAATATCACCTACTTCCTGTTCAGTTCCTACATCTTACGCTTTCCTTGCAACAGTCAGTCTGATCAACAATGCCATTTCAAAGTCCAAAGAGCTATGTGGAACCATTATGACTGCACGGATATCCTGCTTTAAATCACAATTTTAAATTCATGAAATACGCTTCATAGCATTACAGCAAGATGGACAGGGTCCGACATCAATATGCTAGGCACTGCACATAAGGCATCAGAAGACAGCCAGGTGACATAATTTCCAATGGCTTCCAAATGTTGGGTTTTTTTTAAAAAAGAAGCTTTTTTAACCCCCATTTTTTCGAAAATATGATTTTTTCTAAAGGCTGCTCCTTTTCTAAAAGAAAGTGGTTAACTGCTGAAGCCTTCAAGTAGCTCTTTAATACAGATAAACACAGTTTTAATACAGTTCCACATTAACATGCAAGTAGGTACTCTGAAAACGAAGAGCTTGCCGATATACTTAGTAACACATTTACTACAAGGCTTTTTCTTTTAACCATTATGTTGCCTTTATATATATATATATATATATGAACAGGAAAAGATGCAATATTTGAGTCGCATCCGAGGACACGAACCTGCTGTTCAGGCTAGGAGAAGTACAGCCTCAACCCGAGGCAGGCCTAGCACCGACAAGACCCTACAACTCCCTCAACATCGCTTTGTGGTACCGCAGGTGCACCTGGGGCTCGTCCCAGCCTCGCCGAGGCCACCCAGCCCCGCGGCCGCTCCATGGCCGCCCAGTTCCCCCCCGTAGAGCACGGGGTCGGCTGCAGGGCAGGGCTGAGCCCCACCGGCCGCCCGCCGGCAGCTCGGTGCCGATGGTCGGGGAGGGGGGGGCACGGAAGGCCGGAGCCGCCCCGGTGCACACGGCTCCGGCGGAGAGGGCGAGGCCGGGCCCGCCGCTCGGGGCAGGGCAGGGCAGCCCCGCCGGGCCGGGCCCGCCCCCCCCTCCCCTCTGGCCGCCGCCGCCGCCATTCATTGCCCCCCAGCACCCCCCCTCGCTCCGCTGCCACCGCCCGGGGTGCTGCGGGCCAGGCGGGCAGGGAAGCGAGGCCTGCGGAGGCCGCCCCCCCTCTCCCGGGCGTCGGGACGGGGCAGCGGAGCGGAGCGGGGCCCGGGTCGGCTGAAACTTCCGTAACGCTCAACTTCCCGGCACCCCGGCCGGCCTGTCCTCACACGCCCCCTGCCTGCCTCGGCCCCCGGCCCTCCGCGCCCCGGGTGGGGACGGTGGGGCTCGGGGTCCCCCGGCCCGGCAGCCCCGCGGGCCGCCCCCTCCTGCCTTCCCCGCCGCCGCGGGCCGGGACTCACCACGCATTTCTTGCCGAGGAAGCTGAAGAGGCTCTCGTTCTCCTGCGGGGTGAGCAGCAGAGAGCCCACATTGGTGACCCGCCGCGGCTGCGGGGGCTGCTGCTGCGGGTTGCCGCTCATGGCCGGGGCCGGCCCGGCGCTGCCCTCGCCGCCCTGCGACTGTTGGCGCCCGCGGCCCCCTCCGCCTCCTCCTCCTCCGCTGCCGCCGCGGCCTCACAGCAGCCGCATCGCGGAGCCTCCCTCTGGGGGCCGGGGAAGGAGGGAGGATGGAGAGGGGCGGAGAGGCCTCGGCTAACTGCCGGCGACCCGGGGATGGGAGGCGGGGAAGGGGACAGCCGCGCCGGTGCCGCTCCGCGCCGGCGGCCGATGGCGCCCGGCCCCTCCGAGAGGCGCTAAACTTCCAACTCCGGCCCGGCTCCGGCGGCCGCACGATCCAACATGGCAGCGGGGGCGGGCGAGACCACAGCGCGCGGCAGCCAGAGGGGAGGCCGGCGAGCGCGCTGCCGCCGCGACCATGCGCCGTGCGGCG
>VUYV01000033.1:5026871-5157316 GCA_008711295.1 Anarhynchus alexandrinus | reverse complement strand
GAGAAGGGGGGGAGGAGGGGAGGCGGGGGGCGCCGCCTCCCGCTCCCGCCCCGCCGGGCCGGGCCGCGCCTCGGCAGCCCGCGCCCTCCCCCTCGATACCTGCCCGGCCGGCCCGGGCGGGGAGCGGGGGAGGAGGTGGAGGAGGAAGAAAAAGGGGAAGAAGAAGAGGAAGGAACGGTCGCCGCTGTCCCCACCGCCGCCTGCCCCGGATGGGGCCCGGCGGGATGCGGGCGTACGGCGGGGACCGGCGCGGCGCTGCCCCGGAGGCCGTGGGAGCCGCCGGGTCAGGGCGGGAGGGGGAGCGCGGGCGGGGGCGCCGGTGGGCGCTGCGGGAGAGGGGCTGTGGGGCGGGGGGAGGCCGGGCCCGGCGTGGGGGGGGGCACCCGGAGCGCCAGGAGGTCCCGAAATCTGTAAAACGGCACCGTTGCCTCGACTGGCCGGGCGGTGAACGGATCGAGAGCAGCCCTGAGGAGAGGGGCGTAGGGGTGATGGCGGATGAGAAGCTCAACGTGAGCCGGCAATGTGCGCTCGCAGCCCAGAAGGCCAACGGCATCCTGGGCTGCATCAGAAGAAGCATGGGCAGCAGGGCGAGGGAGGGGATTCTGCCCCTCTGCTCTGGTGAGACCCCACCTGGAGTACCGCATCCAGCTGTGGGGCACCCGACATGAGAAGGACATGGACCTGTTGGAATGGGTCCAGAGGGGGGCCACAAAGATGATCTGAGGGCTGGACCACCTCTCCTGTGAGGAGAGGCTGAGAGAGTTGGGGCTGTTCAGCCTGGAGAACAGAAGGCTCCGGGGAGACCTTATAGCAGCTTTGCAGTATCTGAAGGGGGTCTACAGAAAAGATGGGGAGGGACTCTTCATCAGGGAGTGTAGCGATAGGGGTAATGGTTTTAAACTGGAAGAGGGAAGATTTAGATTAGATATTAGGAAGAAATTCTTTACTGTGAGGGTGGTGAGGCACTGGAAGAGTTTGCCCAGAGAAGTTGTGGAAGTCCCATCCCTGGAGGTGTTCAAGGCCAGGCTGGATGGAGTATTGAGCAACCTGGTCTAGTGGGAGGTGTCCCTGCCCATGGCGGGGGCGTTGGAACTAGATGATCTTTAAGGTCCCTTCCAACCCAAACCATCCTATGATTCTATGACTGACGCAGGTTACTGAGCGAGTGCACGGGAGGGCCAGGCACAGGGGTTCCGGGGGCGAGGGAACGAGGGTGTGTCGGGAGTACTTCAGTTTTTAGTGAAACCTGATTTAATTTGTAACTCAGAAATCTTTTCACCTTTTGTGACAGGAAGGAAAATGTTTCCTCGTGGTTTGCCATACAGATTGTGTGATTCCCCACCGTGTTGCGTGGGGCGGGTAGTTCATGCAGTCCTGGCGGTGCGGAGGCGATGGTCCCTGGCTGTGTCACCCAGGGAGGCAGGCGTGGGGGTGGGTGTCAGCCATTGCACTGCCTAATGCAGGCTGCTACAGTTTGAGGCGAAATAACCTAAAAATAGTAGTAGGTACTTCAGGCTCTCTGGGGGGTCAGCTGCTGAAGAGAAATCATGTATACAATCAGCAGCTCCCCCTGCTTCTCTCCATGTGGCAGCAACTAGCTGCGATAGAGGTTGAAGAGTTTTCAAAACCTGGAGACCCAGACCACAGCTGCCTTATGCCCAGCCTGGCTTTCAGCTGCACAAAAGATATGCTCATGCTTCTCGTGTGCAAAGGTGAAAAACAGACGTCAAAGTGAGCACCTTGCTTGTTTTCTCCGTTTTTAGGTGAAGAGCGTGTTAGCTTCACATCCTCTGATAAATTCATTGTCCATCTGGAAGGTGCTAAAGCAATCCCCCCATGGTGATTTACTTTGTTTGTATTGTAGGAAAGAACTGCAGAAGCACAGGAGGAAAGTAACTAGAGAAGCACAGGAGGAGAACCTGTGAACACAAGTCTTTGTATGAAGCTGTACTGACTTCTCTTCATATCTTCCAAAAGGTCAGGCAGGAACAGATGGCAACCCCTTCTGCTCTGCTTATAGGCCCTTTTCCCTGTACTTAGGAGCCTTAACCGAGTCCAAAAGTGTAAGGAAGGGAGAATCAGTGGAAAATCCTGAGCTTCCAGCATAAAAAGGATTTAAAATATTTACATATACGGGACTCCACAATCTCCAGATCTTGCAGAAATGGCTTGGGCCTTTGCTGTAAAAGAAAATCAGTAGGAACCAATGCTGCCAAAGTACTTTCCAGCAATCCTGGGTTCTTCGGTTTTCATTCCTTTCTTGTATGTGCATATTTTAATGGAGGAGGAAATATTTTAGCTAAAGAATATTGGCAGTATTTCGCTCATTGAAAATGTATGTAAAAAGATAAAACATATGGAAGCACTTTACAAGACACTGGATATTTTGGGTTTTGTTTGTTGGGGTTTTTTTTATTATTTCATAAGATAAACATTTTATAGCCGAAGCCATTTCAAGGAAATTTACATACCTCTGTTGATGGTCACAGTGTAAATAGCTAAAAATAGAGTACAACTTTGATGGGTACATGCTGGTACTGTCCTCACCTCTTTGACCACTTATATTCCTTGATTTTTTTTCTCATTTCTGTTAACATTTACTGTTTGTTCCTTGTGTAGATCTTGCCGTTCAAAGAGAGTTCTGGGTGTTACGGGTGATACGTTTTGCTTCATACTGTTCTGCTCAGACCAGCTGGCTGATAGCTATTTGTAACGGCCCTTTAACCTTCAGGCTCTATTGTTAGGATTTTGTTTGCTTTTTTAATAGGGGTAGGCAGGAAAGGGAAGAAAAAAGGACTATTTTCAGACCTTCTGTTTCATTAATTATGCAAAAGCTGTTTCTGTTTTTGTATCATGGCAAAGCAGCAAGTCCTGAAGGGAAATGGAAATATCAGTATCTGGTGATGAGACCAAGGGACCCACTGAAAAATAGATTTTTGCCTTTGATACTTACATTTGCAGTAATACCAGCAAACAGTTGCTGTTCCTGCATAAAACATCCAGTTACAAGCAAAGTTCTCCCAAGGAAAGCCAGCCGCTAGAATTACCTGTATATATTTTGAAGAAATTGCAGTGCTCTTTCTGATCTCTCTTAGGGAAATTGCTGTCATTGTTTCTCCGAGGCTTTCCTCTGAATTTCTCACTGGAGTCCTTAGGGTTCAAGCTGTGTCACCCACTGCTGATATCTGTAAACTTTATGGGAAGCTGCTCCTCTGTACTTTTCCATTTCAGGGTACCAGCTCATAGCATCAAGGTATTGAAATACATTGGAAGTGACATAACATGTGTCAATATAAGCAAGTGTAATGATTTTAAAGATTTATATTACAAATACTTATTTAATAAACAGTTTTTATTATCCTTGTCAGTCTTATCTTTGACAGAAAAGGTGTATCTGAATTTTGTCTTTGAATGTGGATCTCTACAGTAACTTTTTGTTGTTTCATACTTTGAATTTCAGAGTTTAAATATTCACACAATTTCAGAAATAACATTCTGCAATTGAAAATGGAGAAAAAAGATCAGGAAAACTTTCTACTTAAAGTTCTTTTTTTCTAGCAATATGAATCATATTTTAAAGGTTTTATCAAAGTCTGAATTATCTAAATGCAAGAAGTAGTTAGTTCTCTGAGGATTTTATTTTTTTTTTAAAGTAGTGTCGCTGCATTTCCAAAATCTTGATTTTGTCCCAGTGCTGAATTTAGGTCACACAGTTTGGTTTTCTTATTTTCCATAAGACAAAGAGACGGTTGATTACACCAAAGAGCAGGCAAGCTTAAAGGAGAACGTGGCTCTCCATAGAAAAAAAATTCCTATAATCTCTTTTCCATCTTGTGTTAGTGACAAGTGGAGCAGCCTGGGACAAGTGCAAAGCTCACTGCAGCGACCACATACACACGGCTGGGGGAGATCAGGAGTGAGAGCGTATGATTACTGTCACAACACGGGAAGGGTATGTCAACAGGGCAGCCCAAGAATGAACAAAAGGGAGGAAGGGCTTGTTTCCCTCAGCACCCTTTTTGGTTGGGCATGTAGAAAACACCAGTCCACTTACTGCAAAACCGCTTGTGGTAACCGAAAAAAGGAACTGTCTTTGTGGTTGGAAGTGGGTTTTGAGCTGTGAAGACAAAAGTTCTCTTTTTTAAGTAAACCACGTTGTTTTTCTCAACAAAGACCTCATCGAAGAGGACTGTATTTGCATCACTACTGAATCGATGCAAATAACATATTAGTTATTACGATGACGAGAGGTTCATTCACTTCTACTCTCTGTGCACTGAACCTTTAAACGTTTAGAAATCCCAGCCTGCTCTGGAGGTAACTGAATCATCTATTAAGTTACGGCTCATTTCAGATTCAGTCACTGCATTTCCTTTCTCACAGAGATTTTATATTATCTGTTTCAGGCGGGTGATAGTCTGGAAGAAAGAGGATCTGGAGTCTATAGTGTTTTTTTTCTCTATATTGAATTTATATCCTGTAGATTTCTGTTACAGAAGGACATGAATTAGCAACAGAAGTTGCAAAAGTTGACAATTATGTTTTATTTTAATCAGCCAGGAAAGCCTCTGCTGATTCCATATGGATGTGAAAGTGTAGTGTCAGTAGGAAGAATCCTCTCCTTTTGTGGGCCAGCCGCACAGCAGAGCGTCCTTGCTGCGAGAGTGAGCAGGCTGGAGCCTGAGAACCAATGCTGAGGGACAATAAGTTCTTTCATTTCTTGCACGAATGCCATCCTGGGTGGCAGCTAGAACTTTTTCTCTCCCTGTAGTGCCTGTTACGCATGTCTTTCTGTTTGCTGTATCTTTTTTAGATCAAATTTTCGACCTCAGATTGTTTACTTAAAGGGAAGCAATTTGTGGCCTTCCGTTTTGCTCAGTAATGGATAACTGATTTTGCTTTGGATGTAGAATCGTACTTTGAATTTGTGGGGGTGAGATATGGGCAATTCTGTTTTAACTTTGAAATCAGTTATGGGGATATCGAGCTCTTTTCAAGAGTTCCTCTGCAATTCTTTTGTGGCCTGAAGCATCGGACTATATCACTCTCCTATTCAGGACTGTGGAGAAGGTGGACTAAACAACATACTGGAATTTGAGGCATCCTGTCTTTCCTCTTAATACTTATTTATCGATCATTGCCTGCAGTAACTGTGGAACCGTTCTGTAGCTGCTCTGCAAATTAGGGGAAAACATTTTTCTTTCCCCAGCCCAGCTAGCCTGTAGCCTTGCATCAAAGCTCATCTTCAAAATTGTGTAGCACGAGGTTTGTTGAAACACTCTTTTTATTCTCTTTGCTTGGTTTATACCTCACCAGGGGTATGACTTCTAAGTTTAAAACCCGGCAATAACCGTGAGTGGAGTAAATAAGTTCATTTTGATTTATCCACAGGTACTAAAAGGAACGTTTATTCCTTCCTCTAGGTTTCCTGGCAGTTTTTAAATTCAATGTAACGAAACCTCCCTTCAGCCATTAATCAGCCACCATAAAGCTCAAGAACTTCACCAGTTAAAAACAGAAAAAGAAAAACGTGTTCTTTCCTTACTGCGATCTGCAAATCCGTTGTTAGAGAACATTTCCTTAACAACAGAAATCTCACTCTGGCTTTGAAACGCCAGTTCTTGCTTGCAGCGTGACTGACCTCCCACCCTAAGTGTGGTTCTGACCAGGAAGCCTCGTCCTTACTGAGCAGAGGGGAGCACAGGCAAGTGCACCCCAAATCCACCCTTTTTACTGTACGCACTAAGTACCATGTACATACTCGCCCTCCAAGAGCTGGCTTGAGATCCATCGTTTACTCTCAATAGGTCAATGGACAGCTGATAAATATGTAATGCAGCTCAGCAACAGTTGCAATGTGGATCCTGATGGATGACTTAATAACTTTAATGTAGTTTTTATTTATTTATTTATTTATTTATTCTTTTAATTCTGTATCTGTCATTTAACAACCCTAAGGAACAGGTATGAACCACACACCTTGGTTCTTGTTGGGGTTGTGCTGGGGCTCACACCACTAGATCCTTACTGCAGCCCTGTGGTGTGTCGGGGCTGGCCGTGTCCTGCCAGGCCTGTTCTGCTGCTGCTGCCCTCCACGAGGCCAAAGAGCGAGATCCCATCAAAGGTCAGCCTTCATCTGGCAGATGGGTCCAGACCTGGGGCTCCTCTGTTGCACCACACTGTCTCTGGTGCATTAGTATGTCTTTAATCATCTTACTTCTGTGTGGTTTTGCTAGTTGATGCAAATATTTAGGGGGGGGGAAAAAGCAAAAGAGCATTCTTTATGCATCAGTGTTCTTGAAGGTGTATGGCTCCACTTCATAAAGCAAGACGAAGAACGTGCGTATCTTGATCAGCCTGATTTTTGTGTTCAGGGAGTTTACTCATATCAGCTCCAGGCCAACTAGAGCCACTGGTGCAGTGAACTAAATTGTTTTTATAGGAAAAAAAGAATATGCTTAACAAATCTAGAAGCTTAACAAATGCATGCTATATGAGCTTTAACAAATATAAACAACATGAAATTGAACATGCTGCAAACTGGCTTGAGAAGATGGATTTTTTTCCAAAACCATATGTGCAGTCAATTGACTGTTGCTTGTGTGTGTGATGCATCAACACAAAAATCTGCAGTCTGTCCAGTTGTGTCACCTCAGAGATAAGCAAGCCTGAAAGTAAGTCTTTGTTTTTGATTGCATCCTAGTAAGTAAAGATAGTCAAATTTCCTTAAGACCTTAGGAATATCTAGAATTTATCAGACAGGCAAGTTATTTTAATTGGTACTTTCCTGGCTACCCTATTATTACTTTCAATTAAGGACTCTTCCCATGGTATGTTAAGATGGCACATACAAATGATATCAGTGCTTTATGTGGATATCTATTTTGCTCATGCTCATCAACTCAACCTGAAGAAGAAGTTGTCCTAGGGGAACTAATCTAGTTGATTTTTTCTTTTTTTCTTTTTCTAACTAAAATACTGCTATGTGTGTAGCGCAGCAGTGCCTGAAGCACCGTACAGATTTGGTGCCCAGGTGCCTTGTAAACACGTATGAGAACCCAACGGCTGCTCCGGAGGGAGGCGACATTAAACTTGGAGAATATCCACAGGACTCCACCTCCTAAAACTAACCATCCTTGAATAAATATTGATTCTGTGTGCTACAACCTGAAGTAGAGAAATTTAGTTAAGTTCCTTTAATCAGTTTTCTTCCTATACTTTTTTGTGGCAAAAACAACATGTGTAACTTTTTTTTGGTAGATGTCATGGTTCTTCAAGCCTACCATCACATGTGTGAAATATATATATATTTATCTCAGCTTCAGACCCACCATTTTTCAGCTGACAGAATATTTTTGGACCAGAACTTATGGACCAGAACTTATTTTATTTGAACTTTAGGGTTGATTTTGCAGTGTTTGCTGCAATGGCATAACATACAATGCTGACCTGCTTTGTCCAGTTAAGTTTCTTGGCCTTGAATTTTATCGCATCTATTTAAAAGATGAAACCAAATGCCTTCGCTTAAAATACTCTCACAATAATTACAGTACGACGAGCTGCTGTTCAAAAACTAGAAACCTACAGCACAGTTAATCAGACTTTCTGGGAAAATTCTTGCTCCTGCTGTAGCAGCTCTTTCACAGAGGTCATGGCGGGGAGCCAGAGGAGGTTGGTAGACAGCTAGGCAACCAGAAAAGAACAAGTTTGTCAGCATGTACAGCTGATTACCGTGAGAATAATTTTCCATAAGCATAGCCTGCAGAGTGTTTGCTTAAGGGGGGGTGGTGGTGGTTAATTTTTCACTAAACTTCCTAAAAGCTAAGCCATTTTTAACTGTGGTAGAAAGTAATTTGTTCAAATCAGATGGAATAAGTCTCAGTGCAGTTTTTATACTATTTTAATACTACCTACACATTGCAGTAGGATGAGGTATGATATTTCAGTATATATAGATGATAAAGGATTATTCTCATAATGATACATTATGACAATTATTTTGGATAGTTGTTTTGATTTCTACTAGCTACAGTGTTCGATTCAGAACAAGAAAACACGAGACATGTTCTTAGTGCAGAATAGACAACCGTTAGTTATTATGTTCTCCTGCTTGTGAATGTCATCTAGATTGCCACCATGTAACCATAGGAAATAAATTCTCTTTCTTTTCTAGGTTGCTCATGGTTATAACCGTAGCGTAACTCTGTGGGAATATGGGTGGTCTTACAAGTTTTATGGTGCTCTGTAACCCAAAATCTCTAACCAAGTGTAACTGAATCATAGTTCCAATCTCCAAAGCAGGTTTAGGTGTGTTCAGCTGCTGCGCTGTACCTATGCTTCCCCTTTCTCTGGCTACCGTGCAAGGTCAAGGCTGAAAGAGAGTATTGTACAGGTCTGTGTCCTATGGAGACTTCCTTCACACTGAAATAATCCGGAGTTAGCCGGTTGCCTAAGGAATGGTATAAAGTAGATGGGCTGGAATAAATGCATGAACGCTAAGCTTTCAAAAGAGAAGACAGAAATCAATTCATATTTACACTGAAAAAAATGTTTTTGACAAAATAATAACCTACTCAATTTTTAATATCATCCTTGACTATACAGAATGTTTGCCAAAGTCTCTATAATCATGTGTGGTTTATTTCAAATATGATGCAATACATAACCTGCAGCCTGCTTAATTTTGCAATATGAGCTGCCTTTATCCATTATTTATTGTCTTCTAATATGAGGAGGATCAGAACATTAGACAGAAAGAGCACAGTGGCTTTGAAGATGAGTCATAGGAATGAGATGCAATTCAGTAGTAGAAAGCGCTGTGCTGAAGTGTCTCGGTTGAGAACGACCGAGGGGGAGGCCCGAGAACGGTTGGGAGCTGCCCTGGCAAGGTGGCCTTGGAAAGGGGAATGCGAGTCCCAGGGGCTTCGGGGGAGAGATTCCCGCTGAAGCCAGAGAGGCGTTAGTGCCATTGTGTAAGGCCCTAATGCACCTTATCAGAAATAATGTGTGTGATTCTCTCTGCCCGTTTTCCAGAAGATGAATTTAGATTGGAACAGGTTCGGAGGAAAGACAGAACGTCTGGGAGAACAGCAAAGAGGAGATGAGGTATTACAGCAAAACAAAATGGCAGAAGACCTGAGAAAAGAGATAACTGTGTAAATATAGTGTACTTCCTGATCATTGCATAGGTACAGTTTTGGTTGAATAGGTGTAATTTCTGTGCATACATGTAATTTCTAAGTGATCCACAATGACTGCAACCTCGTTTATGATGGGATGAGGGACTTAATGAGGAACGCATCAGAGAAGAAATATCTTTTTTTAAAGGAAAGGGCAACATTGATTCAAGAAAAATGCTTAGAAATGAATAATGGATACATTTAGACAGAAATTTGCAGATTCCTAATTGTGAGGATAGTCTGTAACGTGTCTCAGCAGGATTAAGTGGGGCCAAAAATTGAACTGCTTTTAAGATGGAGCTCAAGACATTTATCAAAGCGGATCTGTGAAGTGTTGCTTTTACCACCAAAGGACAGGACTCAATAATTCAGAAAATCCCTTTAGTTTTTCTCTTCATATTTGTCTTTTAGGTATCTTACCATCTAAAAAGTAATAATAAAACCAGTCACTGCTATGGAAGGAATTCAGAATGCTTGTGTCTTAAGTTGTGTAAAAATAATAAATAATGTGGGGTCTGTTGGAGAACAGTAGCTTCTAAACAAATCTGTCAAATCTTAATTTAAGTCTCTGTTTAGTCTGCAGCGGTGAAATTGCTCTGAATAGAAAATACACGATAAAATATGTCTGACGGGTCTTGTCAAAAAGCTTTTCCATTCTATTTAGCACTTTCCAATAATAGACAATCTCTACTGCATTTAATGAAAAATAATAAAACTGCTGAAGCCAGAACTGATTGCTGGTTAGTTTAAAACAAAAAAAGTTTATAACCTCTCTTTACAGTGTACTGCTCGCTCTCTGTATCTGGAAGTCAGTGGTTAAATAAAGTCTCTCTGGGAGGAAGTTTCCATTCTGAGTCATTGGATTGACAACCTTTATAGAAATTTAAATGCAATCCTATTAAACAATACACTTCTATAAGCGCTGAAGGATGGATTTCTTTCACTGGGTGCGGGGGCACGAAGCTGCAGTATCTCAGAGAACAGCTTGAAGAGAATTTGTGTAGCTATGAAAAGCAATAAGGCTGGGAACTGCCGGGCTAGAACACCTCTAGCATCCCATCAGGAGGACGAGCTATCTAATGGTACAGGACCCACCGGCCTGCAGCAATTATCGAAATGGTGTTTGCCCGCAGGAATAAAGCAACAGCCACATAAATAAAAAATTGTTGGGTTTTCTTTCAATACCCCATTAGAGCTGGATATTGTTCTTGCAAGCATCATTTGAAACAAGTATGTCAATAAAATGCAAATATCTGTCACAATACTTCCTGGCATGTATTTTAAACATACAAAATGTAGAAAAACAATTTCCTCTAGACTTACTTTGTGGATTCATCAACATTTGCTCTATCTGCCATAACTATCAATTTGGCTTCATTTTGAGTTCGCTCTCATGCAACTGCAGAATTTGGCCACAGGTTTTTACCCTTATAACCTCTGGCTAACCTATAAGTGAAAAATGTAAATGTGCTAAAAATGATAAACAAAGGCAAACACCACTCTTGTCACAGAAAAATAAGATACGCATAGGGAAATCATTTTTTCCAATATTAAAAATAATCATTTGGTGAATGTAAAGGCCAGTCAACCCACTCAGGATGCTGAGCATACACACCAAGGAGAAAACTAGACAGATCACAGATGATGTTGTAATGATGCAAAGGATGAATGCTGAAAAAAGGAGATGGGAAGGTGTTGGACAGCTTTCTGGAACAGCAGAGAAGACAACACCAGCAGGCTGGGAGTGCATGAGATGTCTGTTCTGATTGAATCCCAGCACTCACAAATGCCAGGGCACAATCACGCTTCTCTGGAGCTGCCCCCAGTCACTGGGCTGGGGTCATGGTGAAGCCTTTGGACACAGTCCCTCCTTGGTGGTGGGCAATTCTCAGTGCAGCTCTCAAAACCTACGCAGATACTTGAGCATGAAAACCACCACTCCCAACATAACCCCTTCTGCTGGTCATGCACACGATGCTGTGCAAGTCGTTTCTTGTTTTCGCCCTTCCGCTATCACAACCTCTAGATTGCTTAAGATATGACACTGGTCTTGGCCTCCTGGGGAAGGGCATCTCAGGGTGATTGCAAGCTATACGTGTGGATGCAAACCCGGTATGGCTCGGCACTGTGCTTATCAGAAGAGAGGCATTCCAAAAGAGAAATGCAGTGAGGCCCTGCCACTATTAGAAAATACTACTATCAACAATTTCTGTCTTGTAGCAGTGATTTTATCCACCGTCTCCACCTCTACGTGTTGTTTCTTCTTTGTTAATTCAAAGCAAACAGTGGTCGGCTGGTCTAACTTTCTCTTCTCCCTCAAAAGCAAACTTAGTCATAAAAGTCCAAAGTTTGTGTTTCACTGTACTTGTTTTTCACTTGAAGAAACTGAATAGCTAAAGTTATGCCAAAAATTTTAACAAGCAAACAAATAAAACTCAGTAAACAATCTACACGACTGAGTTGTGTTTCAACACATGTTTCTGAGCCAGCAATCAGAGATTTAAAATATTTGGAAACAAAGTCAGCCGTTGACCAATGTGGTCCATAAAGTTAATCAGCCGTAATATACTCCTTAAAGATTATGAGTACTTTCACACCGGGGGGGGGAGTAACCCCTCTCCCCTCCCCCTGGCAAAACAGGCACTTTACAAGTCTGTAACGCATCAGTACTTCACATCTCATGATAGCCCACAGTCCGGAAAGCAGCATGCTCATTTACAGTTGCTTTCATTAAAATTGCCATGTATTGCAGAGATGGGAGCATTTGTGCATGTATGTTTATATATATGTATGTTTATATATATATGTGTATTAGTAGATATATCATCACTGATTTTTCTTGTTCTGCACAGCTGTTCCAACGGGGATGCATCCTGGGCACTTCATTATAGAAAAACTCTCACCAGAGAAGAGGCATTTGCCTTCATCAAGCTTGAAGAACATCCTTTGTCTTTGGCCTTTCAAATGCATATTATACTGGAACTTTTGTACCAGCTAAGGCTATAACTGGATTTTCAGTGTGGCTGTACTGTCTGGATGAGATTTTAAAGCCCATGGCCCTGAGGACAGGCAGGACTTCCAAGAAGGTAAAGCTTTTTCTTAGAAAGCTTTGAATAGCTCTGCTTCCTCACATGGATTTTTGAAGTCACTGCTGGTCATCCAATATAATTTGAATCTAAAATCATGTGAAAAACCTTCTGCTCTCAGGGTGCTGATGTGTTTGTGGATTTTGTGAGCAGCTGTAAATGTAAACTTCCTCCTATGGTAAACATTTACGATGAATCAGAGTGATCTGTAGTGGGTGCAAGTTGAGCTCAGTAGATGTGTGAGACTTTAAATGCACTGTGAACCTGACTGGTTCTATGGCGTGTAGTCCTATCTGCAGTGAGGTAGATGAGATTTTTACTAATGAAAGGTGTCAGAACAATCCTGGACCCCCAAACAGCTGTAACTCAGTGTTCAACCCTTTTGTATTCTCTTTTCAGCCGCTCCCTGTTTTAAGACTTCAAAACCTAAACTGTTCTATCAAAGCCCTTTTTGATATATTACTGCAAAGACTTCTGCCTCTCTTGAGCTGAATGGCAGGCAGTGAAGGTATAGAGGCCTGATAATAAATATTAAGATTTTAAAAATATATGATTATTGAATGAAGGAATTCCAAATTCTCCTGCTTTGGTTGTGTCTTGTGTAACTATGTGAATGTTAAACAAATCTTTTTTTTTATTGATAAATCTTGATGATGATAAAACTGGATAAATCTTTTGGCGTCTTTCATTTCATAACAATAAAGTTATTTCCAATGCTCCCTCATTTTGCCCCGTCACAAATGCTGGAAAACAGAAACTATATTAAGGTGTTGCCCATTCTAATACAGGCAGTTAAGCAAGTGTAGAGAACATGACAATTAATATGGCAATCAGTATGATGAATGATGGTGACCAAGCTTTCTGCAATTATAAAACCATCTCTGGGTTCTCCCAGTCTCGCTCCAAATTTTGTTCAAACTGATGAGGCAAAGTTTAAAATTTAGAGGATTTTTCCATTGAAATTGTGCGCTTGTCTTTATTCTGCAACGATGGACTGCAAATGGCAGGAGAAGAGATTTGGGGAAAGGTTCCAGCTGCGTCACGCTCGGGGTCGGGCCTGGAGTGCTGCAGGAACAGCTTCTACTCTCAGTGACATTTTCAACCCAAGAAACGCAGCAGGAGATGAAAAGGTGGGTGGAGTGGCTAGCATTTAAATGAGCCAGGCTGCTTCTAACATCAAAAGATTCAGTTCAAGAATTGGCCAAAGGGTCAAACAGATTCCTGCCTTGCCTAAGGAAGTATTTCCATAATGAATCTGGTCTGCGCAAACGCTTGCTACAAACATGGAGCCAGGCAAACTCCTGCGTTTGCCAAGGGCTTTGTGTTGGGCTAGGAGTTGTCCTCTTTCCTTAAATGTTGGACATTTAACTTCTGGACAGTGTATCTTACCCAAATTACATCTGTACTGTAACTTTTCGATGCTCTAATATATGTTCTCAGTTTATTGCACAAGGTTCTGGTGTCTTTGCTCATTGGGTGAATAATTGGGCTGGTTTGCTATATGCACTTTTAATATCTCTTACTTAATCTCTAGAAATTCACAGGTAGCTAATTATGGCCTTGTTAAGTAAGATTTCAGGGAAGCATTTTCTTATGGTTTGCCTTTACAACTTTATATATATGTGTATAAAGGTATATCTCTTTGTATTCTTATGCTTCTTCATGAGTAAATGCTGCCATGTGGTGTCCTGGAACATCCCTTCTCAAGAGAAGAAAGGATCGTGGGAAGGAGGTCTCAGTGAGGATATATCCCATCTGGAATCCCTGTGGGTATTTCCTGAGTCAGCAGTTCCAAAATGAAGACCATCATCTCCTTGAGGGTAAGGTGTGGCATAAAGCCCAGATGAATAATTCCCTAACAGCTTAACCTTCTGAACTGGAAACTCTGAGAGCTGTGTCCAGAAACATGTGGGTGCTGGGTACGTCCAGCCAGGCTTGTGCCTTGGTCCTGGCAGAGCAGCAGAGCTGGTGGTGACAAGGATGATGGGCAGAGAGCAATCCTGGTCCTGGTGGGTTGAAGTGGAAGCACTTGGACGTTGTCTGTTTTCCTGCGTGAGCTTTGGGCAGCAGAAGGCTCTGAACTGCTGTTCTGTGTCATACCAGGAGGATGGACAAGACCTGTCCCACCTCTTCCTCTCACCAGACATGATCTCCACACCTTGCAGGTATAGGGGAACTGTTGAGCAGCAAAACCTACCGGCCTTCCCATTTTCCCCCCATGCTTCTCGGAGCAGCTAGTCCTGCAACAGGGTCAAGGGAAGGAGCTGTACCCAGGTGCTGTGAAGTTCAGCCTTCTGTCCAGAAACAGAGAAATGGCCTCTGAGCTTTGCTCACAAGGGGTAATGCCAATGTAGGACCATATTCTTTGCATGACTATCTGATTTTTTGAAGGAGGATACTCTTGTGCTAGGTTTTGCTTTACAGCCCAGCTCATACTCAGGCACTGATTTTGGAAAATAGTTGTAATTAACAACAAATATCTTAGGGTTAACTTGTGTTTCAGTGTTTAAAAAGAGCAGTTATTGTTACTTTGTACATTAACTTTTGTGAATGCCACTTTATACGTGCACTTAGCCAACGCAAAAAGAACTGAAAACACCTCTAAAGGTAAAGCAACCAGTGCTATAATATATAGTTCCTCCCATAGGTTCACCACAAAGGATCATGCCAACCCCTTGACGCAGCATGTGGAGCTCTATATTAAGCTATTTTAATGGCTTTCAATTCAGTTTTGAGCTTTAGAGCTTGTTCTTGAAATCCATATTTAAGATAGTCTGTAAGAAGTCATTTGGAGTGCTGAATTAAATATCATCCACAGGGCTCAAAAAATCATGACAATGTCATTTATATGAGGCACAAGGGGTGGGATTCGTTTGACTGTGTGCAGATCGCTCCAGGAGCTATCTACATCTATGCTAACCGCATCATTTTCCCTTTATAACCAAAGAAGAGAAATAAGGACTTTAAGGGTATGAGTCAGCTGATCTATTTCAGATATCTAGTATATGATGAGATGAACTGCACCTTAAAAGCAACTATTACTCCCCAGTGGCTTCGAGAGGAGCCTTGGTGACCAGTTCAGCTATAGACAGTTGTACTGGTGATATCCAAAGAGAGGTGGATCCCACTGAGATGACTGACAGTAATTATGGGCATGCCTTTCAACAAACGAGCTCAAGCACTACACATTTTCCTCTTAGCCCTACAGCTGTTTGCATATTAAACAAGCCGGTAATACTCTATCATCAACAATATTCTTGGTCTTCTCTTTTCGCTCTCCACAGTAGATTGCTGACAAGCCTGACTAGTCCTTTAAAAGTAGAAGAAATTGCCGTATTTACAAAAAAAGACTGAGAAAAATAAGTCTGCATCTTGACAAATCTCAGAGTGAAGGCACAGCTCTCTGTTTTTAAGCAAACTGAAATCCTTTATGTATTAATTTGAACAATTTTGACTCACTTCTGGGAGTAAGACGTTGCCACTGCAAATGTGGCCATTATGTTCTTGATAGACATATATTAGCTTGCTGCTTTTTTTTTTTATTATTAATTTTCTGGGGCTGACCTCAAAAGGGTTTTTCAAAAATCATTCTTAGACATTAGCCAAAGTCTCAGAAATCTTTGTAGCATGGTAAGTTATCAGAATATTGTGCACTTTTTGCATAATAGAACACAGCTCTGTTCTAAAGTCTTCTGAAACAAGGATTATTTTTTAGACTCAAAAGGCTGCTCTGTAGAATTATGAGAATCAAAAAGGGGGGGGGGGGGGGGGGGGAAATGAGAGAAAAGTGAAAAGAAGCTAAATTTACTAAAGAAAAAAGCCTTTCATTTTCACCCACAAGATGGTGCCACTTCCTCAACTTAAAGCACAATTTTCTGTTGAAAACAATATAACTCTTACGAAATTAATTCCCATGAAAAGGGTGATGGAGCGCAGAAGTCCTACTAGTGCCTTTAAAACAGTGTTTAAATGGGATTTAAATGACATATGGTCCTTGTGCTGGCCCTCTCCACGAGAGTAAGATACATCCTGCATGAATTCAAGGACACGTTTGCTGATCTGCGTGACAGAAGTAACCTGCTAGTGCATATCGTCACTGGTAGCTCTTCAGAGTCACATCGCTCAGTCTGAGTGGGCTTCTGTTTCTTTCTGTGCCCCGTGAAAATAATCATTTAGCAAATTTCAAAGCATTATATCTAAGGAAACGTACTGAAGATGGGCGATGTGCACAGATATAACTGCAATTTGAAAAGAGTGGGGTTGCCAACGTGTGGCTGAGAACACGTCTGAGAGCCTTCGTTGCCGGGAATGATTAATCAAGTGGAAAGCTACCAGCTACCAGCTTTCCTCTGGGTTGCTGCTGAGTTTACAAAGTTGGCAGTTAGAAAAAGAAGACAAAACACTGCGAACTTTTAAACTAAATGCATAGGGAGAGTAAAAAACTGGAACATTCACAATGTAATTTTTATGAAGAAGATTCACAATAGAAGATTATGAAGAAGATTCACAATATCATTTCAGAAGAAGAACTTTTGTGATGGCAACTGCTCTTTATTATTATTGTCACCTCATTAAGGGTGAAAATCTGAAAGATTAAGAAACCAAATTACGGTTTTGTACACTTCATCTGTAAAAATGTATTCAAATCAAATACTGAAATGGCAGGAGATGGCACAAGAGGCAGCCCCATAGCAGCTCTCTGTCCCTGTCCTCACCTGCTCTTTGCTCATCCCCTTCCAGTCCCTCTGGATGCCCTTTTGTCGGGCCTTTGCCCTGACCTTCTCCCATCCATACTGCAGCATCTCCTACCTGCTCCCCTGGTTGCTTCCCCTCTTTGCTTCCCCTCACACTCATTTAGTAGCTGCTTTCTCTGTATATCAGGTAAAGAAGTGAAGTGGAGCAAAACAGCATGGAGGGTCTCTTTGCCTTGATTTGGGGTTCAAGTACCCCAAAAATAGCATCTAGTGATGTGAAATCTTTGGGCAAACCTGACCGTGTGCATCATTGCCAGTCCAACACATGATGAGAATATGTTTTAATTTACTAAGAATAGAGGCGTAATTTTGTGTTTTATCATCGAAATCCTCATCTTTATTTAAGGTGGACAAACCAACCTTTTAATCACATGATTTGTGTGCCTGATTCCTACTGAAAGTCAAAACAGATAGGCTCCTACATCTCTCAGGCAGTCTTGTGAGTTTTATTCCAGAGTGTAATCCAAAACTGTTTCTATTCACACGGTTAGGAACAGCAATGAACTCTTTTTCAAATGTGGAAACCCCGATACCGGTAGCTGGATGACAAAGCATGAATTCGCCTCCCAACCATGAAGCAAGTCATTGTCGCAAGGTAATTTCCCACTCACACCTGACTTCTGCCTGGCCCAGGTGATATGGTGTCATCCATAGGGTGACCCCTAACTCTGGGGGCAACGGGTTGTTCACTGCTGAAGCACGTTACTATCCCAATGGGTGTCAAAAGGGATCGTTTAAATCAAATTGCGTAAGTATGGGATTTTGCATGACTCAGGGTAGTAGGATGGCTCCGTACCTCGTTTGTTTGAGCAAGCTGTAAGCCTAAGGATGTGTCCCAGCATAAGTCACACAGGGTGTTTCTCCAATGCCTAAGTAATCCGGTTCCTTATGGGAGTTCCCCGTATGCATATGCAGCCTATGCTTGAAAAATGAAAATTAGTTTAAAGATGAGACACAAACACTTATGGAAAATGACTGTACTACTTCCTTATTTTGCACAAAAGTCTGGATTTGAGGTTGTGTTGCAACGCCCTTGGTTTTTACCTGTTATGTAAGAAGCAAAATTACATTTCTTTTTTATTAAAACACTGAAAAAGGGAAGATGAATAGAGAGAAGGGAGGAAGAAAGCAGAAAAAAGCTTAAAAATTAAGGTTAAGATTTTCAAAGAAGAAGAAGTGTATATAAATTGGGTTAAATCTTATTAGAAACCTCAGTACGCCATATTTCTAAATAGTTCCACATTATAATATCATGTTTTTTATATTATACCATACTTTTAGAGAAAAAAACCTTCTCATTTGGTAGTCTTTAAAGTCATGATTAATGCCTCTTCTGCAGAAAAAAAGTGTTGATTTCAGACAGTGGCTTTTGTGTTTCACAGTTAAAATTGAATCATATTTCCTTGTAAAGCAAAACAAAGCTCTCTGGTAGGAAGGGGAAGGAAGAAGGAAGAGCAAAGGCAGGAAAATATAGCTTCTGTAACTGGGTAGCATTTGGAGCACATGATCCGAACTGTATTCTTTGGGCCAGGAAAAACATTTGCCTTTTTGCTCTTATTTTCCTCTCTACAATTCATGGAAAACTTTTTTTTTTTTTTTTTTAGAACTAGGTCTGATTGTTTGGGACTGATTTTTAGCTTGCTGTGCTAAGCTAAATGTAGCAGCAGCAAGGTTAAGGTGATCTGCCTGACCAAGGTTCTCATGCAGACAGAAAGCAGAAAGGATGGAGAAAACATAATGCAAAGAAGGAAAAGAAGCTGGAAAGGAAGTTCATACATTAAAAGGATGATTATTAGAAAGCACTTGTGTCAGAGGCGTGAGGTGGTTCTCTCCCCACCACTGATTGCTGGTTCCTTTTTGGTGCCAGGGCTGCTGAGCATAGCCACCCCTGCGGACACAGCTGCCCCAGGGTGCTACGAACATCACCCATTTGCTCTCTGCTTTAGCGTGGTGTAACGAAGCTGTGCAATGCCAGTGGGTTTGGGGTGCTGGTTCACAGTTCTCCCATCCCTGTTTCGTCTTCAGCACTTTTTAGCCTTTCCTCTTTCACTTCTCCTGCACAAAGAGCTTTTAAAAGGCCAAGGGGCACGGCCAAAGGGAACACTTCTGCAAATATCTTTATTTATCATTTTTCTACTAGCTGGGAAACAACTTTTTGACAAGATTTCATGAGCCTGAGTGTTCAACAAAGAAAAGGGCTAAAGCATTTCAGAAAAAACAAATCCTTTGGTTCTGTTGGTAGCTTACTGTTGCCCTCCCTACATATCCAAGCTCTGTTTTACAACACAGACTTTAGATAATGAGTGTATAGTGTGAAGTGCATTTTGTGAACAGTGGCTTTCTGATTGTGATTTCCGTATATGACGAGGTATCTTTTAGATAAGCCAAGACTTATTTCCCACAAAAAGTGTTTTCTCAAGTGCTGCCTAATTATTTTTTTTTTAGCATCCAAAATATGAATATTTATTATCGAAAGGAAAAATCTTCTTTTTCAATATGGAGTAATAACCTGATCTCATGGGTTTTCTATGTTTCTGGCTTGTTTTCAATATCACGTTAGAAAATCTACGAAGATTGTGGAGACAAGACTTAGAGACAGGCCCCAGCTTCTGCTCTCTGGCTGTACAATAGAAACAGAAGAAAGTTGCCTTGCAGAAGTATGTGGGAAGTCATGGCTGTTCTTTAGCTTCCTTTTTAGTCAACATAAATTGACATTTTTTTCTCCTTATTCATTTATCTCCTGCTGTTGCTTGCAAGTACCATCAGCCGTACGGGCCTGTGAGTCAGCCACCTCTCTGCATGAAGCTGAACAATAAATTCCATTTCTTCCTCCTTGCACTTTAAATGTAACTTCATTCCTCTGTTCAACTAGGAACAAGGTCTGTTACTTACTCTCTTCTTGAGGGATGAGATTGCCAAATCCCTTTTGTGTGACAACAAAAATTCATCTACGTTCAGAAAAAAGTGAATGCACAACATTTGTTTTATAAGAGGGTACCAAAATAATGGCAATATCACTGAAAAAAATTAGCAAGAGGTCTCTGAGTAAAGTATTTCAGCATCTCAGACCTGGTGACTCTTATCTTCAGGGTGATTCTTATCTTCAGGGTGATTCTTATCTTCAATGTTCAGCGAGGCAGCCCGACTTTTCTCTATTTGATAGTTGTGCCAAGAGTTGGGGAGCCACAGATCTGATTTTGTGAGAGTTGTTACTAAAGCATTTATCACTCCAAAATGATGTTCTGAGTGTGATAAGCTTGTTTGCAGGCTTTGAGCTTTGAATGTACTTTCTGTCTCTGTATTGTATCTTCCTATTTTAAACATACCCATTGCCAGAGTGAGATCTCCTCTATCTCAGTGCAAAGGCCTGGTTTGCTGAGCGTATTCTCAGGAGCTCCGTGCAAGAATACCTAAAAACCAAGATAGACCAAGCCACTGGATACATCCAGAGAATGGTAGTAAGGTCCACACTTTTTGCATTTACCCACAGAATTAAATATTTGCAGAAATGCAGAGGCATTGCTATAAGACATTCTCTTTTAAACGGGTTTTTAGGTCCTTTAGAAAACATAAGGGAAGTGAAGGGGGTTTATCTTTAATTTCTTATGTTTTGCATTAGGCTAAGAGGGAACATTAGATGTTCCTTGGCCAGAACCGCTAACCTTATTGCAAAATTTCCTTGTAACACTGCTAAATCCCTGATCTTTCTGCTGACGAAACCAGACCACTAGCCCAAACCTTGCATTGGTGTTGGCTGACTGGCAATTGCCTTGGTATTCACAGGTCTGGCCTTTATTTCACCCGAAAGCTGTGTGCACCCACTGTCCTTTCCTGCATGGCAGAAGTGTGACTCACATGCAGGTTGTACATATGTTATTCAGAGACACTCCTACCAGAAAGAGTAGATACATATGGTTTATATACATACACAAGAGGTAATGGGCACAAACTTGAACATAGAAAGTTCCATCTTAACGTGAGGAGGAACTTCTTTGCTTTGAGGGTGGCAGAGCACTGGTACAGGCTGCCCAGAGAGGTTGTGGAGTCTCCCACTCTGGAGACATTCAAAACCCTCCTGGACGCCATCTTGTGCAACCTGCTGTAGGTGACCTTGCTCTGGCAGGGGGTTTGGACGTGATGATCTCCAGAGGTCCCTTCCAACCCTGACTGTTCTGTGATTCTGTGATCCTGTGGTTTGGCATCCATGGGTTGCGCTGGCAATTAAGCATCAAGGAGTCTGATGTCTTCCAGCAAAATAAGTGTGGTAGGTTGGATTTGGTCCTGCATCTTGAGGGAGGTGGATATGACACCTGGTTGGAGTCCGAGTGCTGGCAATGGGGACCAAGCACTTTTCTGGCAGAGGTGACCTGAGCATCCTTAACTTCAGCCAAACTTCACTGAAACCCTGCCACAACGGGGTGTTCTTCCCCCAAAAAGGTGTTGGTGATAAGCGTTGACAAAATAGTAGCTAAGAGTAGACACAAGCATCCCAGACTTGTCCCTGTCCAAAGAGAAAGCTGAGGGAGGCGGTTTATTCTGTCTCATGGTTACCTAGACATTTTTAGGATGTGTTTTAGTTTTACTTTATCTAGCAATAAAATCAAATGTCCAGTATTCATGATTAAATGTGCTCAGAAATGCAAGAGAGTGACCTAATCCATTAACCCTATAACCCTTGAAGGGATAGATTTATAAAATTATATAAGGGCTTAAAGTGCAGATAATGATCTAATAGTATTTTCAAAAGCAACAGCCCTGGGTCAGTGCTACCAGTCTTATGCCCAAAGATAGCTACGTGCCTAACCGCACTGAAATCGCCAATAAACAGGAGTTAAATATTTGAATAATTTTACGTACAAGCCCTTAGTCCTATGAGGCCAAATCCGTTCAACTGCTTTTAACAGCGCCAGTAAGTGCCCGTTTGCATCTTTAGGCAATGATGTGATTTGGAAATCCGACCACAGGGGCACAAGCCGTCTTACTTAATATTAACTTTAAATAAAATAGACCCTTAGGAGCGGAATTCAGTTTCAGGTAAATGTATGGGCTTGAAATGAAGCCCATAGCCCACAGGTCTAATCAATTTGACATAATTTATTTTAAAAATCAGTATTAAAACTCAGTCTAATACTGGATTATTCCTACACCCCTTCTCAACCTTTTTTTTCCTAGCTATGGAGCATAAGGAGTTATTCTGTGGGTTATTCTGTAGGAGTTATTCTGAGTTTAGCATTTTTTAAAACTCTTAAAAGTAATTTTGTTACTAAATGTATATTTTTCATAGAATTGCTATATTAGTCTAGTTGTTTAATAAGCTGTGAGTTTTTTAGAAGCATTTATTGTTCAGAATGTGTTTGTGCCATGGCATAGAACCTGGATTTTAATGTATATCAGAACTTTGTGATTTTCTTATAGTCTTTAAACACTAATATTAATACCTACTTGGTAATTAGTTAAGAAACATACCTTCTAATTATTTTGTCAGTTATCTGAAAAGAAAAAACAACATAAACCCCAAGCCTGTTCTGTGTTTGAGAATAGGCTACATTTTATTCAAGTGGCAACCCATATTCACATTGTGATTTCCTGAGGCATTTCTTTCTTGATGCATAGGAAACGGGATCATATTTATCAGGAATGAAACTTTGAAATAAAAATATCATTATTTTTAGATGGATAATAAAAGGCTGGGAACAGCTGAGCTTTCTCTCCAGCTCTAAAGAAATCCTGCTCTACCTAGGCACGGCCTGCTTCCTCAAATTCCTTCCATTGAAGATCTTGGTTTAATTTGTGATTGTCCTGGTTTCAGCTGGGAGAGAGTTAATTTTCTTCCTAGCACCTGCTGTGTTTTGGATTTAGCATGAGAATAATGTTGATAACACATATTATTTTAATTGTTGCTAAGTGACATTTACAGTAAGTCAAGGACTTTTTCAGCTTCCCGTAGAAGCTGAGAGGGAGCACAGACAGGACAAGCCGGCCAAAGGAATATCCCATACCATAGGCATCATGCTCAGTATATAAACGGGGGTTGGCCGGGGGGCAGGGATCTGCAATCGCTGCTCGGGGCAGGCTGGGCAACCAATCACTGGGTGGTGAGAGCAATTTGTGTTGCATCACTTTATTTTGTGTATGCTTTTATCATTATTATTATTTTTCTCTTCTAAACTGTATTTATCTCAACCCACGAGGTTCTTTTTTTCTCCTTTTTCTCCCTCTTTTCCCTACCCTACTGGGGTGGGGAGTGAGTGAACAGCAGCATGGCCCGGTTGCCAGCTGGGTTTAAACAACAGTAATTTACACAACAGTAATTCAAATAGAACCAAAGCATAAGTCTCTCTCTGAATTATTCCCCCAACAGTCTGCCCCTACAGTTCCCTCTCTTCTGCTGCAGCCTGTCATTCCCTCTGTACCATAGAACGTTTTCTGCATGGTCCGGCTGCTGAGAAGAAGGGGCAGAACCTGGGAAGGCTCCCGATGTAGATGTCCACCGCCCGAGTTCAGGCAGACACAGCAGGAGTCAAGTGCTCTACAAAAATATCTCTGGCTGCCGTGGGCTTTCAGATTTAGCAGAAGCTTTGTACGGCACAGGGGGAGGTTGGCAGGAGCCAGACTGCAAATCCTGGCGTCATTCTCCTCCTGTCTGTCAGAATTATATATATCCACGCACAGGCATCCCTTTGTCAGATGGGAGGAATCGATAGCTGCTGACTCATGGCAATCGTTGCACCTCCCTCGTGATCTCCTTTTCTCAAATATCAAATTTTAACTGCAACATCAAGTAAAAATAACAACAGCGATGAAACACCCTGAGTTCTTAGTGCCCACACAAATGCAGGTAGAAAGAAAGGTGAAACCCCGAAACCTTTGGTGGGTTGAGTATTACGCTGACTTCTATTTAGTATTAGTATCGCCATCAAGTAGTATTGTAAACCAGAAACTACTTGTTCTCAAAGCTGCTTCTTCCATTCTGGGTTGTTTGGGGGTGTTTCATCATCTGAATACATGCTTTTGGCTCGTGCTGGCTTTTTTTCCCCGGTGGTTGGAGGGATTTCTCTTGCTCCGGCAGCTCAGAGCGCTGCCCGAATTACTTGTGATCCCTTGAAGAGGCAAGTTCTTGTGTTGTCTTTGTCTCCTGTTTATCCTGCAGGATTCACTTTTCTGAGCAGTTCCAAGTAAAACCCTGGAGTAGGTGATATCTTAGTTTGTGCCAGCCCTTTATTTCAAATTCTTTCCCACTTTAATCAAAGAAATGCAACACTTGCTACTGGTGTATCTGAGTCATTTTTTCCACCCTACCACTCCATTTTAAGAGTGTTTGGGTCTATTTTTTGACTATACCAAAGATTTTACCTACATGTGTATAGAAAACCAAGTACAGGTGCACAGCATGTAAATATTTGACTCTCACATAGGATGTTGTTTTTAACAACATTTAATTGGAAAGTTACTCTTTGCATGGTATATTTGAACAGATAGAACAAAGAGAATCATCAAAGTGAATTCTTTGTGAATTGAGCCCTGGTTTGCCTCAGATTTTCCACCTGAGTGCAGGATAAGAAAAAGGAAAAGGTTTCAGTGGAGTGAAATGAGACATGGAACAAGAATGGAAGTAAAGGGGGTGGTATTGCTGCAGGGCTGTGCGGAGCCGAGGCTCCAAGGGGATGCCAACCCTTACATGTAGGGTGAGGGGGTAGTAAGGGGGAGGCGGGCAGCACCTGGGCTAACAGCCACAGTCTGAGGGAAAGATGCAGCCAGAAACACTTTGAGCAAGAGGCATTGCACACATGCATCAGGTTGGTCTGCACTCCCAAGCCTACAGGCTGAGGTAATCGGGCTGAAGAGACCTTCACAATGGCTTAAAAAGGAAGATGGATGTAAGGCCAAATACAAAAAGCTGCCTGTTTAATTTTACCCTTTGTCCTATGATCTATTTTAGGCAAATAAATTGCACTTTGTTTTGAATGAGCTGTTGCCGAGTCCTGGCAGGTGCTCAGGAAGGGCCGTGCCGGCCGGGTGAGCCCGCTCGCTGCTCCCCGGGATGGGACGGGAACCCCGAGCGTGGGGCTGCGGACGGGCGGCGAGGGGCACCTCAGCAGTGTGGGAGGGGTGCGCCATCTCACCCGTGCCATGGCTGGGACAGCTGTTAAATGCACCCTCTGACATATCTACTGAAGATATTGGGCAACAGTTAGTAATGAGAAGTTATTTCAGCTTTTCCCATTGTAGAAGGGATGCTAAAGCCCTCACAGAGGGTGTAGGCATGGGCACAAGTCTGTCTATGTAATTGCATGTCCTTCCCTGACAGCAAACCTCAGCCAGACACTCGGGGGGGGGGGTCAGGTCTCAGAGACCATCTCACCTCTACCCATTGATGGAAAAACCTGCTGAGCAAAAGGCGAGAAAAACGGGAGTCATGCTGCAAGGTGGAGAACCAGCGCAGGAGAGCTCTTCTGTACATGCCTCAGCCTTGGGAAACCTGAGTTTGGAGCTCAGTCAAGAATAAGGCACAGGCCCATAAGGAAACATGCCTTTATTATTTCCAGGGCTCAGGGAGCTGCTTGTTTCCTACTCAATTCAAATAGCTGTGCAGACTCAGAGACAAATGTGGCAAGAACAACCACAAAAGCGTCTGTAGTTGTTCCAATAATTCTCTGGACTTATTTCCTGTATTTATTTCAAATTTAATACTTAAATGGCAACAGTCACGGCTTGACAAGATGAGGAAATCCAGGGTTTCCTTCTTTTACACTTTGCAGTTCCCACATGGGAATGGGGACGTTTCTGACCTCCTTGTCTGCACTATTATGATACACATGTGCCCTTGACTGCCATGCTTCTGTTTGTAGGGACTTTTTCTATCCATCCCTATACATTTGATGGGGTTTTGACTGATCATTGAGGTAAGATGTAGCTGTTTAAGATGTTGTCATGCTGAATAATATTAAAAGCCTCTTTGAGGAGCACACAAGGGTGCTGTGATGTTGCTGGTCCCTCCTGCCCTGCTTTGGTCACTCATGCCATCTCATGGTGCTCAGCCACCAGGATCAGGAGCTGACAGTCCCCGGGGGTCCACTTGCAGGTGTCATGTTCAGGGAATAGCAAAGACTAAAGGCTTCGGGTGAAGTTTTAGGGAGTGTTATGCCTGAATCATAGAACCACTTAGTTTGGAAAAAGCCCTTAAGATCATCCCGTCCAACTGTTAACCTAACACTGTCAAGTCCACCACTAAACCATGTCCCTAAGTGCCACGTCTACACATCTTTTAAATACCTCCAGGAATGGTGACTCAACCACTTCCCTGGGCAGCCTGTTCCAATGTTTGACAACCCTTTCTGTGAAGAAATTTTCCCTAATATCCAATCTAAACCTCCCCTGCTGCAACTCAAGGCCATTTCTTCTTGTTCTATCACTTGCCACTTGGGAGAAAAGATCTACCTCCATCTCACTACAACTTCCTTTCAGGTAGTTGTAGAGAACGATATGGTCTTCCCTGAGCCTTCTTTTCTCCAGGCTAAACAACCCCAGTTCCCTCAGCCTCTCCTCATAAGATGATCTCTAGACCCTTCACCAGATTCATTGCCCTTCTCTGGACATGCTCCAGAACCTCAATGTCTTTCTTGTAGTGAGGGGCCTAAAACTGAACACAGTATTCGAGGTGCAGCTTCATCAGTGCCAAGTACAGGGGATGATCGCTTCCCTAATCCTGCTGGCCAAATTATTCCTGATAGAGTCCAGGATGCTGTTGGCCTTCTTGGCCACCTGGGCACACTGCTCGCTCACATTCATCTGGCTGTTGACCAACACCCCCAGGTCCTTTTTCTCCAGGCAGCTTTCCAGCCACTCTTCCCCAAGCCTGTAGCGCTGCATGGGGTTGTTGTGACCCAAGTGCAGGACCAAGTGCACTTGGCCTTGTTGAACCTCATACCATTGGTCTCGGCCCATCGGTCCAGCCTGTCCAGATCCCTCTCTAGAGCCTTCCTACCCTCAAGCAGATCAACACTCCTGCCCAGCTTGGTGTCGTCTGTGAACTTACTGAGGGTGCACTCGATCCCCTCGTCCAGGTTATTGATAAAGATATTAAACAGAACTGGCCCCACTACTGAGCCCTGGGGAACACCACTTTTGACCGGCCCCCAACTAGTGTCCATTCACCACCACTCTTTGGGCCCGGCCATCCAGACAGTTTTTTAAAATAGCTCTTCCTGAAATATTTTCTTTGCTTGGTTTTGCAAGCATCTCTGTTTCTCCCTGCGCCGCAGTGACAAAGCTGTCTCTGCTGTTAACGCCTGTCGCTGCCGAGTCCAGAGCCTGTAACTCTCAAAACACAACTTAATTCTTCTCAAACACCAGTCTGGTTGTTCCCTTATCAGGCCACAAAAGTAGGTGATACAAAGTTATTATAGCAAGACACAGGCTGCTTACAAGTAATACGGCTAACTGTTTAATGAACTTATTTACTTATTTTGCAATGACATGATGAGTGTTTAGGTAAAATTCTGCCCTTATCTTCAGATGCCCTCAGTTTCTCATTAGTTAAAAGCCCACTCATTAGGACGAGCACATTCCCGGGACAAACAGATCAGCAGTTGTAAATTGTTCCGCCAAAGTTTTCTGCTGTTCACTGATTTTATAGAGGTAAGTGCCATGTTATTTACTCAATTAATAATCAGTAAAGACAAAGTTTTCACTTCTGCTTACAGTCTACCAGTTAGGAAGGCTTTTGGTGTTATTTTCTGTAGCATGTCAATTCTGGACTATATTTTATTTCTTTTTTTTTCTGTCAAATAGCTATTTGGTGCTTTACACTCAGCAATTTTAAATTAGAAAACTGATCTTGAAACACTGTGAATAAAATCCACATTTGAAAAACAAGAGTAATGTTTTGGTGCTAAAGGTATTTCAGTATTTGATTAATCAATTTAATACTTAAATGCACTGGGCTGTGCGTGAAACACTACACACCTAGAAAGCAACTAATTGTATGTTGGTCATGTATTTAATCCCATATGAAAAATAAAAAAAAATACTTCTTTCATTAGAAGCAAAACATTCAGGGTAATTGTTTCAAGATGACTCACAGTAAGGCAGTCCATCACCTACAAACACTGCGTTTTAAAATAATCTCAAAAGGAGCCCAAAAGAGGATGCAGTTAGTTGTTTGACAATGAGTTCTGCTTATTAATGATTTGTGTTAATATATATTGTGCTGGGTATTTGTAGAGCTAGAGATATGTTTAATTCATTTATTTGAGACAATGTAGACGAGCTGTGTATTGGCATGCAAATAAAGTCTGAAGTTAATTTCACCTCAAATGCTGTACGCATATTTTCCAAATTGTCCTGAGTTTCTGTTTGGCAAAGTGTAATATTTCCTTTTGTGTTATCCAAAGAATAGGAATTATTTACTGCAAGCAGAGATTTACAGTGGAAATACACAACTGTTTTAAGCATTTGCCAACATATTAGGTTTTTTTAGCTGACTAAAGGACACATTTTTCCTCTCACAAGATTATAAATGCTTAATAACTCCATTAGTTCAACTGGAATATTTCCAGATTTACACCCCTCAATTAATTTCAATTGAATTTTCTTGAATTACACCATCTGAAAGCAGAATTTATCTTTGAGAGAGCTGAAGTTAATTTAGCTTACAGCATTTTCTCAGGAATAAGCCAAATAAGCCTTGTAGGAATTCTCTGTTATCAATTCGACTTAATTTTCTCTTTTATAAGTGCCTCTAATAACAATAAACCTTTCAGAAAATGAATGTGTGAATTAAGCAGATGGTGTGAAAGAAGCTAAACTATTTTAAATGCTTCACAACAATGTAAACTCATGTATTATTTATTGTACAGTATTACCCATTCATACATTCTTATAAGCTATTAAAATTACATGCTAGAAGGAAGGATGTATTCTGTTAGTGCCAATTATTGTTCATAATCTTCAGTTAAAAGTATTTAGTAATAAATTAAAAGGAAAATCTATAAAACAGTAAGAACTTCTTTTCAGAATACTGTTGGTAGGCACTTTTATTTTCACTCATCGAGGGCCAGAGCCAGAAGAACAGTGTACTGAACGCTGCTGAGGACATTAGTCTTAATTATTCAGGGAATTAAGGCTTTAACAGCTCTGACAATCAATATGGCTCCTCAAGAAGGCAAAAAAATACAATTTATTTTTTCCCCTTTATTCTTTGCATATGGGGAAGAAATAAATGTTATAACTCTATATAAAAAGTTATAATTTTAACATAAACTTTACAACTTTAAATATGAAAAATATTTTTTTCTAAAATATGTTTGTCTCCAGTTTATAATGCGATAGAAGCAGATGGAATGGAATTGAAAATAACACTACATCAAGCTTTTTCATAAAAAAATTAGATCAGTGCTTCATATATTAGATGCAATCTAAATTCACTTATTAGATACATAAAATGGTATAATACACTAGATTTTATATAGTTTCATCCACTCAGAAAGTACTTCTTTTTTTCAATCCTTCAGCCATTGAAAAATTGTTTGTGGCACACATATATTTAATCTCCCTCTACTGCACAGATAGAATCAAACCATATTACTTTATCTTTCCTTGGTATTCAAAGTGTCATCAATAATCTGAAGTGATTTAAAATGACAGGACAGTCTTTTAACTAAAACAGTACTGGGAACCATGACCTGTATCTTAATTTTCCCTCTGTCACTGATTTGCCAGTAAACCACCAAAAAGTTTCAGTATCCCAATAGGGAATGTTTTTCTCTCCAGCAGGAAGGAAAGAACTAACGTTTGAAAGACAGTGAGAGGTGCCTGTGTTAAAGGCAGTGGGGCAGTGAGGGAGAAGAGCCAGGAGGGAAGGAAACCCCTGGCCAGGGCGATCTCCAGGCGCGTGTCCCTGCTCGTGTGTGAGCACCAAGCAAGGAGAAGCTGACCCCAGCGCAGCCGTCTGTGACTGGGCGGGCTGTCCCCAGCCTCAAACAGCCAGATCCAAACAAAAAGGGGATGCAGGCTCCAAAAAAGGGATGTGAAGGCAGTTGGGACAATTTACGGAGTTGAAGCATTGGACTCTCGGTGGGTGCATCGGGTGCCGAAACTGCACACATGGAAAGGGAAAGGTCGAACATCTGAACCAGCAGGGTTTTGGTGACAACACTCAGCTGCAGGTGTCTTCATCTGTGAGATCTGGCAGTGACCGGGGCCTGAGCCTTAACTTCATGGACCAAAGAGCACTTCTGATGGCAAAGCCTAGCGGAATGATTGCAGCTGGCTGCAGGCTACGCCGCGGGCCTGGCACCGGTACCGGTACCGGGGAGCCGGCATAGCCTGACCTTCGCTAACCTGTGCCGTCGTTTCTCACTTTTAAACACAGCTAAAACTTCTGTCGCTCTGGAAATTAAAAGTCAAACTGGAAATGAAAAGTTACCAGTCTCCTGGTTTTACCGAGGTTTATGCGGGGGTGAAAGTAGTTTAAGGAATGATTTTATACTTCTATGAAACCAGTCCTACGGCCAAGGAGGGGGTGAAACACCATCACCATTTATAGCACTGAATAATCCTCAGTCTTGTTGGTACTAATGGGATGACATGGCGTAAGAAACAATGTGTGTAAAGATGTAAAAGTCTGGCCTCTAATGACTATCCAACACAGACGTTACGGGTAGGCTATGATAGACCAGGACACATGAAGTGCTAAAATGGTTATTTTTAACAGAAGAGAAGAATTATAACTTCCATGGGAAGAATATCTTTTCAGTACCAATTCTTTCTTTTTCATTCCCATACTTCCTTGCAGTTATTTCTCTCAATTTAAGGCATGACATGAGCTGCACAGAACAGAAACAACAAAGCTAAACAGGAAATGCCTAAGCAGATCTCTGGCCCAAATATGACTTACTGTAAAACTGTGATACTCACACAAGAATGTCCTCTGGTGTCTTCCATTTGCTTTAAAATGAATAATCCACAGTTTACAAAAATGTCAGCAGTGATGGCATTGGCCTGAATCCCCATCTCCTTGCTCTTTGAATTTCTTTTCACAGATTTTGCACAAAAATAAAGGGATGCTACTTTGCACCTTGCAACCTGGTATCTCTGTTCAGCTACTGGAAGTGAACTGTAGTATGAATTGTAAAGGAAAATGTCAATCATATGTTTGGTTTTGTACTTTTATTGATCTGTAAGGAAGACTGCAAACAGTTCAGTGTTATTCTTCTGTTCACTTTTAACTTGGAATCTCGTCTGAGAAGTATAGCTGGAGAATTAGGAAGACGTGAATCAAGAGACTGAAAACTGGCAGTTGTGAGGATACAGTGAATACTTAATCTCTCTCTAATGCAGTTTTACACTTTTGGACCATAGAAGGATTTGGGATAAATAGGCAGTCTGTATCCATCTTACCAACTTATCTAATGCAAGCCATTTTTCACTAAAACCAGGAAAACCAAGATTTTTTACTTAATTTTGCAACAGAAGAATAACAGCAGAGAGGGAGCAAGACAGAGAGAGAATGGACGGATTTGGTCTTTCCATTATTTCCTAAGAAGACAGAGAAACATACATACATGTGTGGATAAACACATGGTAACTTGTAAATGCATATTGTGTGCATGTAAATGATACCTCATAGAGACTAATGTATCAATGCACAAGATTTTTCAAGTTATTTGCAAGGTACTTTTAAATGTGATTGTATGGCAGAAAAAATGTTTAAATACAGTTTAAATCTCCATATTTCTTAGCCACAATAATAATTTCTACCCCAAATGTGGTCAGACTATGCTCAAAAAAGGACATTTCTTTTAGCTGCCAATTTTGCACATTCCTCAGTGGAATGCAAACAATCCAGTTACATTAATGTCCTTTTTAAGTGCCATCATATTTTATTTCTTTTCCAAGCAAAATGCCTCCCAACAGATATGAGAACTACTAGTGAAAATGTGTCTACAATGAAAGAAAATACAGCGCTACACTCAGCAGTTGCAAGACAGGAGTCGATAGCGCATGTGAGAGGCTGAAAGCAAGCTTGGTAAAGTGTTGTAAATCTAGTTAAGGCCATAAAGCATGATTCTTTTCTGTTGGAAAAATCACCTTTCCTCCATGATTTCACTGCACCTCTTTCCTATTCTGGATTTTAAATTATGTTAGTCAGATACTGGTTAATGAGGGAATCTGAAGTGGCTGTTACTGTAGGAACTCCGGATTATTTTTTTTCTTCCAAAGTGTGTTTCTGAATTCTGAAATAATTATGGAGTTCAATGAAAGATGTGCAGCCCAACTCCTACTTCACAGGTAAAACCACATGTCTGTGAGTTCTTAATTTCCTACTGTGCATGACACTGTATACATTTCAACAGTCTTGAAACTGAGAGTGTAGTTTTCCCTTCCCTGTCTTGACTAAAGGAGTAAGATAAGCCCAACTTAGGCATAGGATACAGGCTTCCAGCTGTTACAATTGTGATGTGATTCAGTTTTTAAGATCATCTTTATGATATTTCAGAAAAATTGAAATGTAAACTAAACCATCTTTTTTAATCCTGCTTGAAATTAGGTCTAAATCTACATGCTCTGTCTGCTTCACCGCCACTTCTGCTTAAAATCTCTTTCCCCTTATGTCATACTTTCCCATTATAGCTCTGAAGATCTTCCACAGATTTCTTCAAAATGAGTACAAAAATGATACAGATATCCTGTAAGTTTCTCAACTGACAGCTAAAGAATGATAATGAAAAGTCTCCAGAACATCAACGGTTAACTAAAGTATACAGGGATTTTTAAGTTTTATGAAATGCTTATTTGATTGAAGAACAGTTCTTATCTTGTTGCCCATTGTCATTAAACTGTATAGGTAGTCAAAACACTTAAAATCTCCAACTCCTGCAAGATAAATCTGAATAACGAATACGTCCATACAAATGAGCTGTTTATCCAGAAGAGATTATAAACCTTGGGCATGAAGAACGATTAAACTCAGCAGAGGATGAAAACGCGGAATGGCATTACGGCTAAATGTATGGATTATACTTCCTTGAAAAGTCAGCATACGGATGAGTATAAAATGAGAGGATGCATTTTCTGGCTATTATGAATCATAGAATGATAGAATTGTCTATGAAGTCGCATTGGCTGGCTATATGACCAACATATGAATCATAATCAAAAGTACCAGCTGTAACATCATGTGGTACAGCGCAAAGAACGCCAGGATAATCAATAAAAACCAGCAGAGAAGCAGAACTGGCCATCTAGAGAACACCATTGGGCTGTATTGGAACACATGGTGTGCAAATAGGTTCCTTTAGGGTGAGAGTCTATATTTTTACTAATTTAAAGCTGTTTATTTTGGAATCAAAGTGTGCAATTAAGTTGCATAGTTCAGCTGTTATCAACTGGTTTGGAATGGAAATATAGTGGAATTCTGACCAATAAGCAAGTGGAAATAAAGGTTGGACTAAGTTAACAGCATTTACTTGGGAAAAGCAAACGTTTTCTTGTTTCTTTTAACAAAAATGATGAAAGGAACATGCGGAAATGAACTCGCTTTTTCTCTTCAATAAATAGCTAATCTCACCACTCTTATTAAAGGATATATTGAATACAGCCATAGCCCTCTTCATCCTAAACTGCATAGCAGAAGCTGATGCACATAGAAGACTACATGTTATTTTGTGCAGTGACAGCATGATCCAAAGTTTCCTGAATACAATAAAGAATATCTCATCAACTTCAGTGGATTTGTGATCAGGCCCCGCTTCTTTCACTCATGAAGAATTCATTTTTGTTTTTAGAATATAGAGCAGAAACACTGAAAATAGTTTCTGCTCTGAAAACACTGTAGTGCCTCAGAAAGCTATGTGCATCTTTGGGAAGTTAAATTAACCATGATAATATGTCACTGAATCAGAAAAGGGGAGAATTTGAATCAAGGTTTATAATGAGCTTCAAGGAGGAATCGTTAGTGTCTGTGCTCGTTAAAAAATAGGCATTAAAGCAGTCCAATTAGTGTCCATGCATGAGACTAAAAAGGCCATAGTCCAAAGATATAACAGTGGAAATTGTAATAAAAGATGTTTTGTTCTTGTTTAAAGGTTCTTTCGTGCATTTGTGAAAAAAACAGATACTTTATTTTCCTCTTTCAGAATGCTAGGCTTACCTTTTCTTTGAAAACTAGTTTCACTTGGCTTCAGATGGCTTTTTAAAGAAAAATTAAGCATCTGTAATTAAATTCCCATGTGCAATTAACATCAGAATTAATTGCAGATTAATGCAGCTGGATTGGAACTTTTTCAAGGGACAATTTTTTGGAATTGTCTCCTCTTAAAGGAATTGTGTCTGTGAGAGTGTGTCCTGCGTGTAATAGAAAGTAGCAGGAAAAGTAAGATGCTTTGCAATGAGATGCTTTACCCATCTAAAAGGTAGGCATGTTATCTAGGCACTTATCACCTCCTCTGCTAGGTTAGTGGAGACAGCTGGGTGACTAATTCCATATAGCTTTAAAGAAGGAATTTAGAGTAGCTTTGGGAGGTGCCTAGAATTCACTGGAGGACCTTGAATGACTGTCCTTGACCAGACCCCTAACTTCTAAACAACTTGAAAAGGTTTATGCAGATTCCTGCCCTTTTTTGTGGGATTCAGCTCGCAGATGCAGACATCTGCATGTCTACAGTCGAGCAAGGTCTCCAGGCTTCTTCACAACTTCAATGAAGATTTGGTAAATCCAGTCAAAAGTCCCTCGAGAACTATTCAACGTGTCCTGAAATAAACATTTTCATTTTGTCACTCGTGGTGTTTTGTACACGGACCTGAGCAACCGGCTCTAGGTGATCCTGTGCGAGCAGGGGGTTGGACCAGATGACCTCCAGAGGTCCCTGCCAGCCTCAACCATTCTGTGATTTAGAGGGCTGTCAGGGACAGTGACAAGAATTGGCCAGCAACTAAAAATATAACATAAAATTATCCTGCACTATTATTTTCTGGTCTATCTCTGTTATGATTTATTATCTGCAATATTGTAATGCCGAGGGCTGTCAGATCTAGACAAGAACTGTACTGTATTCGTCATTAATACCTGACAAAATGATCTAATTATGTGTACATAATAACACAAGGCTGGACAATATCAGCATTTGGATTGTGGGAATATACAGTTGGGATCCTTTCCCGCATCTTTTCTTAGACAGAAATTCACCAAATGTCTTTTCTTCCTCTCCTGGTGGTCTTCCCGTTTCATCTGAGCTATCACTTTTTGAGAAAATCTTTGTTTATATTATGGGCTTGTTCTCACATACTGTAAAGCATTGCAGTCCAAGTCATGAAAAAACACCTACAAATGCACTAAGTCAGTTCGCTGCATCAAAGGAGGAGTGCGAAGTATCGTGAGGCATTCATCAGTTTGTATGAAACAGGAAGGGAAAGGCATTTTTTTGTGCCTGTTAGTTTGTTTGTTTGTTTGTTTTTTCCCAGCCTATGACGTTACTCAGACGATTATGCAAGACTCTGCAGGAGAACAGAGAAAAAGATACCAGTTGCAAGCATAGCATAAGACTTCCAGCAGATCAGTGGAGTGAGAATAACCTGGCATCCGTTTCCAACAGGCATGCTTGTAGGTAGTACCAGCTTGACAGCCTGTAGCAATGATCCATCTCACTCAGGGATGTTATCCTTAATAGGATCTAAAGGATTGTGAGCAAAGTTTTAAAACTTGGGTGCTAAATCTATATTTAGGCATGCAAAGCAAGCAGCCAGAGAGCAGGTGAGGAAAGAGCAGGAGCATAAATCTCCAGCTTGCTAATGAGGGCTTGCTCCTGGCGACTCCTGCGTTGTGGCTTCTTGCAGTCCCGCTCTTCGCCCACTGCCCCCAGCCATTGCTTAATGCAAATTCCCTTCCTCCAACTCTTGGGAAGGTACTCTTCTACCAGACCACCGGTTGGGGGGACTCGATGCTTTTCTGGGAGTGAGGATGGAAAAAACCAAGACTGGGGATAGAGGAGAGAAAAGCTGTTCTGATGAGGATAAAAAGACAAAGTAGAGACTTAAGGGAAAGGCAGAAGATCAGGAGAGCAGTGGCAGATAGGAAAAGAAACATCAAACCCAGGGGATGGAAGAACGGCAAGGAAAGACAAATGACAAGGGGAGAAATCCTGCATTATATCATTCATGAGAGCTAACAAATTTTCAAACAGTGGAAAAGTTTTTTTTTCTTTAATAAGTCTTCTGGAAGGTTTGTGTAGGGGTACCTGCAGCCTTCCTGTAGATTTGGCATCCTATTATGGATTAAAAGGTAATATCTAAGGAGTACTACAAAATCTAGTATTTAGAGTGGTACGTTGACTATACTGATTTGGAAAGCAAGAAACGTAGGGATCGCTGCTGTGAGCTAATGGGTGGGTAGGTGTGAAGAGCTCTTCTTGTCTAGGAAAGGAGTTAAGTGATTAACTGATGTTTACTGAGTGAGCAAATACTAGGGACAAGTAAAGCTAGGTTAATTATGATAGGATAACTTGGGTCTGACTTACAGGCAAGGAAAGAAATCATTAAAAATGGATGTAAAACTAGGGAAATATCCAGTTTCAGGGCATTTCAAATTGGCATGACTAGTGCATGAATTGAACCTGCAATGCCCACAGTGATTGCAGTGATTTAACATGTGCCTAAAATGGAGAAACTGGACAGGTGAATGATAGAAGATAACAACTGAGAGGATAAAACACGTCATACTGTAGATGCAGTAATGTTCGTAAGAGCAAACAACTTTTATGACCTCCAGATTCAAGCTGATATGTCAGCTGGACCCCGCTGTGTAGTGTTTGCTCATCAGCACCAATAATAGGTACTGTATTCCCCAGCAAAGAGACCTGAATGACAAACACAGGACAGAGTTGAGCTGTGCTTCACGGGGAAGAGATGGAAGCAGGGTCAGATTCTGGAGCAGCCGACTGGGGGCAGTGGGTGCACAGCTGCCCCACGGGGTGCAGAGTGGGGGTGGGGGTGCCCGGGGTGCAGCTCTGGCAGCTGCCACCAGTACTAGTGGTCCCCAAGCCAGTGTGACTGTCAGGGAAAACAGCAGACCCTGAAAGGAAAAAATAATACTAATAAGCCCCCACTTCTACAGATTAGGTCCTTTTTTCAAAGACACAGCCTGCTTTTCCAGCTAGTTCAGATCCGCTTAACATAATGTATTTTCTTTAACATATTGATATTTAATTTGCTTTCAGTGTAATAAGTAGCTTAAACCATTAAGTCATTAATAGCATCACCCTTCCTGCCTGCAGACTGATTATCACTCTTGCATCTATTCATTTAGAAAATGGAAATTAAATTCAAGGGTAGATAACAATACACTTTTTTTCAGATATGCTGAAAATTGCAGCGTTCCTGAGTTCTCTTGATTAATCTGTGTGCGGTAGAAGTGTCTGCCTTTTGTTTCAGTTACCTTCCCAATTGAGACCATTAGCGTATACATATAGTAAGGAAGGCCTTAGCCCCACTGTGATCATGTTCTAGGCAAATCAGATTGACTGCAGCAGAACATGCTTGGAAGATGAGATTTCAAATGAGCAGCACATTCTGGTTTTATACTGTTGTTTTAAGCTAATCTTTTACTTACTCGTTTTTTTTTAGACATCAGGGAGCAAATAATTGTTAAGGGAAGGTCTGAATCAACTGTGGGAGGTGTGTGGCTGAGAAGGAAAGCAAAAAAAATAAAAGCTGAGCATCAGAACACACTCCCAGATAGCGAAGCCTATCAAAAAGCCTTTCAAAGCACTTGAAATCAGACTTAATTTTTACAAGATCACAGTTTTGCACTTTTCTCTTTTTGCACTGGGTATAATGTTAAAAAAAGTCAAGAAAACTAAAAGACAGCCCTTTGTCATCCTGTCTGCCTCCAGGGTGGCTGCTGCCCTTGTAACATGTCTCCTCTCATTTTTGTTTTCAAGGACACATCATAACGATTTTCCAGAAAAAAAAACACAACCATACCATGGATGTTTGGGTCAAACGGTTTGCAGTGACAGCGCTGCTTACTATGGTTGATGCTCAGCCGCCGAAGCCGGCACGGGCCCCTCTGGTTCTGCACAAGCCTTTCGTGGTTGTTTGGAATGCGCCGACGGAGCAGTGCAGGCTGCGGTACAAGGTGGACCTGGATCTCAGTGTTTTTGACATCGCGTCCAACACCAATGAGACTTTGAGTGGATCCAATGTGACAATCTTCTATCACACTCATTTGGGATACTACCCCTACTACTCAGATAACGGAGATCCTGTCAATGGAGGGGTGCCCCAGAACGAAAGTCTTATCAAACACCTCAATAAAGCAAAGTCTGACATCGACTATTGCATACCCATGAAGAAATTTCAGGGACTTGCGGTCATTGACTGGGAAAACTGGAGGCCACAGTGGGATAGGAACTGGGGCAATAAAAGCATTTATAGAAATAAATCTCTTGAGATGGTTAGGAGACGGCATCCTCAGTGGTCAGAGGACAAAATCAGGAAAGTGGCCAAAGAGGAATTTGAAAATGCTGGCAAGAGTTTTATGAACAACACTATCCTTCTGGCTGAGCATATGAGACCAAACGGTTTGTGGGGTTACTATCTTTACCCAGACTGCTACAATTATGACTACAAAGAGCACCCCGAAACATACACGGGGAAATGCCCAGCCATTGAGTCTTCCCGCAATGACCTTCTGCTTTGGCTGTGGAAGGAAAGCACTGCTCTCTACCCTTCCATATACCTGGATTATATACTGAAGTCAAGTCCAAATGCACTAAAATTTGTTCACTATCGGGTTAAGGAGGCAATACGTGTTGCCTCAATTGCTAGAAAAGACTACGCTTTGCCCGTGTTTGTTTACTCCAGACCATTTTATGCCTATACTTTTCATGTTTTAACAGAGGTAAGCAGACAGACTTCTTTAGAAATTTAGAGATTAGAAACAGCCTCTTAGAAAAAAACACTTTCTAAAAGTTTCCCTTGTATAAAAGCACTTACGCATTTGTTTTTTGTATTTAAGGCAACTCCTCTAAAAGGAAGTACTGTAGTCAGAGTACAAAACTCTACACCTTTCAAGAGTTAATATTGCGGTGCTTTGGTCTACTTCTGTAGCATAACATTGTATATTTTTAATGAGGGTAATTTAGAAAGAAAGTACAAAGAAATCATTTCCTTAAGGAAGTAATTCATTCTGGTATTTTAATTCTTCAGGACAGCTTGTGAAATGAACTTGACAAATTTTCGTGAAGTTTAAAACTAATTAGTGTAATGGAAAGATAAACTTTCCTGAGAAAGGAGCCTCAGGGCTTTTTTGTTTCTTTATCCGAATGTAAATTCATTCAGTATAGGAATAAACCAGTCAAGTAAACTAGTCTGGCCTGGAGTTCCTAACTCCTGCATGATGAGCATTGGCCATCTCACTTTCCAGAGGTACAACACCTTCAGATATTTTCATGATTCAACATGTAGTGCCAACACTGTGGAGTCCTTTCAATAAAGAAACCAAGTTTTTTGAGTCACACAATGTTCCTTCAAAGAATGATCAAGAGCAATAAATACATAGTGGCCACAACACTGATGGTAAAAATATATGCATACAAATCCCAGACTTTCTGGATATGTAATGACGATTGTGGCTCTGACTTTGTTTATGCACATAGTAGAGAGGCACAGATGCTTATTCATCTCTCTAGCAGTTGTCCCAAGTGCTGAAAGTTTTGCTTTGATCGCTATCATCTCCAGGAGAGTGGAGGAAATCTGGGGCAGGGAGCTCATGGAAACAACCCCTTGATGGCTAAGGGGGTGTGGGGGTGCTCCCTGCCTTTGGTTTACGGAGAGCTGCATGAGAGCTCCCTTCTGCTGCTGCCAGAGACAAGTTCTTAACTCAAACCAGAACAGCAAAAGGGAGAGAAGAAGCAAAGGAAAAGGCAACCATCAGTCCAGCGAACCACAGGCTGCTTGTGGCTTCAGCCTGGAGCTGGAGCTGGGGAGGTGCGGTGGAGCCCCGACAGCCTGGGAATTGTTTCAGGCTGCCCCCAGAAAGCAAATCATGAATTCAGTCTGCCTCATTTTTAGCAACCAGGGACTCTTTGGAGCTGGTTTGTGTGTGATGTGGAAAAGTGCAGGTCCTGGCTGACTCAGAAACAGTGGGCGTATAGGCAAGGCTGGGTCCTGCTGAAGGCAAGGAGCCACTGGAGTGGGTACAGACAGGATTTCACCCAGAACACCTTCACTGAAGAACTCAGGCTGTGAAATAAATGAGCATTCCTCAAATGCCAGCTGTAATAATACCTTTTTATAACATAAATTAGTCCCTTGATCAATATAAAAATACCACAAATGTTACTGAAAGCTATGAAAACTAACCTGCTGTTACCAGTTATGCACGAGTTGAAAATCTGTGGTGGTATAAAGTTGTTCTTTTGCCTTAATCTGTTTTCTGAACAGTACCGTGGTAATTTGGAGTGACATCCCTCTTAAATTATACTCTCTAACTCACAGGCCTGTTTTTCAATTGCATGTAGCCATTTACTTTTGGATGCTTTAAAGATCACTACAACTCTGCAGCCAGGGAAGATCCCTGCATAGCCAGAGAAACATCTTTGGGTTACATTCCAGTACATATTTTCTAATTAGGACAGTACCCAGCTCTGCAGGCAGCCACAGGGACAGGGCTTGACATGTCTCCAGACTGCACACATCGTCTGTGCAAACAGCTTGGGACTGCCGGGAACTTGCAGGCTTGCACTTAAGAAAACTTTAAATAAGAATGATCAGGAAAAGAATGTTCTTGTTTTCCTTCATAGCCCTGAAGCCACCAAGATATTTTAAATATGTTTTTCTGTCCTCAGAAAATACTAGAAATACTAGACTGCAGCTTCTCATTTGACCCATGATATGCCCCTCAGTGATGTTCACAAACCCACAAACAAGGCATGAAACCTCCAAGCTCCAGCAACAATGTGTGTGTGTGACAAGGAAGGGAGCTAGTGTAGTACAATGACATCCAGGCTAAATGGCCATGGAAAAATTGAGATATCAGGCTAATAGATACTCAAACTCTGACAGGGACTGGGCCAGAAGAACCACTCTCCTGCTCCATCAAGCTGTGCAAGAGCTGTGACGTTCTGGTCCAACAGAAATAATTGTTGACACGTTCAAGCCTTGTGTGTAAGACCTTCTGTACACAGTATGAAATAAAAAACCCAGTAAATATCACAGTGGAAGGAAATAGAAAGAATGGTTGTGAGTCAGAGTCACTGAGGGAGAGACACAGGTCTGGCAGACCTTCAGAAAGACGAAAGGCCCAGGTCCCAAATGGATGCTGCAGCTATGTGTGCTGTACCTTTCACCCTGACTACACCTGGAAATCAGGTGAGTTGTGCATAAGGTATCTGAGAAATTCATCCTGCTTTTTTTCTTGGAAACAACTTGCAAATTCTGAATTGGGATCCCAATCATTATGAAAGGTTTCTTTATTTGCTAGAAATGCGTATAAGCAGTTTGCCATCTGTAGGGTATTTAGAAACTATCCGCCTTGACAATTCACTACTAAGCGTGTGGGAGAGGGAAGTTACACAGTAGCATCTGTGCTTCCTGACTAGATGGCTGAAGTCATTAATAACGCAGGATGACAACTAGCAAATGATGAATAATGGATAACAATTCTCTCGTTCACCTACAGATAGTCTTCTCTGATGACCAGGTGTGTGTGTGTACAGAGACCATTCCCTGCAACCACGCCAGGCTTGCGCTACCATCCCTGAATACAGAAAAAAGCATGGCTGTAACTAAGACTGTTCAAAATTTAAAGGAAACTTTACAGATGTACTTATTTTTCTTTCCTCAACATGTAACTAGAACTGACTGTCCTGTTTCCTCTCAAGCTCCAAAACTGAAGCGCCTCAGCTCACCTCCTGTTTTTTTAGTGTCCAATGCAGTGACTTGGCTGATCAAAATACGGAAAAACATTGATAGGAACTAGAGCCTCCTCCTCTCTGCCTGAAATCAGCTCTCCGCTCGGAGATAGCCCAGTGTAATCTCGAGGATCTTTGGTTGTTGCACACTGCCCCCAAAAGCTTGAACGAGAACAAGCATCAGAAGGGAAGAGGCTTTGTTGACTTGATTATCACTTGGAGAAATACAAGGCACCTAAGTGGCAGCTGACCCACAAAGTTGCCTCTTCGGGGCAGTCCTCTCACGTGGATGGATGAGGGTTTGATACAAGGAGTAAAATAGGATTCCCCACCTAGACAAATGCCAAGATGCCCATATTTAAAATTATATCTAAAATTTTTTAAACTTGCATGTTTTTTTCTGTATGAGGCATTTCTTACACTCACATGGCAGAGCCATGGCAGTGAGCCCACACTAGTGTCAAGCTATGCTGTGTGAGGAGCAGTGCTAAGTTCAGTCCCAAAACCAGGACTGCTGTGTCTGAGGCCACTGGTAGAGCTCGTGTGCCTCAGTCAGGGCTTCATGGAGACACCTGTCTATATCTGTTCCTGATTTGCCATTACGAGAGGCACTTATCTTTCCTTTTCTCAAAATACCCAAACTGGGGGGTGAAACACTTGTTTTCTTACCCTGTCTGTGGCAGGGGAAGGTGGTGGTGGTGCCTCCCCCTCTGCGTGACCATCTGGTGGTCAGAGCACCCAACTCTGGCGGGGGAGCTCGTGGCTCACTTCTCTTCCCAGCCTGCTCAGGATGAATCCAGCACACCAGGAAAGAGTTAGGGAATCACCAGACCAAGAAGAACAAGTGTACAAGAGAGCAAAAATAAAAGAGAGGGTGCAACCTCCCGTTCATGGATTATTCAGGGAGGAGCCCTTCTGAGCTCATGGCTTTTGAGGTACTGAACATCAGTCAGTCATTCAGTAAAAGACATAACTATGTGTAGAAATGACACTCAGAAACTTTACTTTTCTCCTGGGGGGCAAGTTACCTAATTGTTAAGCTGAATTCATCATAAGCTGTATTCAGGTTCCCACTTGTTTCTCTTGCTCTCCTTTGAACATTCATTGAACTGGTACAAAGTGAAATGGCATCAGAAAGAGAAATGACACCCCTCTGAACGTTGGCTGTAACCTCACGGAGAAGGTAACCCCAGCTGGAGGGTTAGCTGGACACGATGTATCTTTTAAGCATTGGGGAAGAGAGAAAAATTCAGCCCATGTCTTTCAAATTCTTTTTCCCCCTGGGAAGGGCTCTTAGCACTCGACCTTTGTTTTAAAGAATACAAAAAGCGGAAAAGTAAGATGGAAGGAGAGTGTTTAAATGAAATCCCATACAATTTTTTTTTGCAGTGAGCTGCTGTTTTCGCCAGCATCCCACACCAGTGCAGATGTTATGAGTCCTTTAAGCATCCCTAGGGGAATATACCTTCCAATCAAATGCCAGATTTTGACCTCAGCCTGAGAAAAGTGCTGAGTTTCTCAGCATTGGCAAGGTGGTGATTCTAGGGGTGTGGGAAAGTGGAAGCACAGGTGCCTCGGGAACTTCAGATGTGAAGTGATCATTGGACTTCACACACCCGGAGGACTACCTGGACTTTAAGGGTCACACTCTTGGTTTCACTTATTTTATACCCATACAAATTAGACATGAAGTGCTGAAATCCCGTTGCAGATTTGAATTGAAACAATTTCTAAAAGTAACAAAAGAAAGATGTAGAATATGAGGGGATAAAAGCTGTATTTACTGACTCCTGATCAAGCACCCTAACTCCTAAAGCAGATTACTTACAAAATGTTTATTTCGGGATTTGCTCAGGTAATCCAGCAATGCTAAGTATCTATTGATTATTTATTTTGGCTGTCTGAAAAGGTTTCATTAATTTGTTAACGAGATCTGAACTGTGTTAGTGCTTAATCACTCAACCATCATGTGGCTAATGTAGAATCGCAGTCCAGACTTTGTACCTGGGTAATTGTCATAAAACGCTTTGCAGATGAGGAAAGCCTGGGAGGCCTCATTACCAAGAGGTCAGGCTGTATTTTACATTCTTTTAATATTTGATATTTTTATCTTTAATCCACATACTTTTTTTTTTTTTACTGATAAATTAATTCCCATAGGAAAAAAAAAACAACCAACCACCATTTCCCACATGAAAGTAACACCTGCAGCCCACACCACCATCCTTTTATAAAGCTAGCACTGGACAATATGCTTTTAAGAGTAATGACGTTCTCTAAAAGACTGCTTGGATGATCAGCAGCAACATGATCTTCAGGTGAGACCAATTATATTTTACATCACTCTGAACCCTACACTAAAAGCCAGTAGGCAAACTCTGCTCATTCAGACTTCTGCAGGTTTTCCTGCACCGTTTTATCCAACCTTCAGTTAAGGGTCAAAGTCACTGCTCGCTCTGATTTCTCTGTAATTGTCTTCAAACCTTCGGCAGATTCTCCCTTTCCAAGGTATTTATTTGTGCCTTCTTTTATATCTATTGGGCCACGAATGTTTCAGCAATGGGGACTCCTTAACTACGCATTGGTAAATCAACAGGCCCACTTACAGAGTGAAATAAATTGTTTAGTACTAATTAAAAATAGTAACATGGTTCTTCCACTCTATCATTTTGCATTCTAAGGTGCCACCACCATACTGTGATAATTTGGCTGGCCTCTTGGACTTTTTTTCTCCTAAAAAAGGTGAAAAGATCGTGTCGAAGACCATTACTAACTTTTTAAAGGAATTTGCTTTTTCTTCATCAAACTGAGAAATATTTTTATTACAAACACTGATCAGGAGTTACTTTCTAATCAATTATTGTCGATAGAAATGGTTTTAGATGTAGTTGATCATGCCTTGAAATTTGGGGGTGGAAGAAGATCTTTCCTCCATATTTTCTAAGATTTAATAGCATTTCTCTAGACACAATATTGATGGTCTCAGGGAGTGGCTTTAAGACACTTGCAAGGTATGTTGCTGTGTTGTTGGCAAGGCACCAGTGACTCCTGTTCCACACACAGTCTGTGCTCTGGTTTCTGCTGTTGTTACAACTCCACTGCTCATTGGTGCATCTCTAAAAGCAGATATTTAAGTCAGCATGCATATGTGTGGGGTTTTTTTCCCCATTTGGCATTATGTAGCATTGGGAGAGGCTAGTTTTTCAAATATGGGTTTCCTGGAATAATGGTATTCACCTGGTAGGAACAGCAGCTCCATAACTGTATTGGCATGGCTAAAGCAGCACAAGTTAGACACCTGCCTAAAGCCTATCAACTGCAATTAGACACTGCAAGGGTGATCCAACGATGTGTGATCATACTTATCATCATCACTTGCCAAAAATGGTGCCTACATAGGTATGGTAATCATTCAAGGACTGGTAGATAAAATAGCTCATTCAATTCTTACTCCAACAGTTTGGTTGGAGGACCCCTTGTGAATAAACTATAATGATTTCATTACTTAGTAGTCACACCACACTCATGAATGCAACCTATGCAAACCTTTCCAGATACACAGAAAAGCTTTCTAAACTAAATAGCAATTTTATTGTGAAGAATATACCACAGGACCGATGTTTCCTTTGGGGAAAAAAAAAAAGGTATGTCTATATCATAGTCCTTTTTTATTTTTATGTCTTTGGTTTCCTGATATCTGGTTTTGGACTTCTTTTTCAGATGGATCTGGTCAATACCATCGGTGAAAGTGCGGCTTTGGGAGCAGCTGGAGTTGTTCTCTGGGGCAGTATGCAATACGCCAGCTCAAAGGTAGGTCGTTTTGGTTTATTAGTATTAACGAATCACTTCAGTACCTCTTCTCTGCCACCACACCCTCTGTAGCACCTATCTGTCTTTATCAATGTCATCAGCCAGAGACTGAGGATGATGGCTCAGTACTACTTTCTGGTCTCCTTAGTTCTATACTTGTGTAAGGCTGAGAAGTCCCATTGCTTCAGAGCACATTGCTTTGGGCAGGTCGTTTGTAGCATCGTGGAATAATGACTCCAGGTGAGAAGAAAGACAGGTTTTGAAGTAATGACATACAAATATGAGCACAGCTTGTTTTGCAGTGTTCTACTCTGTAGCTATGGCGGTTTGTACAGCTCCACAGAGAAGGAATACAGTCTGGGGGGGCGGTAATTTCTCTGGTCACTAGTGTTGAAATGACACATAGGAAATAATGTTGCCACAAGAAAAGGCCTAGCCCTCCCAGGTTCTTCAGGCTTTCACAAGTAATCCTTCTTGAAGTGATGCAGGAGGCAGGAGGCTGCACTGGGGTTTCACAGGGCAGGCTTGTCCCTGCTCCCAAACCTGGGCTGGGCTTTGGTGCCCACTCTGCTTTTCATGCAGTCTCCTCTCCTCCTACTGAAATCCCTGGCAAAGCATCCCTGACTTGGGCAGAGGAAGAGGGAAATCTGAGCTGGATCTTTCTAGCCGCAATTGCAGCAACCTCTGTGCTGGTTTCTGAAAGGGATGCGGCTCCTTGTAAACTGAAGGAGTTGCAGAGATCAGGACCGAAGCGGTGACTCAATATGTGCCTTAAAACCTGTTAGTCCCATGTGCTGCTCCTTGTCAGCAGTTACCAGCAGTTACTTAAGGAACTAGTTAGTCTCATATTAGCATATAAACTCTTTTTCTGTTTACTAGGACTCCTCCCTAGTCTAATACTCTATGTTGCTCCCAAGCACCCAAACAGACAATATAGCAAAGCTTAGTATTTGGCTAATCTTACCCTTGGAAGTAAACTCACTTAAACCAATAGATTACTCCAGTATGTAAATCCAGCAAGATTTATCTCAACAGGTTACTTTAACCAAGAACAGTTTTGTACTAGCATCTTCTTAGATATAAGAAATTTGGAAGTATTGATGTTAGCTACTAAGAATTGTGTCATGGTCTTTTATTATCTACAGGAGAGTTGTTCAACTGTGAAAAGGTACATTGATGGACCCTTAGGACATTACGTCATCAATGTGACCTCAGCAGCCAAACTCTGTAGCAAAGTCCTGTGTAAGAAGAACGGAAGATGTATCCGCAAGAACAGCGACTCTTCTGCTTACCTCCATTTGTCACCTACTAATTTTAAGATCCGAGCCCGTCACTCAGGGAGGGGCCCCAGGTTCCAGGTGACTGGTGAACCCAGCCTGGAGAGCATTGAAGCCATGAGGCAGAGATTCATGTGTCAGTGTTACCAGGGCTGGACAGGAATATTTTGTGAAGTGCCTGACCAAAGGCTAATGGAGCGCTGGGTTCACATTCTGTTCAGCAGATCAAGAAAACAGAAGTTTTGTGTCTTCCTCTTAGGAGCCATGCAGCTTCTTCTGCTTTATACTGCACACTAGAGTCTTCTGAGGCAGTGCAAGGAAATAAGAAATGGTGCCACTAGGACTTCTGCTCCTTAGCAAGTTTCTATTATGAAGGGAATTACCATTCTATGATTCTGTGAAAAGGCATTGTTGATTAAATAGTTTAATTCTGTTTTCTTCATTTTCCACTCCTGGACTTGCTTCAGACATTAAAGATTTTGAAAGCAGCCCCTTCTTTTTTACCAGCTCCTTTACTCTTATCTCATGTTTTACTCATACGTTCAACAGATAAAGCTGCAGCAACACTGGAAGGTTTACTTGGGTAAACAAATAAACCTGTACAACAATTCATCCATGTAGAAGCTTAAAAAAGGACACAGAGCCTCTTTGTTTCGGGGCTGGATGATTTAACATATGGCAATGAGGAGAGTTTTCATGTGGACCAGAGACTGCAAACTGTTTACTGCAGCTCTTGCTGAAGTCAAATGGCATTTTCTGTGAGCAGCAGCACTGTGCCCATATCCACATCCACTGCAACTCACTGATCCCACTGTTTCTGCACAGGCAATCTGAAGAGTGTAGAGTTATACATCAGTGCACGCTTCTAAAAGATGCATATTTCAGTATTTCAAGGCCTAATTATATTCATGTCACTTCTAGATGTATCAGTATTTCTAGTGGTAGCTTTGTGCCATCGGTTTCAAAGGTACTGTTTGACTGAAAATCTCTGCAATTGCTGGTCAATGGGTCAAATGTTCATTTTCCCACAGTGCCAGCCAACCAGCAGAATGTATACGTGTTTAGGTGAGCAGCTCCTGATCTCCGAGAGCGACGCTGGCAGCTGTCAACCCACAGTGGTCCTGCTCAGGCAGGTGATGGGAGAGGACCTCTCGTCTTGCTCCAACCCCTTGGGAAGCAGGCAGCCTTGCTGGTTGGCACCACGGCTGCCTTTGGGGCCACTGACAGTCTTTGCTTTCTGCTCTGATAACTACCCAGCTCTGGTAGCTCTGCTCTCCTACTGGTCCTGCACAGTCACCCAACCAAGCTGGCTGGTCAGCGGCTGGGGAACGGGAGCAGGCTGACAGACCCCACTGCCAACATGCACCTCCCTCATGCAGGGCAGAAGAAGATGAACTCCTCTACTTACCGGCAAAGTTTTGGCTTGCTTCCTTCAGCTTCAGATGGGGACCGCTTTGGAGGTGATGTGGCTTAAAGAACCACTGATTACTGGTTAAATTAGCAACCATAACATGCCATCCTGCCAGGCTGTGGCATGTCCATTTGCAGTTATTCATTGATCCACATTCATGTGTGAGCATATACATTTCATCAATGACTTATCTGTCTTCCACACAGACTTTCAATGTAACAAACAATGAATGCCTTCATTGAATTGATGATAAAACCAAGAAATTCCCTACATCTCTCTCTGACTTACAGAAGATTTTTTTTTTTGAGGCTTTCATATGATGTGTTGAACTGAGTATCATTTCAGAACATGGACACAGAAATTAGTAAGAAACCCACATGTGGGTCTAAACCAGTTTTTTTTACCCTGACTAGTGTCTGTATTGACAATTTGTGGCCAGACTTCATTGCTTACATTACACAGCATCCTATTCCTGTAGCAGTTTGGTTAAAATCAGCAAGGTTATGTGGAGAGGATACTCAACTGAGTAAGGAAGTCTGAATCTGGCCCTCAGCCAGGCCCCTTTTTTGATGCTGCCCTAAATCACTTTAAATGTTAAGGTGTCTCTATGCATTATAACCTGTGGGGATGTCCTATGTTCTTTGTAATCTCCTGTCATCCCTGGACATTTCTTCATGGTAACCCCACAAAAAAGCTTTCTTTGGTTTGCCAGGACCAGATTCACAGCTGCTGTGAACTGTGATGCTCAGATTCACTCGAGCCAAAGACCCGGTTCATAACATACCTGTGGTGGATATGTAAAGGCTGCAATGATCCCTTTAAACCTAGACACGGAAATTGGAGTGAATTAGGTTAAACAGAGATTTAATGCTAGCTATAGTGAGTCACTCTGTAATGACGTGCTGAAAAGCTACAGGAGAGTTTTGCCATTGACCTTTTGCTTTGTGGTGCATCATGGCAATGGATGACAGCAAAAGTTATTTTTATTATTTTGGTGTGGGAGACAAGGGATTATAATTAAAGTTTAGAAAACCTGTCAGTTGTTAGGAACTACACCTTTACACTGAAGCTAGGGTGTTTACCTTTTCAGACTTCTTTATTGATTATATATATTCTGCTTTAGCTCCTTTTTTCAGTTCAGAATTTGCTAAACTTCAAGAGGAACTTACATATACTTTGGTATAGTGAAAGCATAGAAACTATTAGCCCATTTTTGCTAAAATACCTGTCACAAGTGTCAGTCAATATTTAAACTGGATGCTCCTGCTTTGTGTATTGCTGTCTACTGTTCTGAAACCAGGGGTGATGTGAAAATGCTGTAATACCCACACATTGTGCTGGTAAAATGTGTTTTTAAAATGTTGTCTGTTGCTTTGTAAAGTGTTTCCACTATTTCTGTAGGATTATGACAATAAACTATATAGAGACTCATACATACATTTTATTTGGATAGAATAAATTCAATTAAAATGACATAAGGTCTTCATCAGTTAAAGTTCTGGTACTTCATGGGAAGTTTATACAAACAATACAAATGCTGTGGGTGAAGTGGCAGTATTCCTGATTCAGTCTGTGATGTATATTCTCTATTAGGGTACACTGATAGAGCCCTTCTAAAGTCTGTCAGTTTACGTCAGGTGTAAATCTGCCCGATGACTCTTCTTCTTAAGCGAATCATTTTGATTTGCTTAATCCAGGTCTGAATACTGAAATCAAATTCAAATGAATAAGTTTTCTTGCAAAGCCCACCTACCTGGAAGGTAGGGGAAATGTATCTTTTTTTTTTTTCCCCTGCTTCGTTGATCCTCCCAAACAGTATCATATGGTTACAATCTTGAAAATTTATTTCTTTATAAGTGCACTTCTGTCTTTGATGGTACTTTGGATCAAATAAAACTCCAGATGTTACCATAGTACACATAATAAATAGCAAGTAGAGAAAGCTTTGCAAAGTGTATTTTTCATTACAGCCTATTTAATATTGTTGTAGGTCTTGCCTGGTCATTCTGGTACACATAATTTTACAAAGATTTTTCTTCTGGTCTAGTTTTATGGTCCAGTCTTTGGAGAGACACAATCCAATTTCTATCTGTGTTAGAATTATTTGGAGGAGGCAGAGTCCGAAGCAGCAAAGAACTGTGCCATAACCTTTATGATGATGTCCTTAGCTAGAACCAGCTCTTAAAGCATGGTTGATCCTGGGAAGTGGGCACTGGTTTCTGGAGGTAATAGTAACAAGGATTTGCTGTATTTCATCTGAACCACCTCTGCTTCAAGATGACAATGGATTCAGACCCCATATCTTTACTCTTCCCAAATGCTGAGCAATGGAGTTCTCTAATCCTCTGCTTCTCTTCGGAGGATAAACAATACCAGCAGAAACATGACTGAAAGGCTTCAAGCTTTTCTCAAATTTGCTGATCTGGCATTCCAAAACTTTGCAATTTGGGGAAATGTTGTGCTCATTTCCTTTTTCTCTCTCACCACTGCTTGGTTTTGCACTTAATATAATGTTGTATATTCTGAGCAACCCATAAATGTATGGAAAAGCTGGGATTCATTTTGTTCGACACTGCAGTCTGACAGGTAGATGTGCACAAACTTGAACACAAGATGTCCACAAATGGGTTCACAAATGGTTCACAGATGCGCGCAAACTTGAACATAGGAAGTTCCATCTTAACATGAGGAGGACCTTCTTTACTTTGAGGGTGGCAGAGCACTGGAACAGGCTGCCCAGAGAGGTTGTGGAGTCTCCCACTCTGGAGACATTCAAAATCCTCCTGGACGCCATCTTATGCAACCTGCTGTAGGTGACCCTGCTCTGGCAGGGGGTTGGACGTGATGATCTCCAGAGGTCCCTTCCAACCCTGACCATTCTGTGATTCTGTGAAGTGTGGGGCTGCAGTCCCGGTTTGACCAGCTTTAGGTGCCACTGGCATCTGCTTCCCACTCCCAACTTTTCCCCTCACTCCCATCCCTGTACTGCGGTGTGCTGTCCCCTGCTTGTGCTGGCATGGCTGTTCGGGTGCCCTCACGCTGATCTGGATTGGGAAACCATCCAGGTCAAAAGTTCCCTCATTAAAAAAAAGGTGCCTCCCCCTGATGCTTTTTTCTAAAGTCAGGTATTACTTCCTCTATCTGACTCACATCGCGCTGCTCACACAGCTGAGTCAGGGCTAAGGAAGTGGGCAAAACCCATAGGGAAGCGGTAGCAAAGCCTGTAGGTTGAGTATTGCCACTCAAGACAATATGTCATGAGTAAGCAGCCTTGGTATGTAGTTGGCAGCGTCACTTGTGGCTCACCCAACCTGTCCCCCGGGGTCCATGTGGCAGGAGAGAAGCCTCTGCCCTCCTCCGCACTTCCATGGGCAACAGCGGGGGGCATGTCGGTCTGAGGATTGGGGGTACAGCCATGCCAGGGTGCCTGCTGGGCTCCCTCAAAGCTGAGGACTCCTTGTGGTTACCAGCCCGGACCTCGGTGCCTCACCAGATGCCAAAGGCAGGGCAGGTAAAGCTCGCCTGGAGTGGCCCAACTCGGGAATGTGGATATTTAACATGATTTCTGAAGTCCCCTTTTGCTACTGAGTCTTTAAGGTGAAAAAAGATGAGAAAGGCTCACTGGCTGAACGTAATCATACCAGCATTTTTGTGTTTCATCAGCTTTTTCCAAATGCAACGTTCTCTGCTAGGGTCAGTGGCTTTGTAAAAATGGGAATGAGAGTGTTATAATAAAAAGTGCTAACTGCCCTCACAGGCAAAACCAACGGAATGAAATCTCAGACCAGTTTGGATCTGTAACACTGTGCACAAATGCGTATGTGTACATTCCTTCTGTTAAAACTCCTTGCTAAGGTAAAACTATGTTGCTTAAATTAAAAATTACCCCAGTTTTGCACTGAAAGCATTTGTTTTAGGTAGTGAATTAAAATTGCACATCATGCATAATAATAATTTTTTTTTGCCAAAGAAACTTTGATACACTTAAGACGCTGTGGCAGCCACAACTTCTTTTTTGTTTACGTTTCAGGAAAAGTAATTTCCTGTCAATCTGGCCAGACTCGGAGAGTGGGAGTATTTGCAAACACAGGTTACTCTAAAAATAATTTGGAAACGATAGTTCTGTACACTTCAAAGAGCGATACTGGCTGGGAACAGTACAGCTTCTCAGACACACAAGTCCAATCCTTCCAAAAAAAAAACCAAGGAAAAACGATGATGTCACATACTGCTTAATGAGATTAAAGCCCCTAAGTTGTTCTTATTCAGCAATGGCAGGGCGTGCTTTCCACATTCCACAGTAGTAAGGAGCAGTTAGAGGTCACGCTAGAAAAGAGGAGAGAACTCTTTTGGTAGTGTCCCAAAGTAAGTGTGCGTTTGAGATTCAGTTTTGCTGCTTATAATAGTTACAACACTTAGTGCATCCCTTGTTTAATGTCATTCCAGGGTAGTATTTTTCCAATTCAATGAATATCTTGTTTAAGCTGTAATAAGGAAACAAGGGGATGTGTGTGTGTGTGTGTGTTAATAGACATACATATCTACATGTACATGTGTATAGGCGAGAGTGTATGCACGTGTATATTGGAACACATGTGTAGGTTTGACCCAGAAGCAGCAGAACAGTTTCAAGGGGCATGAGGCTTTGTTTTCTGCCTGGTGGGAACAAGCTCGGAGGCAGTTGTGTAACCTTATAGCTTGGCACGTATGGCCTCTGCTGCCGCGCGGATTATGTCTATTATGTAACGGCGTTTATACAGGAAGATAACAGCATCTAACAAGCTAAAAATAAGCGGACTTCTGTAATTTCACAGGACAGTAGTTTAAACTTCGCTGATGTGGCTGCTCCTGTTTCAACAATAAATGCGGCCTCTTCAGGCATTTTATTTACTTTTTGACTAGGATGATATTTTAACAGGCTGGCAGCCTGTTTTCTCAGAGTCAGAGCTCCTTTCTCATTTTTCCATTACAGCAAGGACTCTCCTGGCTTTTATTTAAGGTGCTGTCCAATATCTGTAAGAAACAAAGCAGCCCGGAGTATCAGTCCTGCTTTTTCCAAGCAGTGTGACATTTGTGGGCAGCTTTTGGAAAAATGTTTGTTTCCATGCTAGTAATAACCCTCTCAGTCAATTAGACAGCAGATTATTAAGAGCATTTTTTATATTGCTCCTTCAGATGTTGGGTTTCCAGGACAGAACAAAAAGCATTTAGTTTTTCCCTTTACTGAAGTTGCTCCTTACCTTGGCTTTGTGTCCACTCCCCCTGTATTTCCCATTGGTAGGAGGGAGGTTTCCTATGGAAACCCTATGGGGCTGACGCCTCACTCCTCGGCTGTGGTACGGGCAGTGGGTCATGTACACGGAGGGCAGATGGGTTTTCTTAAGCTGACACTCACTCTCCCTTATGTTGTTCCCCCTGCCCCCCGTGTACAGCTGCTCGTGCCTCTCCCCATGGGGAGTGGGAATGCGCATCAATAAAGCATTTTAAAGCCCAAGGAATTCATCTCTCCATTTCTGCACAGTGTTCCTGATGGGGATGTTAAGACGGGCTTGTGCCAGGTACCGTGTCCCCTGCGCTGGGCTGCCTTGGCTCTGTGGGCGCAGGGAGAACCAAGGCACTGTCAAGGGCTGTTTGGCACAGGAGTCCCTTATGTGGAAGAGTACAGGCCCTGGTGGTGATGCTGATCTTCCTCCTGCCTCTCCTCACCCTCAGTGCACTGCAGTGGGACCCAGAAACAGGGCGGCACTGGCCCTGGGGGAGATGCACGCTGGCCTTGGGGGGGACAGGAGGGAGGCAGGGCCCGTGTGTGCCACTCCACCTCTCTATCAAAGGTGCTTCTTCAAGCTTGGTGAAACCAAGGCATGCAGAAAGGTCCCAGAAATTCCTTGAGTGCCTACAATAGTAAGTGATGCTGATGGTATGGGGTTAATTAACATGAGCACGAACTGAAGCCCTTCGGAAACTGTGGACTGCTCTATGGACAGGTACTCTTTTTTAAGTCTCAGCATCAAACTTTATTGTGTGGAATTTGGACAAATAATATTTTCACTAAACCTAGAAGTAGGGAGGAAGACGACAAGCTCTCCCTGGGACTCTATAGGAATTCAGGTACTGATGCACCTTGATTTAGAAGGAGTAGCAATGTGGAAGCACCATTGTTGCATTCATATCTCAGTAGCAATACTCAGCTCTGAGTATACTTGAATTGAAACCCAATAATGAACAGACATGGTTGCAGTGAAGATGCTAATTTGAGTGGTAGAGTTACCTCACTTTTGACAGAAAGCACTTGATTTGTGATTTTCCAGAATGCAATCTCCTATTTTAATTTTGTTGTGATTTCTCTGCCCTTAAAGGGGCACAACCTTACATGTGATGTAAGCTGGTATATCTTTATTGATTTGCAGTAGCTGAAAAGCAGGCATGAAATATTCATGTTTGCTTTGTTCACCCTTGGATTTCCTCTTTTAGGCTGGCATTAGTCGACTATTTCCCAGCACCCACCAGCTGCTGCAAGGACAGTCAGCAGCAGTTCCTCAAAACATCCCCTCTGTGCTCCCAGGGAAGCAGCAGGTCATTCGGCGGCTGAGGAGAGCTGGATGGAGAGGCTGTGCTGGGGCACGGCCTCCGAAAGGGGCTCATTAGGTTTTTTCAAAGTCTCCATCCATACATGAGGCTTAGCGAGGTTTACATGACTCCCGGCTTAAAATAATTGCAATAATCCCTTAGACTGACAACACTGAATTGTTGTATTTCCTCCAACAATAACATTTAGTTCTAATGCAATACTCAGCTGGTGGTGGTGGTGGTGGTGGTGAATCAAATGCATTTTTTTGTTGTTGTGTTACAGCTATTCTGTAGGAGTAGGAAGAAAGGAATGTCACCCGAATCTGCTGGTGCTGGGTGCAAGCTGTAATCACTCCAATGCGCGTGTGGGTGTTTGTTCTGCACAGTCTGGGGGCACAATCTTATCGTAGTGCAAACAGAAAGTAACTCTGCTGGACTCCCAGGAAAGTTAGTGGGAGGAAAGGCAACTCCTTCCTATTGTGTAGGGCTAACCTTTTGTTTAATTTCTGTGGGAAGAACATGCTCAGAACATCAACCATCTTTTATTTAGTTTTCAGTTAGGATTTACCATACAGTTGAATCAGGAAAGTGGACACAGAGGAAAGCTACTTCTTAAAAGAATCAGTTCAATACCATTTAAAATGCTATGAGGAATAAGAGCAAGTCAACACTAATCTGTTTGTGTTTGATCTTTTCTCCCAGTAACCTCAGAAATATGATAGGATACAAAAAGGGGTAACGGCTTCAAACTGGAAGAGGGGAGATTTAGTATAGATATTAAGAAGAAATTTTTCACTATGAGGATGGTGAGACACTGGCACAGGTTGCCCAGGGAAGTTGTGGATGCCCCATCCCTGGAGGTGTTCAAGGCCAGGCTGGATGGGGCTTTGAGCAACCTGGTCTAGTGGGAGGTGTCCCTGCCCATCGCAGCGGGGTTGGAACTAGATGATCTTTAAGGTCGATTCCAACCTAAACCATTCTACAATTCTATGATTCTATGAAATATAGGAAAAAGAGGATGGTAATGACATGCCATGAAGCCCATATCTGGTCCGTGCTGCACGGATGCACCATGTATTCGGGACCCCCCTAGAGAGGGAGAGCCCAAGCACATCTGATGCCTTAAAATGGACTCCCACATTTTTCTAACGCAGCCTGAAGTCAGGTGGCTGGCTACTCTGTCTTGTGGTCCTCTAAGCGCATCTCCCAAATGTGGGTCTTCGCAGTGTGGGTATTTTGAACTGCAGATAAACAAGCAGTGTGGCAGGAAAGCTGGGGGTCAGTTAAGTCAGCTCCTGAACACAGTCTTCGTGTTTTGAGGATGACATACACTTCAAAGAATGGGATTCTCCTTGCTTTGCACATGGTGTAATCCATATAATTTTTTAATGATGTGTTATCACATGAAGACAATGTGATAGCAATGCAGACCACTCAGGCTATTTGGGGATTCAGGTTGTTACACTGATTCTATAGTATCAGCATCCAAAATACAGTTCCTAGTGCAAAGACTACCCTCTTTGGAAAAGTAGGGTACTTTTGGGCTTAAAACAGGAGGAAAATTGTGGTATGGAGCGCTGAGAACCTTGACAGGCTGGACATAGGCCAAAGAACCTTTGTGATTATTTCAGTGTGTGCCAGAAAATGCCCCAGTCGCTGGCATCAAGAGCATCAGGGGAGTACAAGCTAAGCATAAAGACTGATTTTATGGATGTTTCAGTGGGCCATTAACTCAATCCATCAAACCGCCGGCCTTTTTGCTAGGACTAAGCATGAGTCTAATGTCTCAGGCTGGATAACTGTCAGGTGTAATTGTCTACAGATGAGAGACAACTGTGCAGCATGAAGTGGAGGAGAAGTAAATAGCATAAGGGCACTTGATCAATTTTCTTCATTTTCCATATTCAGGAGTCCAGCTGGCTGCCAGAATGCAAGTAGTTTCACATACGTAATGAAAAAGTCTGCATTGGTGGCAAAAGGAGCTGAGAGGATAGAGGCAAGATAACTGTCCTGACGAGCCCCACACAGACATACAGCTCATCTGCTAAAATCTGCTCTCCTCCATCCAACAGTCCCAGTCTTTCATCATAGTAAGTTAAATTTTGCTAAAAAATTGCTATCAGCACTTGCCTTTCAACCTGCCATACATGTTAAAATGCTGAATTATAGCTTTTGATGCTTTATTCAGCTTATTCCGTACAGGTGCTATAGGAAATAGCTCTGCTGTGACAGATTCATACTTCATTCTGTAGCAATTTAAGGGTGCCCTGCCCTAAATTTGAAACACTATAAAATGTCCTTTGGCAGTTCATGCACTCCGAGCACCTTCATCAGGATCAGTGAAGCACTGTACTAAAGGGGTTTGAATCTCAGCTATAATAAGCCATCAGTGTTACCAGGTCAGTCACATAATTGTGAGGTGAGGTCCTGCTCCATTTTAATTCTTCATTATGCTGCATATTCGGTCCCCTGCATTTACTAACAGAACAGAGGTACTCCGCAGAATCTCATCGAGGCAAATCACTAAAGGATGTCCTGGTCTAATAAACCCCCATCTATAGGGGGGGGGTAGAGGATGGCAGCGATGCATCCTCCCACGCTGTCCTCCCTGAGGCTGCTGCAAGCTCGGCGGCTCTCAGGGTCATCTCCTCTGCCACCAGCCTCCGAGCACGCTGCCTCCAAATCCAGATCCGGCACAGAGAGAAGGATTCGCTGCTGACAGCATGACGTCAACTGGACAAATCTTGTTCCAGCCCATCAGACTCCTGAGTGTACCAGCTTTAGCTTTGCTGATAAAAAGTCAACAAAAGGATTATTCTGTAAAAATCCAGGGATTTTATTGGATCTCTGTGGGTGTGAAAACTCTTGTCTCAAAATCCGTGCACGTCTTTGATAAGGGTATTTGGTGATCAGCTTGCCTGCTGAGACGGCCTGGTTAAAGCCCATCCAGGTTGTGCTGCCTCAATATCACGTTGTTGTAACAGGGTTAACCAGAAAGGAGAAAAGGTCATTGTCTTTATTCATCATTTGCAATTTTTCTAATCCCTTGATATGAATAGTGTGACGTCACTGGAGGAGGATTTTTGTTACAAGATAAACACCAAAGCTTGAAAGTACATTCCTCAGCTCGAGATTAATTGGGGGAGAGGTATACAGGGTTTGTATAGTCTGATGAATGCTTAGTCTTTTACTTATAGTTGGCTTTTTTTTATTTTTTTTGCAGCAGTATCCTGCGATCTGGTTCAAGTACTCTCCATGTCTATTCAATTCAGACCTTCTTGTTTTAAGCAGATTTTGCTTAGTCTTAGCTAGAGCTGGTTGCTGTCTAATAGACATACGGTTTCCACTTTCTCTCCGCTGGGAATTGCTGCCCACTGTGCATTTCCACTGTCAGCTGGACACCAAGATGGGCTGCCTCCGTGTTGCCTTGGATTACAGATTAAAATGTAATTAGCAGAAGGGCATTAACCGGATACATTCATCCTGGTTTTTTTGTCAACTATGACAGACACAAACAAAAGAAATGCTTAGCAAAAAGAGGAAAACTTTTTAGTGTGTTGTAATCCTGCACAACTACAAGCAAATTTGAGAAGCCTGGATAAAGGGAAAAACACTGGGCAGAGCCTGGGCACAGGACATCCTTTCTGCAAGCTGCAAACAAGGGACTTCAGAGCCTGCTCCCAGCTGGAGCATATGTGTGTGCTTGTGTGATGGCTAAATGCATCAAATGGAATAAAATCAGAAGTCAGTAAACCTCAGTGATTTTCCCTCACACAGAATATTAAATGGGAACCGTTTCCTCCCTTACAACAGAGTGACTACAAATACCTTTCTGTGTTAAGTCCCCCCTGACAAGTTTTTCTCAGGGAGCAGGGTGATCTGCCATGTCCCTGCTGTGTTCAATAACCTATAGTAGCATTATTACTGTTGCTGTTATTATTGTTATCATCATCATCATCATCATCTGGCTGATACTGTCATTCCCACGTGTCATCTCGGAGGGCCTTGGGGCAGCAAATCAGCATATCCAGCACGCACTTAAGTGTAGGGCTAATTACACCCTGGCCCTACCCGAGGAGGGACATGCTGACCCACGGCACGGGACAGTGCTGAGCCTCCCCACATCCCACCAGTGGGCAGAGCCCAGCTAGGGCACCTCCTGGCAAGTCCCATTGGTTTTGGTGCAGCCTGGCTGGGCAGCACTGGGCCTGCCTTACCCTGGCGTTTGTGGTGAACTGGGCAATGCCACGAGATGCCCCACAGCACGGGTGGCCACGACACATGCTGCTGGTGTGTTGTGTGAAATGACACAGGTCTTGCATGGGAAGCGCTCCCTGAATCCTGGGATAAAACACCCGAGGGATGTGCCAAGCCCAGCTAGTGACACGTCCCCATCCAGACTGTGACCAGCGTGGGAGCAGAGGGGCAGGATGGTGGTACAGCTCTCACAGTGGGAACTCAACATGCTGCAATTTAGAATCACATGCTGCAATTTAAAAAAAAAATAAAAATTGCAGGGTTTTGCTGCCCTCTGGCAGGATTTTCTTACAGCTCTGATTCTCTGTGAACTGCGAGAGTGACCATGCTCCAGCACAGCAAGGTCTCTGCATTTCCCAGTTGGTTGTAGGCAAAGCAGAGTGATCTGCTGGGCACCACTGGTCTCCCTGCAGCCCTCCTGGAAAGCCCAAAGCCCATGCTGATCCCAGGCAAGGGCTGGTGTAAAGGTCAGAGCTGTTGTGCTGGCAGAAGCCCCTTGTCCCATCCCTCTATCCCTCTGGAGGAGATGGGGCAGCAAGCCTGAATGTCTAAAGCTGGTCCTTTGGTTGCTTGTCTCCTTGCAAGAGCAAGCCACCATCTTCCAGCTTCGGCTGTACATCCTTCTCGCAAGAAACTTCAGTTTGGCCTCTAATGCTGACAAGTCCTGAGTGGCTTTTCTGAGTTGGTATGGCACAGTATTATTGGTATGGTATACGCTTTCTGAGAGATACTCAGCAAATTGGGTTAATTTTCATTAACACCATTTTCCAAAAAAGCCTGTTAATGCTGATATGGCACTAGTGGATATGTGGATAGTGGTTTTGAAAACCCAGGCCTTTTCTACACTAAACACAAAGTATCGCGAGTCTCATGGGTTGAGATTTCTCTGATGAAATGTTGAGTTCTGCAGTGTCTACACCGTACTGCATCGGTCCTGCAGACTGCCTGCCTGGTCAGCAGGAGGAACAGGCACATCTTGGACACCTCATAGAGCTCTGATGTCTCACACTGTCAGATGACTGTATCCTAAAAGCATCCATGGCTTATTAAAAGTACCTAGGTTGGCTACCTGGGATGTTGATATTTTTGCTGCAGGTACCTGAAGTTAGGTCATGCTAGTCCTACCCTAAAATAGCAAAGAAATGGGGGAGTGGGGAGGTCCAGAAAAGTACCCCAGGTACACAGCTCTGATTACTGTTTTTCTGTTTTGAGATAAAGGAAGGATAGCATAGATGAGCTATACCCATTAGTGTATGTAACAATCTGGCTGCGCGTATATCCAACCCATGATCCTCACCTCCACTAGGTCACAGTCCCAGGAGAGATAAACAGGTAGGCAAGGACTGAGGAAGAAGTACAAGCAGGACTCAAATACACATCCATGATCATCCCTGATGGCTGATTGTACAGCTGTTTGGGATTGCCACGGGATTTTGAATGCAGTGGGGAGCCTGGAGTTTGAGGGTAGATAAGACTCTCTCTCTCTCTCTTACACATAAGTACGTAGGTTTTGCAGTGTGTCGGGTGTCTTTTCTGCTTAATACATACATAATTGGCACGGATCTTGTGACTAATGATTCCGCTTGTAGCACTGGCCACAGGCCTTAGCATCAAAGCCCACATTGCAGAGTGCAGTGCTGTGCAGAGCTATCATTGCTGGTCTGGAAGGCGCTACCTCCATGTGATGGAGCAGCCAGGCTAATAAATAGCTCAGAGCAAGCATTCATGGATCGGCTTTATAGCTGTCAGGGGTTTGAACTTGTATCCCTTTATGGTACTGCACGATGACGGTGAAATATGTGTGCTTGTTTAGAGCTATTTGGAGTGTCTCTGGCTGGCACTGTACTAGACAGGTCAGGGATATTCACGACGCTGTGAAGATGGTGATAAAAGGCAAGGTTTGATTTTACAGTTACCTTTGTTATTACTGAGAGAGCTTGAAGCATAAGGAAACCATTTCTTCATCAGCCTTTCCAACTGCAACAGCCACAGCCACTAAGACATCCTGGGACCCACTGAAGTGATGGCAACCTCCTCAGTGATTTTAGTAAGACCTGGACTGATGAGATGAGCAACTGTGGTTACACTGACTTCCACAGACCTACGCTGATTTACTTCAGCTGGGAATCTGCCCCTTTATTTGAATGAGATTGCGCCTACTTTGTTTCTTTGGTGTTAGTATGGTAGATACCTTAGAAGTGGGTAATACCAATTCATATAGCTTTATATGGAGTAAGTACTGATGCCTCTTCTGTCATGCTCTACAGACAAACTGGGAGATATTTCTAATGTTGTCTCTTAACTCATGAAAATACTGCCTGAAAATGGGATACCATTAGGCATCATTCACCTTTCAGCCCCTGGCATGGCTGTGCATAGCACTCATCTGGACTTCCCTTGCTATGAAACCAGCTCGACCACTGGTTTGGGAGACGAAGACTTTCATAGCCACCTGACAGACCTGTGCTCCCTGACGTATGACGTTGTGCTGAACCTGGAAATGTCCTATATAATTGGAAGCCCATTAGCTAAAGCAAGAGGGCAGAATGTGACTATATTTTATTTTAACAGGCTTGGCTGTTATCCTTGGTACACATCACAGGAAGTCCCTGTTAATGGTGGCCTACCCCAGAACTTCAGTTTCCAAACTCATCTGGAAAAAGCCAGCTGTGACATTAACTATCACGTCCCACCCAGCTAAGGATTTCAATGGATTAGCTGTCATACACTGGGAGCAATGGTCCTCAGCGGGCCTGCAACTGGGATGCAAAGGGTGTCTACAGACGAACAGCCAGGAAACTCATAACTGAAACGGGAGGGAATATTTCAGCAAATTAAATGAAATGAACATTTCGCCAAACTTTCCTTTGAAGACAGTGCAAAAGCTTTTATGAAGGAAACAATTGCATTAGGAATGAAAAGCAGACTAAAGGGCCTGTGGGGATGCTATTTATACCCTAACCGTCATAATTACAGTTTCCGTGATCAGAACTACACTGATTCCTGCCCAAAGAGTGAAGTTTTGAGGAACAATGAACTTGCCTGGCTCTGGGATAGCAGTGCAGCCCTGTATCCTTCCATTGGCATTACAAAATCCCTTGGAAATAGTCAAAACATTTTGCATTTTTCTCAGTTTGGTGAATGAATCCATAAGGATTACCTCCATGACATCCCAAGATTATGTTTTCCCCGTATTTGTGTATCCTTAACTAGGTTATAGAGATGAACCTTTATTATTTCTCTCTATGGTAAGCTGTTCCTGGAACAATGTGGGCTGCATTTATGCTTTAACCATTCTTGCAGATGATGCATCAGAATGGAAATCCTCCTACTTGTGCCAGCTCTGCTGGTTCATGTTAATTGTCCACATGCTTTAAAGAGCTCAATGTTCTGAAGAAAAAATGCAGCCTCAAATACCTTTTTTTTTTTTTTTGCTTTAATTCATCACTATACTCAAACATGCATTTGAATGGATTAAAAGTATTTCAGCAATTTGATGTAGTACGTAGGAGGCAGTTAATACATTAATCCCCCCTCATGTACTTTGTTCTGCTCAGGTATGCAATCACTAACTAATCCCCAGATAGCTGCCCCTTTTGTAGAAGGGAAACTGAGGCAGCGATGTTAGCAACTTGCTCAGTGTTACATCAGAATGGGAAATTGAAACCAGCAGTCTTTCTGCATGCCTACATCTCAAAAACATTTAACTTGGTCCCATACCTACCTTGGAGCAGGCAAATGGTGCGCCAGAACCAAGGAGTACGGCTCACATCAGCCGAACACACACACAAGGATTTTCAAGATAAGTGCCTTACCCGACTCCTTCTTTATGTGATTCTGGACATCCTCCCAGAAATTGGATGAAGACAGTACGTTTCCTGTGAAAAGGCAGCATAACCTATCTGTCACAGCCCTGGCTTCGTTCTCCCCTGTAGACAGCAACTGCACTACCAGCAGGTCTCAATTTCTGTGTTGCAGAGCTTAGCAAGTGAGCTGTATTCAATTTTAAAAGTCTGTGTTCAGTCTCTCAGCCCAGGTACGGAGTCTGAAGCTGGCACCTTGTCTGGGAAGGAGCATTAGTTCCCTCTCCTATTTGGTCCCGCTACTCCCCTAGCAGTGCCATCACCCACCACACTTCCCAGTAAAAGGCTGTGCTTGTCTCCATCTTGAAGGCAAATGCCTATTCTTAGGCATTAAAGGAGGTGCTTTGGTGGTTTTATCCATCTTGCCCTTCCTTAGCTTTGCAAGAAGAGGATAGATGGACATCAATAACTGCCGCAGGCTGGTGTGCGTCCCCTTCACCATTTTACGCTCAGTTTCCTCCTCTTTTCCCCTTCAGTCAACTAATTCCCATGAAGTTTTTCTACTTTTATTCTTGATGTGCTGTGGCCCTCAATCTCCCTTAAATCGATGATGTTGTCTAGGGAGTCACTTGCATATCAGTGGTCTTTCATCTTCAGCGCTTGTGGCATAGTAAGTCACTTGTTGCTGATCCTTAATCGCTGTTCAAATTAAGGATAAACATCCAAGCACTAAATACCCTCTCCTTACAGCCTGCAATATGAGGAAAAGGTACAGTGAAAGACATCTTTCTGAAACAAACCTGGAAAGAGCGTGAAAACGAAAACAAGATTTGCCAAGTGTTGCATTTTCCCTTTCATTTAAGGTTGCACAATGCTGACATTCTCCCTCCTATAGTGTGTGCCTATTTACAGTCACTTTTTCTAAGGTTTTCATAAGAATCTGAGTGAGCTCCTAGGGAAAGCAGCAAGAACAATGCACGCCTTTGGAATCACAGCTTTCAAATTGGAGAGGGACTGGAAAACGGCTGATTGACAAGGCAGAATGGCTCTCTCCTTCCCCTTATCAGCAAAAACAGAACTGAGGGAATGCTTTAGGGAATTCTCATGTTAAAAATCCTACCCTAATTAAAAGATTTTAGTTGCTTTTAGTAATTGATGAGATATCAAATAATTATAATTAAATTTTGCATGAAAGTAAATTAAAAGGGATTTTTTTTTCCCCAGTGTTTGTTCACTCACTTATTACCAACATCTCAGGGAGTACCTGTTTTCAAGTTTTGTTTAATAATCTTTGTACTCTAGACAGCAAACCTTTAGCCACAATAAAATATAGATCATAGGGACTAGAATGAAAAGAAAATGTAGTCTGAGGGACAGCCACATAGCAAACTATTAGATTACTTTAGAAAGGCTATAAAATGCTGAATTAGCCTGACAGTGATGTCTTTACTTTTTTCACTGCAGCAAAATCCTATTAACACTACCAGAGAGAGTGCCCTGGGAGCTGCAGGCATTGTTATTCGGTGAGATATGAATTTAACTTCTTCAGAGGTAAGCCTGTGTCTGATTTAAATGCAATGTGTAAAAGATCTTCATTTTATCCTACTAATAGACACTGTCTGACTGCAGCAGTTTGGAGTACAGCAGAGCTGACTGCTTAACCAGCCTTTGCTGTCCCCCAGTCAGGATGACCATGGAACATGGTAAATTCTTCCTGGCTCAACAAGGTCTTGTGAGGCTCAGAGGCAACCAGTGGTAGGGAAGGAAGCCAATGGCTAATACCAGGAATTTTGGAAGACAGTTCCTCAATAGCTGGTCAGATTCCTTTCCAGTTGGATAAAACTCTGGGAAATCATCTAGAGCCTGATTAGCACATCAGTCAGACAAGACTAGGTGTACCAGCGGTGCCCAGCAATTTGTCAGGTTATGGGAACTCTGTATGTGCCTGTGTGTGGGCAAGTAAAATGAAGCAGGCTGTTGACATCAGATGAAGAGGCTTTGTATTACGTGGTATCAGACCCAGCCACATTAAAATCAAAGATTGATTTCTGAGGCTCCGTCATGTCCTGGAGCTTTCAGACAGCCACAAATCAAACTTAGTCATGAAAAAAGACTTTGTCCTTAGAGCTGTGTGAAACGGGCGTTCTGGGCTGCTTTTCTCCTGGCAGATAGTATAGAAAAGCCAGCCAGCATGAGAATGAATGGCTGAAAATAAGCATTCAGTTGTCCTCAGCAAATTCAATTACTGCAGCCAATTTTTGTAAATATTCGGCTGTGGTTTCTGTCAGAGTCAATGTGAATAGGAGGGTGAACTTCCTTCCAACTTGGGCAAGTGACAAAGGCAAGCCCCTGGAGCATCTCCATCAGCTCTGGACCCCCCCAGTCTTGCCACACAGCCACGCTGTCATCACCTGCGTTTCTAGCATACATCATGGCTTCTTTGTAGATCTACAGACTGTGGTGTTCTCTGGGGAGTGCAAATTGCTAAAGCCCTTTGTACCTCAATTGGGTTATATTTTCTGTGTAAAACTTGCTAGTAATCCTTTAAATTAGTCAAATTTAAGTTATCCTGAATGGATTCATTCATGTAGGCTGCTTACATATTGCATATTTTTCAGGATGTAAAAGGAAAAAAACGGAGTGGTTAGTTTCACATCAGCTAAAATTTCTTTTTTACCATTTACAGAGCAACTGTGCAGAAGTGCAAAAATTCTGAAGTCGGACCCTACATTACCAATGTCACAGCAGCAGCTGAGGCGTGCGGCAGGCATCTTTGTCAGGACAACGGACAATGTGTGTGAAGAACCTGGAGATCCTTGACATACCTACGTTTGAATCCTAAGAGCTTCTGGATAGGTGCCTCGGAGGACCAAGGCAGAGGTCCTTATTGTAGGTATTGTGAGAGGAGAAACATCAAATGAAGGTCTCGAAATAATGGCAGAGACATTTGCCTGCCACTGTTAGCAGGGTTATTGAAGGAACTGACTGTGGCGAAGTTAAAGTTGCTGATGACCATCCAGGGAGCTCTGCAGACTGTCTCACCCAGAAGATTTGCAGAGGTCTGCCTTCTTCCTTCACCTTTGATGAGTCTTCTCTAACTACTACTTAGTCAAAGGGCTGTTTTCAGCCAGTCGAGAGGGATGGTAGAGTGGATACAACAAAAGTCTTACACACTGTGCAGCTGGGGACTGGACATGTCATGGTCACAGATGTAATCCACACCCTGCAGCTGTGCCCCGAGGTTTAATAAAGCACAAAGAGAGTGGGCCACCTTGAAGGCTGAGTAAATAACGGACAGGTCATAAGAATATGTCTTCCCCTCAATCCCATCTCCTGAGATCAGGCTGTTTAGGAAGCTAGAAGCCAGGTTTCTGCCCAGCTGACAGCCACAACTAGGACAGCAGAAGCCTGCTACTACTGAAAAAAAATAGCACAAGGTTCACTTTTTCCCTTTGTAAAGAGAGGAAGAGTCTACCCATATCTACCTCCTACTGGATGGCATACTGGATAGAGCACCCTCCCAGGAAATGAAAGATGAGGGGAGGTTTCTAGTTTCTTTTCCATTTGAGTGAATTAAAGCCCATGTTTTCCTCTTTCACGCCCTGCGTGATGGAGGTGTTCATGCTTTGAGCCCTCCATGAGGTAGAAAGGAATGAAAGAGTCAAGAGATCAGGAAGAAAAAGGACAAGCCACACTCTGTTGGTTAATGTATTTACTGAGAATCATAGAATCATAGAATCATAGAATGGTTTAGGTTGGAAAGGACCTTGAAGGTCATCGAGTTCCAACCCCCCTGCCATAGGCAGGGACACCTCCCACTAGACCAGGTTGCCCAAGGCCACGTCCAGCCTGGCCTTGAACACCTCCAGGGATGGGGCCTCAACAGCCTCTCTGGGCAACCTGTGCCAGTGCCTTACCACCCTCAAAGTGAAAAACTTCTTCCTAATGTTCAATCTAAACCTGCCCTCTTCCAGTTTGAAGCCATTCCCCCTTGTCCTGTCACTACATGCCCTAGTAAAAAGTCCTTCCCCAGCTCTCCTGTAGGCCCCCTTTAGGGACTGAAAGGCCACAATAAGATCACCCCGGAGCCTTCTCTTCTCCAGGCTGAAAAGGAAAAGGAAAGTATATATTCTAATCCAACAACAAAGGGTCTTCCTGTGGGTTTTTTTAATGCCATGACTATTCAAAATATAATTAATAAGTGGTGCTGGGAGCAGGAGTTCCATCTCAGCTAGGTCTGCTTACATCCTGAATCTATAACAATACTCCAATGACTTTTAAATTTAAAGCTAATGAAAGCACCCCATGGCTATTACAGAGGTGCAGCAATAAGGATCAGGCAAGTTTATCATCTTTGACAAGAAACTTATTTATGTCCTAACTGCCATTGTAAGTTCCGTCCTGTGGAAGGGGTGGAAAGGCTCCCAGGGCTCTCCTTCCCGTCAGCAGGGAGAAGAATGTCTTCTAGAGGTGACCATGAGCAGAAAGCATACCTGGCATGTCTCCAGGGCACTCTGTGAACCTCCAGCTTCTCAGCTTCCCAGAGTTTAAGTATTCTTGAAAGAGAACCTGCTTGAATGAAACAATTACAAACTGTTCGGTTATTAATAATATGCATTAAAAGATGCATGTGCACACATATAATATATATGTGAAACAACTGTGTCTTTATATTGGAATCTCTGTAGCTGGAAAAAGATTAGACAAACAGCCTTAAGACAAATAAGGGATCTATGAGACCTATGCTGAGTTCCCCGCTTTTTTTCTATTTGACCCAGGCAAAGGTTTGAAACGTACCCTCCAACTCCCACTGGCCTCCATTATTCCTTTTGTCTCAGAACCTTAAAGATCCCATCAGGCTTAGACCTTTGTGATTTTGCACCTCTTAGCAGCTTTTCATTCTTCAAACATATGTTATTATCCTCATATCTAATGTCAGTGAGTTATTGCCATAATAACTATGTTAAACAAATGATTGTAAGGTGAACAAACACTATGTTAATAGAGCTCTCGAAGGAAAGTGAGAAAAACTCTCATTAATTTTTTTGACAGAACTCCATTGTAGAAAGAAATATTTTAAATTCCTTTTAAGTTAGGGGAGACTGTGACTAAACCACAGCCAATCAATAAGAAAGAAATTGAGTTTAGAACGATCCCTCTTTAAAAGAAAAAAAAATAAATGAAATTCAGGCTATTTCTTTCAAAAAATAAATGCAGGATATCCACTAAAAATGTCTAAAGTATATTTTTATAGTGAAGAAAATTAGAGATATTTTGGTTGAATTTTTTTTTGATGGAACAGCTTTCTCCAAAAAATTGAGTTTATTAAAATCAAAGTGCTGATTGTGGTGGATTTTTCAAGGGAAAGGTGTAAAAATGACTCATTTGACATTCTGCTTGTGCTGTAGGTCTGAAGTACATGCTAATAAGAAACAAAATGCCTCTTAATATTTTCTAAGCGGCATTGAATTAGATGTTGGTTTTGACTCTTCTTGCTGTCTTTGTTAAGGTCACATCTTACTGCTCATAGTAACTAAATGATGGGAAAGAGAAACAGTGTTTTATAAAGTCAAATCTCAAACTCTTCTGTGAATGTGTTAAATTAGCAACTGTCTGTAATACATTAATGCATCTTATACAAATGTTATGATATTCCTTGGGACCCAAACATGTATCCAGGTATGCAGGCCCAGATTTCTCCCACCTAATATATCCATTGAAGTGGGACAACTAAATTAGAAGCTAGCCCATTAGGAGGGAGGGCAGCTCCTGAGGACCACTTTAGGTGCAATGGGGTTTGGCTGCTTTCGAGGTAAGTAGCCCTTAGGCAGACGTTGTCGGAGATGGCAGTTTTGGTCAGAGGGCCCTATATCCCACCTCAGTATCAATCCAGGCACGCAAGCCTTGGTTTGGATCTTGGCCATGTTTGCTCTTTAGGCAGAGGTGCAATGCCTTTTTATTAAAGCACAAACCAGCTCTGTCATATCACTTCCTTCCACTGAGAGATAGAGGGTCAGTTTTTTATTTTTCAGTGACTCAAATAATTTTTTTCAAGTGCTCTCCTGCTATTCTGCATTCAGAGAAAGACCTCAAAATCCAGGCAAACAACAAAGCACAGTCCAGTACAACAAAACCGGGCTTTCAGATACGTCACAAGTATCTATCGAGTTTCAGCCTCTCTCTCTCAACAGTATTGGCAGGCCAGGTCATTTTGTGAGGTTCAAGTAGCCAAGATCTGGAGTGTGACAGTGATGACCTGCAAGGATGGTAGAGTGACCACAGCAGGTTACCCCCCCACAGCAGGGTACCCCACATGCAGAGTCTCTTCTCAGGGGGAAAGCTGAACCTGTCATCCCTCTCCTTTTGAGGCTGGACACTCAGGCTATGGGAGATCTGGTATAAATTTGTATCAGCTGCACCTCTAAGATCAAACCATCTCTCTCTGCTGTTCTTCCGTGAGAGGCATTTCTGATTTCCAGTTTCATGACTCTTTGGATTTCTGTTTTCTTCTTTTTGTGTTTCCTATTGCCTGCATTTTGCGATCCTCAAATGACGTGTTGGCATTTGCATATATCTCTCCTGGGATCTAACTGTCATAAAGCATCATATAAAGAATCAGACTGCTTAAATTTCAGACATGGGTTCCTCTCGGTGTCCATATCCTTAAGATTTAGGCATGCCAAAACTGAGCATTATGGTGACTAAATTATTTTATGGATTTCAGCAGGAGTTAGACACCTAAGCAGGCCTGAAAACTTGTACCTGGGATCTCAGAAGCTGCATAGTTAAAATTGTTGCACGTGGTATGTAGAACGTAATGCAGCATGTCATAATAAAACTGACGGTGGAAAAAATTATTCTAGCTGTATGCTTTTTCCCTGCAGAGGATTAAAGTTCACTTTATGTTATTATACCTACTAAATGCTAGTGATAAAATTAACTAATCTCTGTACATCCATGAGAATGGATGCTTTTAAGTATAATAAACATACCTTCTCTTATTATAGTACAAATTGTGATTTTTTTCCTTTCATGTTTTGTGAGGCTAAACATTTCCTAGTAATATCATGTGAAAATAATAATATATGAAACTAAAAATCAGAGGACAGATGATAAACACAGAAATAGTTTAGTCAGTGCTTTTGATGGTCTGACCCAAAGTCATATGAAGTCAACAGTAAGCTTCCCATGTTTTCCACAGGCCTTGCGTCGAGCTGGGGTGCCTCCCAGGGAATTACACCACAAGGGTCTTGAGACCTCGATAGGTGCCTCTTCCATGCTAGAACATTCCTAAAATAGATCAGAAAAAAACAAGTTTGAAGAAGCTTCTGTAGGCACCTAAACACAAAAGATATCTAAAAAATATATAGAAGAGCTTATTATCTAAGTTGTTTAAAGTTTTGGTAAGCTACTAAGCATTTAGATAGCCAATAAATATAATTTGAGATTTGGTATTTAACAATATTTATTGGCATAAGGAATGAGAATAACCTTAAATGTTCTTTCACCTAGCCAAAAGATTAATAGTCAGCTAAAAATCTGCATGTATCTCAGTAATAATTGAAACCGTGTACAATTTTCAGTACATCTAGTTTTTTAGCAGAGGCAACCAAGGTTAGTGAAATGGGTTTGTAGTTGTGAATGAGAATAGGACGTAAGGAAAATTACTCTGACATTATTACCTGCTGATCACGCTCCTAAGCTCTTCCATGACTCACTTTGAAATGGGAAATCTGATACTAATTCTGAATTTCAGGTTATTTGGAACTTCCATTTGTAGTAATTCTCTGGTATTGACATGTTGTACCACATTTCCCACTGGCTTTATGTTGACAAAGATACCTTCTCTTTTTCCTTCTATTTACTGTCATCCTGGCAAAGGACAGATGTTTGAAGCTGGCACCTGGTTGCAGTCATACCGTGAAGTGGCTGTAAAATTCATGGCCTTGTTCCTTCATCTAGATCCAATCAGGCAAACCCCATCTGCATGTGTAGCCAGTTAGGAGGTACAGAGCCAAGTGACAGCGAGGTTAAGCTAGTGTTGCAAATTAAATCAGCAATGCTGGTCTGGTGTAGGCAGCCCTTGTCCCAATCATCTTAACTTATTCGGTACTAAACAATTTTCCTCCCATTAGCCTGGAGGCAGCTGAAGGGTAACGCTGCACCTTCTTGCCCAGTTCTGCTGCTTCATCTTACAGACAGGAATTTTTCTTTATCGCTCAACCAGTTCCAGATGTCTGGATGTTGATCTTAATCCCAGGCTGGGGCTTTGCTGCAAATCAGTTTGACAGTGAAGTGCAAAATAGATTTGCCTTGGCATAATTCAGGTACCTAACCCCCTGAAATGATGGTTAAACTCAGCAATAACACTGTTAAATACAGCATTTTAAACACCGTACAGGATGCATTGCACATTCATTTTTAATTGTATTCTGTATTGAAATTGATGGGAATAGGGCTCCTAAGTACACTTAACAAGTCAGATTAATAGTTAGGAGTTTGTTTCTATTATTCTTATTTTCATGTAGAGGGGATTAAAGAGTAATTAGCTATCTGAGCCCTAGTACTCTCAGTTATGACAGATTATATTATGCTTATACTGAATAATTTAATCACCACTGTCATTGTATTATGAATAGTGGAACAAATTACAGATCTCTGGTATCTCTGCACCTACTTCCACCTTGTGCTCCACTGGTGGAAGTCTAAGCTATCTCATTTTCTGAAAATTACAAAATTGCTTTTTAATCTTAATTTATCTTGAACCCTAACCTGCTGAATCAGAACCTGAATTTTCTACTGGGCTCCCACTTTAATGCAGAATTTTCTGAACAGGCATGTCTTTAAAAAAAAAATAAATTCAAAGGTATTGTGGCTTTCTTCAGCTATGTGAACTCAGCCAACAGGGTTGCTTACTCAGAGTACTTTTCACAGACTGGTATACCCTACAAACTCCCTACAGAAAGTGAAGTCTCAGCTACGTGTGACTTCCTCAGTATTTAGAAGTGAGATATTAACTGTTGTTACAGACTTCTGTTCTTCTGATTCTTTGGGAATTTCTGTATGTGTTTTGCCTACAAACGTGTCTTGAGAGTGGGAAAGGAGAAATACAGTATGAATGAGAACAGCTGATAATCACCTATTAACACACGTGGCAGGAGATTCGGATTCAAGATCTTTCCTTGTTTTGACAGAAGTGTCACACCCCTATCCTACCCAAAAAAAGATGTTTCAGGTCTGTATTCAAACAAGATTTGTAGTTCAGCCCATGCCTCCCTATAAAGTAAAGGTAAACCTTCGGAATAGAAAGTCGACGCTCTGCTATTCTAAGGATAGTAAAACCATATGTCTTAATGATGGCAATGAATCTATTTTCTGCTAGGATTCTGGGTACACAGTGATTCTTGAAAGCTGGAGCTTATTAGCTCTTCCTGAAATCTGTGTTTCTGTTAGGATTCTCTCTCAGCAGACGCAAGATTTTGTTGAAAGCTGTCAGGACTGTCTGCAGTTACACCTTAGCTGTGACTGCGGAAAACATGGCGCTCTCTTTAACCCTCACTGGATGTGGTGGGTGAAGGCTTCAGCATTGATTCTCTGAAGATTTTTTTAGAGCTGGAGCAGCTCTGCAGTTCTCTGCTGCATGGGGAATTTGCTCTTCAGCAAAGCAAAGCCTAACCCTTTTCCAAATCTACAGGTACAGGTTGTTGAAATGATCACAGTACTGGAGGAGAAGGCTTTCCTGGTCATCGTGGTATCTCCCAGAGCTGTCTGTGTTAAACAACCGGGACACTGGCTTGTTTCTCCCAGAGAGTGGGAGGAGGGATGGAAGCTGAGCATTTAGGGAAAAGTCCTTAGTTTAAAAGCCTGTATTTCTGAAATAAAGACTGCTACACGCCTCTGCTACCAAGAAAATCACCCTTTATTAGAAAGCAACACAGACTTAACCAGCATTCAGTTAAGGCAACGTGAATAAAAAAGATTTACTTGTAAATCCTGGGAGGGAAGAAGTGGGTGTTTGTATAGGTGGTAAAATCCTTTCCTCCACTTTCTGAGTATACTGCTTTTATTTTAATAATACACATTTTTTCCACTTTTTTTATATTCTGCATTGTGATTTATTGCATTTGAAATATAAAAAAGGATCTGATTCTATTAAAGTCATAAAAAGCTTTGGTTATGTTCTAAGTGAATACAGGATAAAAGAAAATGTGTAATTTACACCCTGGTCTTGCCTTTATCTAAATGATTATTAGAGTTTCTGACCAGTGAAATGAAATATCCCCACTCTATATCACGGTCTTATCTTGATACAATATAGACTTCAGTATCAGTGACTTGCTTACACAACAGTGTGGGGCAGATGGAGAAAATTTACTATGGCTGTACTTATGTCCAGAAATAAGATCTGTACACTGAAAAGCAGCAGCCCCAAATAAGTTCTGCTTCCTTAAGCAACCGAAGGAAACATCAAGAAGGGTGCACTGAGAAGAGTGTGGCCAGCAGGTCGAGGGAGGTCATCCTCCCCCTCTGCTCTGCCCTGGTGAGGCCGTATCCGGAGTACTGTGTCCAGTTCTGGGCTCCCCAGTTCAAGAAGGACAGGGAACTGCTGGAGTGGGTCCAGCAAAGGGCTAAAAAGACGATTAGGGGATTGGAGCATCTTTCTTATGAGGAAAGGCTGAGGCACTTGGGTCTTTTTAGTCTGGAGAAAAGAAGACTGAACGGGATCTTATCAATGCTTATAAATACTTAAAAGGAGGGTGCCAGGGGGATGGGAACAGTCTTTTTTCAGTGGTGCCCAGTGATGGGACAAGAGGTAACGGGCACAAACTTGAACATAGGAAGTTCCATCTTAACATGAGGAGGAGCTTCTTTACTTTGAGGGTGGCAGAGCACTGGAACAGGCTGCCCAGAGAGGTTGTGGAGTCTCCCACTCTGGAGACATTCAAAACCCTTCTGGACGCTGTCCTGTGCAACTTGCTGTAGGTGACCTTGCTCTGGCAGGGGGTTTGGACGTGATGATCTCCAGAGGTCCCTTCCAACCCTGACCATTCTGTGATTCTGTGATAAGAAAAATTGCAGTCAGAACTACCAGGTTTACAAAAGTTTCCTAAAATATACAGATGTTAGAGGCAGTCCTGACATCATACTCGCCAGGAGTTATGAAATAAGTCCAGGCAATGTTTGCTTATCTCCTAAGACAAAGTCTTTGTCAGTTACCAGAGAAATGGCAGATTCTGGAGCTTCCCTTGCCTTTGTTCGCCACCCTAACTCTCCCAAGGCCGTTCAGCTCCTGGGCCTTTAGTTTCACTAGAACATTTGTCTGGGACAGCAGCGTGTTGAAAGTTTTGAGAAGCAGAACTGAAAAGAGAAAGGAAACAAAGATACAACAACTGTGCTACGCACATAGGTGATACCCACACCTGCTGGGGAATTGGGCTTCACAGGGGATGCACTCCACTCCCACCAAGAGCTAGCAAAATCCTTCCAGTCACTTTGACAGGAGGGTCAACTTCAACTTCAATCCAAGAGAATCTTGACTCATTATGGTAACTAAGACACATCTATAAAGGATAACAAAGGCTCAAAATGTAAAATTTGGTTCCACATTTTGACTCTTATTCCTAAAACTTATGCTGATCAGGTCCACATTTTTTTGTTTGGTTGGTTTTTGTTGGTTTCTTTTTTTAAACCTTCAGAATGTTTGCTCTAACACTTGTATTGATTATATCAGGTCCATAAGGAATACTTAATGTCAAGGAGCATTACAGAAAATGTGCTATCTTTCTGAATTTTAGCCAGCTGTTTGATGCATAACATTGCAGTTTAAAGCTCCAGCTGAATTTTTAAACCATTTGGAAAATAAATCAGACACTTCAGTGGGACTTCTCTGATTTATACCAGCTGGGAATTTGACCCTCAGTCTTTTAGAACAGGCTAATTGCCAATCAATAGGAAAAACTTTCAGTCGGTATGTGAAAAATAGCATTCAACTGCCAGTTCAGTCCCTGGCTTTTCTGGTGGAATTTTTACAAAGAAAATTGTCTCAACATTTTTAGTGGCTGCCCAGGTAGCAGCTAAAGGTTCTGCTTAAAGCAGCTGCTATGGCCTCACACGCTTTCGGGGCAAGGTGGGGAAGTATGTGAAAGGGAGAGAAATGGGAATACAGCCATAAGAGACTTATGTGCTGGGATCATTCCTCTCAGCGGAGGGGTAGGGAAAGGCAAAGGGTTGACTATCAACATGGAGCCAAAGGAAGGGCCCAGGTGACTGTGTCAAACTGATATCCCACACATGTCATCCTGGGAGCTGCTACGAGTCAAGACAGGTCTTACTTAGCATAACACGGTGCCTAAAATTAGCACCAGCTCTCCGATGCTAACCAGACTCCTAAATAGGCACAGGAAGAAGGGCGGTGCCAGTGAAGGATGTTGGATGTCTGTGTTGGATGTCGAGGCACTGATGCTCAAGTGTGTGGACCAAGTATATAACAAATAGGTAGCAGAAGTCCAACACCCAGCCTGAAGAAGTGCTCAGCACAAATCTAGCACAAAACTTCTGCCCCTGTTGAGGGCCCACAGCACCACCCAAGTACAGGATCGTACTGGAGGTGCTGACAACCATCTTTTGAGTAACAGCCTCAAAAGCATTTATAGCGTTTGCTATAAACGGTTATAATATTTGCCCAGGGGCTGATCTCAGCAGGAAGCTGTAGAATTTAGATTTCTTCTTGCTTCTGCTCTCTATAGTCCTAACATTTTATCTTGCCGACTTGATAGATTAGGCCTATGATTACATAGCATTTTGGGTAAAGCAAAACATTCAAGGTGAAACAGAAGACCTAAAATAATCTTATGCCTGGTTTTCTACTTTTCCCCAGTGTCTGAGTACATGAGGCTGCTGGTGGGCTGCTCTCATCAGACAGCCCAAAGCTGATATAGTAACCCAGTAATATTGTTCTTTTCATCTAGTAATTTTTTTAGTCATATGGAGGATGGATGGAAAAGATTGTTTGAAAGATGGCACATTGGCATCTCCCCATCTTGGATTCCTACCTCTCGGCAGCTTGGCTCATGCAGCAGGTCTGCTGTTCTTGGCTGGGTCTGGAGCCGCAGGCACACAAATGGCCCAGGTGGAATTATCTATTTTTAAACTGTTTTCTGCATCAGCAGAAATTGGAAGCTGATCTATAACTCCAAAAGAACATCAAATCTCTCTCATACCCACTCCCACACCGAGCTCACATCCTATTTCCCTGAAGTTTATTCAGAGAAATCAGGTCCAGGTGGATGAATTTCCTAAAATGTGCATTCATTAGTTACTGCTGGCATAGCACAGTGAAGGTGGAGAGGTGGAGAGTGTTACAGAAGCAAGTAATAATGCTATTAATATGTGCTATTATTAAGGCTATTAAAATACCAACTGGCATTGCAGAAAATTTGGTGTCATTAAATACATATTAGGGCTTTGTAATGAACTATCGGCTTGACTGGTCCTGTGCCATCTTGGCAGACAGAATTTTAGAGGAACACGTTCACTTCGCAGCTTTGTAGTGCTGGGACCGTAGTCTGTGGTGGGATTTGAAGGCAGAGCAGCAAGGGCAGTGGCAAGCATCGCCGTGGAGCCAGGTCTCGGGTGCAGCCCCGCAAGCAGGCTGTGCTCTCCAGGGCTGCCTACACCCTGGTCCGCGACACTGCCACACTCCACATGCTGGTGAGCCCCTGGGCAGGGAGAGGAATGGCCATGACACATACCCAAGCTGTGTCCAGATGGAGTGTCTGAACAGTGCAAAGCTTTGGAGGAGAGGGGGAGGTGAGGGTGAGATGTGAGCTCTGGGCTCTGTGACCCCTCTGCTCTGCAGTGGGGTGAAGCACTGGTAGGTGAGTTGCTGGGCTACTTGGTGGTTGCCATCAGGTAACTCCTCGGCTAGTGTACTGGCAGCCAGCTTTGCTGACTTCCGCACGTTTACAATTGCTTTTCAATACCTGGAGGATTTCCTCCAGGGCTGGCTGGCAAAATATAGAGCAAAGAAGAAATAATATCTTTCATTTATGAAGATGAGAATTTGGCTGGAGTTAGCTTGCCCTCTTTTTCTGGCTGAAAATTTTGTCTGGGATTTCCATTCATGTTCATGGGTACAGATGAGATCAGGTAAGTGACGCTTGGGGATTGACTCTCACCCTCCCAAGAAAAAGCACGTTCATCCAACATATCTCAAACACAGTAGATGTTCTCTGCAGATCAGCTATAAAATCCCTACCCCAGAAGGCCAACTCTTCCCAGAAGACCTGGACCATTTGTTAAGCCACACTAGGTTTAACCTATGGGGTGTGGAGAAAAGACTGAAAACCTATAAAGCCAAACGTCAATACGCACTTAATGACTATTGGTTTTAATAGTCGGTGGCTTTTAAGTCACTTGCATAATGATTCCAATAAATACCTATCTTTTATAGTATGTCCAGCCAATCTTGAAATGCTTTACAAAGGCCATAAATAATCATTTTACAGATAGTCAAACTGTAGACCAAAAGGACAAATTGTCTTGGCTCGTCTTGCAGCTGGCTGATGGCCGAGCCGAGAACAAGACAAAGGCCCCTGGACCCCAAATGAACGTGCTACCCTCAAAGCCAAAGGATGAACAGGATCCTGCTTTACCACAAACTATTGCAACTGTACATCCTGCCAAAGAAGACATCCCCAAGCACAGCACAGGATGGACCCAATGGACAAATGGTCCTTTCTTTGCCTCAGAAATCGATAATATTTCCTCTGGGGTCTTTCTCATGCTTTTTTCAGTGCGTGTGGTTAAAAGCACTGGTGTAGTTTTTGTCAAGTCAGTGCAGTTACGGAGCATACATCTGTTGAACTCCTGATGCTATCAGTTCTCAGCAAAAGCAGCTAAATGTGAGGAACTGTACCAGAAATGACCTATGGTCTATCTCTACTGGGCGCTTTCATTCATTCACTCATTGAAAAAAAAAGTAAAATCACTGACAGATTTGCATAAAAGAACTAAAAACATGAACTGCAACCAGCAGGGGTTTTCAGAGTTTGCCAAGTGAAGCTGTGAGCAGTTTATCTGTCTTAATTGGTTTAGCTAAACTACATCATAGCCTTTCTTGAATGCTTTCTAACCAGTAAAAGCAGCTTTAATTCACCCTGTCTCCCTTTAATCCTAAAGTGACTTAAAACAACTTGAGCAAAGGCCCTTTGCTTTTGAATAAAAGTGCCACACAAGAGTTTTAATATAGTCAGTCCCTCTCACTTTAAAGGCACACCTTTAGCTAGTCACAGCATCATTTCCAGCTCTCCCCATCTGCTGGCTCCCAGTTCCAGCGGCTGAATAGAAAAGTCCCAAATTACTGACTCCTGAGCCTGCGGAAGCAAACCTGAAAAGATGGTCCTCAGGTTCAAGATCTAGAAAGCAAGGAGGAACACAACCGGAAAGCATATCTAAAATCTCTGTAAAATGAGGAGTTCTGGTGACCTGCCTCATGGTCACAGGCTGTCCGCGGACCAGCGCTGCCCATGTAGAGCCCCGCTCTGCTGCGGTGGGAACAAAGCCTCCCTGGGCACACACCTTCGGGGGTATGGCACCACTGGGAGAAGACCTATGACCCTCCCATGTGGTGCCTGGTTAATGTTTATTTCATTCACAGCATTAAAATCTGAGCTACAGACATAGAAGCACTGTGAGAACTCTCTTGTCTACGTGCTGAAAATGTTCCTGCATATACAGAATTCAACATAAAGGAAATACAGTCTATGAAAAGGTATTTCTTTATGTTGCCACCAAACCTATGAAATAGAAAACTGCTTTAGCTGTAGCAGATTAGCCTTATTTACATGGTTTGCCTACTTCTTGAATATAATGCAGTACATGAATTTTACATTAAAATCTTTACATGTTTACGTTCTGTCCTTTTTCAGGATAGGTTAATGAATAATACCTACAATTTTATCATGTTACCTGGGTGACTTGATCTTTCTGACCAGATCAATCAAATTCTTCTAATCAAGCTTCAAGGCAAGTGTTAATGGGGAAAAACGTAAAATTTACTTTTTAGAAATTTTCTCTCCTTTCAAATAAAATTTGCTCTTTCCTCAAGAGGTTCTTCGAAGAAACTTGCTCATTAAAATATTAATTGGAAACAGACAGAAAAGGGCCATGAGCAGTCACATATCTATTGAAATCTGCCTAGAGGAATGTGATTGCCTAGTTTCTCAAATAGACTTTGTAGCGCTGATCAATTCATCGCATTGAAAAACATGGCATAATAACCTTTCTAATCTTCTCTTTGCTCAGCAGAATATTTGATGGTGTAGAAATGAACAAATACAGTGAGAGTTATGACTTTTTCATATTATTTCCTGGGAAAGGACCACTTCCAAAATAAGGTAAACCTTTCTGGTGATTGAAAATAGAAGAGTGACCTCACCGTTCCTTATTCCAGACTTCACTATTGAGTACATAATTTTACACAATGCAATCTAAATCTTTTTCCAGGATGATTCAGGAGAAAGCAAAAAAAAAAAAAAAAAAGATGTTTTCTAACTGTTTGCACCATGGTAACTCTGTGTCCCATTGCTGGCTTCCAGGGCTCTGCTTTTCCAATGATTCCAAGTCCCTTCCAGTGCCACGGTGCTGTGGGCAGGAGCCCGGGCAGCTGATGAAGCAGCACAGCAACAGGGTCCACAAACCAAACTCCTCCACGCGATTAGCCTGGCCATGCAAGCAGAGAGAATCAGAAATGCAGCCCATTTCCACTGGCAGAGGTGGGCCCCTGTTTGCTCTGGTCGTGCTCATGAGGAGCAGGATTTGCACAGCTCCTTGGCAGCTCTGCCCTGCTTCTGCTGGACGGGGTTTCAGAGTGATCAGAAAAGAACATTTCTGGGTCTGTAGCAGCATATTGGTATACGGGCAGGGCTTTCATAAACGTGCTAGGGCTGCCCGAGCATCCCGGTAACCTGCCGTTATGTAGCGTTGCTTGCCAGCGAGTTATGTCTTGCTTGACTGAGGAGGCCTGGTGCACTCGTTTGAGAATAATCCAGTAAAGAACAAAGACACTCACTTCAAGCCTCCACCTGTCTGTCACACTTCTGACTCGTGCCGACATTTCAGAAGCTTGCAGCTTTTCCAATGGCCGGTTTTCATTCTTTTTACATCTCTGATCAAGGGCTTGAGTTTTTACAAAGCACCGAGTGCTTCTATCTGCATACCAAGAGCCCTCAACCCTCTTGATTTCAAATGCTGGGAGGAGGTTGGGATCGCTTTGTTTACCGTGCCAAAGAGTACATGCTGTAACAAGTGAATGTGGGCATAAGCGGTGTGCCACAAACTTCACTCCGTGCCACTTAGGGAAGGACTGGAAGAACTGGATTTCTGCCAGCCAGTGTAAAGGTAAGGTAGCCTGGGAACAGGCAGTTCTGGTCGCTCTCTCCTGCAGAGCCTTGTAAGCAGCAGATCTCATCAGAACCAGGTAAAAAAACTCTGCATGAATTTGCTTATTTTGGTTTTGCCCTTTGAGCTCGGTCATTCCTAAGCTAAGGGTGGGATTCAAGTATATCCCACCTGACCTCCAGCTGCATTCCCAGAGGGACACGGGACTCCTGTGCATCCTGTGTCATACCTGCTAACCCCATGGAGATACCTGGGAAAGAACAGGTCAGTCATATTGTACTGTATATAGACAAGTGGATCATCACCAAGTGTTTTTATAACTGTTTGCACTGGGGTTTGGGGGGTTTTAGTCTGCATAAACTTACATTTAGAAAAGAAATGTATGTGTCTTAATGCACAGGGACACTCACAAAGGTAGTTTGTTTTGCTGTGCTTACTAATAGATGTGCACTGGTAGCAACCACAATGAGCTCAGATGCTTACATCTAGCATGCAGACGTTACCGAACTCCTAAAAAAACTCTGCTCAGGTATTTCCCAGCCCTCTAGACTGCTACATTCCTTCAGCACATCAGGCTTTCCCAGTAATGTCTCATCACCTGACCCGTCTTGCCGCCCGGCTACTTGGAGACCTATTTCACGCTTACAATTTGGCGGGATTCTCTGAAAGACTCACCTATCTGACTGCCAGAGAGTGACTGGCTAAGTGTCCTTAGAGCATATCTACTGGACACCTGAGGGAGAGCCAGCTAGTGCTGATGAATCCCAACTCTATCTCATTTTATTCAGCGGGCTAGTATTGTAGGAAATGTGTTTGAAAGACCTGTTTGCTGATCTTCCTTGGGAGCAGAGACTTAAACCCAGGCCTCCTGCACTTCTAACTAAACTTCGTGAATCTTTAGGTAGCGATGCAAAAAATATGAAGTACTTTTGCTGAAACGTTACAGTGGTGATAAAAATAGAAAGCTTTTGTTCTTTGTATATGTAATGTGATTATTTGTCAGAACAGAAAGCCAAAGATGAGAGTGTTGGGGCTGTGAGGGCCAGCTGCTCCAGGAGGGATGGGCAGCTAAGGGTAACACCAGCATGAGCCATGCCCTCACCAAAAGACACAGTCCCACGAGGGTGGGACGTGGCAGGCAGAGTCAGTTGCTGGTAACAGGGACCACTTGACAGCCCCAGATGAGACAAGGGATGAACCAGGTCCATGGGCTGTCCAAAGAGCCCAGTCAGGAGCAGCAGGAGATGAGGCCAGAGATGAGACAACAGCACGGACCCAAGGGATCCACCCAGTAGACAGGGATAGAGACAGGGCTGGAGATGGCCACCCCTGCAATGTTTCTGGGGCAAGGACTGAGAGCCCCAGGCTGAGCTGAAATGGAGCTCCTGGGCCATGGGCTGGGGTGGTGAAGGCCCTAGGGGAGGCTGTGCAGGGCCAGAAAGGCCATCAGTACTTCAGGGCTGCAACAAAGAAGTGTTTGAACCCCTTTTGTTGAACAATCACAAAGACATGGAAGATAAGGGCTCCGGGCATGAGATAAGTGATATCCATGAGAAGCTCTGAATGTTTAGACATAGGTACCTCTCATAACATCTTGGTGCAGCAGGAAGAAGGCTCAAGTTCCCTAAACTCCCAGAAATGTGCCCTAGCTGGGTGTTCATTTTGAGAAGGGCAGGGCAAGAGAGTTTTTTGAAGCCAACAAATAATACTAAAGGCAGATCCTTCCCTGTAAGGCAGGGGCTTAGCAGGCCATGGATGAAGTACTGGATTAAGGCCTCTTGGAACTTCTCTGGCTTCTGTCCTTAACATATTTTGTGGCCATACAAAAGTCTATGATTGTTTTTCACCTTCAAAAAGTTTCTTAATTCATCATCTTCATGAGATCTGCTGTGGAAATACTAGCACCAATTACTCCCAATACAATTTCTTTTTCTGAGGAATTTACATATTTATTAAAGCATTGTCTGCCTCATTTAACCTTAGGATTGAATAGAGAGAGGCCAGGAATGTAGAGAAAAAGAAATACAAGGAAAATGAAAACAGATTTGAGCGAGCCTCCTTTAGTAACAAGCTAAATTAAGCAAAAGAGTAACTCTACCACAAAGATTCTCTGCTGACAAGCTTGGAAACCCTCCCCAAATCACTTAGCATCTAAAAGCCATGAAATTCCATTTGTTTATGCACAGTCCCCTCAGTTTTAGCACATTTTAGCACAACGCTTCTAATATTCTAAATAGCCAGAAAAAAAAAATCAAGAGCTTTATGCACAGACATAGCAAGCAACTTAAAATATATATTGCTTCCTTTGGGGAAAAAATAGCTGAACTATGTGAGGATTATCTACTAAAAGATGTTTCAAAGGATACTGAGCATCATTTCACAAATATACTGCTCAATCTGTCAAATATATTTACACGTACACAGACAGGCCTGCTATAAACATTACAGCATTGGTTACTGCTCTTAACAGTGTTCGTGTTGATAACAAGACTATGTTTGAGTTTTATCATGTACATTAATTCCTACTGGTCTGGCATTGTATGCATTAAAATATCTATTTAACAGACCATGAGTAGGGGATACAACATCAAAAATAACTCTTGGAATTGACACACATTCAAGATGTTGCCTTTCTAGTAAACTAATGATGATAGTAATGGTAGTGAGATTTCAGAAAGTCATGTTCTTCTCTTAGAGACACAGAAAGGGAAAGAACATGATGCTGGCAGGTAGACAAACTCCGTCGGTACAAAATGGTAGAGCCTGTTAATCTTTGCCAGCTCATTGTGTTTGCACATGCTAATGGCAATAAAGAAAGTGCTGTCACTTGGAAGTATTTATATCAAGGTACTACAATCATTGTTTATGCAGCTGAGCAGTGTATGAAATAATAGAATAGTTTTTGGGCTGTTATGACAGCACCTATTTTTGATGTAGGAAAACACTTTACAGCCTGAGCAGGGCCTGCTCTGTCCCTGTTTATCAACACATTGGGGGGGGCATGGGTTACAATAAATCTGTTTTAGTTTAGTTGAACGATAAATCGTTCAACTTGTAAGCAGCGTAAAGCAGCCCATAGGACAAATCAACAAAACAAGATTTTAGAAGTGAGAATGCAAAGGATTATTTTTATTAAATCATAAATAAAATGATACCTGACAAAATATACCTCCTCCTCCTCCTTTTCCTAGGGAGATAAGTAGGAAAAAACGTGCGACAGGTAGGGTAGAAATGCAGGCAATGGGTTAGGAATTCGGTGGCTTTTCCCCCAGATTAATGCCCTGAAGGGAGAGGCTCTGGCCATGGCATGACCCCAGCTCAGAGCACCCACCAGCTGCGGAGGAGCAACCCAGAGGAGGAGCAAATCCTGCTCCTGCTGAGGGTGAGGCACCGATGCCCTGGGCCAGGTTTGACCCTCAGAGCCAGGGCAACGTCAGGGCTCCTGAAAGAAACCCACAGGCAAAAGGCAAGGCTTGGAGGGAAAAAAAAGAAAAGATTTGGAACAACGGTGAGAGATCTTAATTTTCAAGTGCATATTCCAGCAGTTATGTCCTCTTATTTCCAAGGGATTCACATAATGCAACCCAGATGCTTCTCTGGCTATCACTTTAAAGACTCTAAAGTTATTTTCAGTCAGGAAATGAAAAAATCCTTCTATAGCTGTTTCATTTCAACAAATGATTTTGCCTTCACTTTTTAACTTATAAGTACATACAAAACCAAAATGAAAATGAAAAGTAATTTAAAATGACAAACTTTTCTTTTTCCAGAATATTTTTATATTGTTGCAGCTTTCCCCTTTGTACTGAGATGTTGTTGGAGAAAAAGTAAACAATTTAACACATCTCAGAAATATGTTTAATTAAAAGTAGTGCCCTTTTTAATGCAAAACAGCTTTTCTAGCAGCTCTACCTCAGCACTTTAAATACTAAAGTCAAACTACTCTTTAAAACATTTTCTCGATGCATTATGCAGAATGGAACCTATCATTTGGTCATTTCCACCCGTGGGGAGGGTCTTTAACATCTCAAAGCCAGAGATGCTTAGAATGCAAATAAACAGGTGATGGGGATATTTTTTCTAACATTTACACTGTGGACTCTATTATCTGTGTTTAAGAACACATTTTACCAACCAGCTCCAACTGATTTAAATAGAATTCAGGCTTTGGAATCCTTTAAATGCTTAAGTGATTCTGTGGGCCTAAACTTCACTCCCTCTGGTTTAACTTATATCGACATTGGTAATTCTGGGGTTACAGCACTGAAAATAGGAACAAGAAATACAACCTAAATTCGAGTGAGGATTGGGGCTAAAGCAGCTTGTTCCATAACAGTCACCTGCACTTTTCAGTGATCCTTGCCCACAGCCCAAAGTTTGAACTCTTAGGGAAAAAAAACCCAAACAAACCAAACCAAGAGTTTTTCAGCCTGTCACAGTCCATGATCCTTGCAATAATTTAGTTTTTTAAAACTGGAAATAGAAATAGCAAAAAATGCCACAAGATATCCTACTGTGATGATCCTACCGAAATCAAGAACAGAGAAATTACTGGAAATTGCATTATAAGACCTCACCTAGGAAAGTTGCCTGGTTTGGGAAACTTAGATGAGTTTCAGTTACAGCTGGACAGCTTTTTGCAAGCTGAACAAAGCTTCTGAATAGTCATGTCTCTGAGTTTCCTCCTATTTATGAAAACATTGTTTTTAATATTTATACTTAGGTACACAAACATCAGATTTCATACTTTAACCAACAATTTAGGCAGCATAGAAAGTCTAGCATATAAAAAGGTCACAAAACCAGACACCGAGTTTACTGGCTTTGGGCAGAATTGAAGGTTCTTCCCTTTGGGGCTTGAATGCTGCTAGGTTTCCACACTGCAAAGAGCAAATACCTCAAAAACCTTCTCCTCTAAGGGTCGCAAGCCAGCTGTTCCTTTCTGCCACATATAAGCTGCAAAACTCAACAAAACATCTCTATCCCCCGCTACTGTTGCAGTTGCTATTGCTTCAGCAAAACCATCCTTCCCCCTTAATTTTCTGCTTTACTTCTGCAAGAATTCTCCATATCCCCTATCAAGAGGTTATATCCAGCGGAGTTCAGTGATAGATATTCACCCGTCGGCAAACACAGCTGCTTCTGAAATTCTGCTTGGCTGAAATATATCCCTGTGAGGTGAGCAGGATAATAAGGTTTTCTTTCTTGTAGCGAAGCCTTTGTGTGAGTCTGTTCCCCATCGTCCTGCAGGACTAAGATAGTTAAGAATACCAACAACAGCCGCAATAGCTAATGGGCTTGTAACCTGATTTGCATAATGAAAAATCTGTATTAATGTAAACTAATTAACTTGGAAAGAATGACATTTGGAAAAAAATATATATATTCTTCCCTTTGGAAAATAATATAATATGTGGAAAGTTCATATGATCACTTTATTGCTGGAAAGGTTGAATATCAGGCTAAAGGTGTGGGGGGAAATTAATATTATTGTATTATGAAATATGGTGATCCAAAAGAAAAATATAGGTCAAACATTAGGAAACTTTGAAAATGAATCCAGTAATACTGCGAATTCTTTGTGCAGAAATCTTGAAACTGTTAATTTCCGTCCAGGCATGCCAGAGACATGGTTATCAACTCTGCAGGGAATTCAGCTTACCCAGGACCGCAAGCTGCGAGGGCTGGATTTCTAAAGATGGAGATAGCACAGGAGTGAGGACTGGAGACAGGACAACCAGATGAAGCCCCCCGCACCAGGATACATGCCAGCCACTCAGTACCTCTGTTTGAGGGATTTTACACAACAATGCCCCATCACTTCTCTCCATAAATGTAAATCCCATACTGTTCACCAGTGGAGTAATAGTTGCTATTACTCTTGCAATCATCCATAAGGACAAAGGTGGGATAATGAGAAAATTAGAGGAGGAGTGGAACCAGAAAGGAGGTGTTCAAGCAGGCTTGGTGTGGCTCCCTTCAAAATACCTTACACTTCCGACCCTGAAAGGGCAGGAAAGAGCAGGGATTTTGACTGATAGTCATGGGTCCTGGGTAGCCTCCTTGTTGTGGTAAAGAACCTTCAAAGAGCATCCTGTCCCCCCACCCAGGGGCAGCCGGCACATGTGGACTGGGAAAGACACCTGAATGTTTGTGGCTTTCGGCATTTTGCTGCCTGACACATCTCATCTTTTACTGACCTAAATTCACGTTTCGGCAGTCGCTTCAGGGCATTCACAGGAGGTCTGCCTCCACTTTGAAGATGGAAATGTTATAAATGTCAAACACCCTGGTGATTATTTACATGCAAATTTACATTGTATCAGTCATTTACATTATAGCAATCAAAACGATAAGGTCAGTGTTTTCTGCCTGAAAACAATATGCCACTGAAAAATATTCGACCAACTCTAAGCTGAGCTCAGGTAGAACGACTGAAAGACGTGAAGCTTTCAAAAGTACAGTGAAGTTGTTACACACTGCCTTCCTGTGGCTCCTGAAAATATTTTCACTCCAAGTCTCACCATAAAAATGCATCACTGCAGAGCAGTTGTTCCTGTGATGCCTTTACAAAGTAATCCTCTCCCTCAGCTCATGGAGGATTTAACGGCCCTATTCCACTAAATTCTTTACATCCTAAATTTTCAGGTAACTCTAGAGCCTGGTCCTACTCACAGTACAGTCGATGAAAAAAAGTATATTAATTTTGATGGCATAGGATCAGATCCTGCAGAACAAGGCATTTCATTAGTGTTTTTTTAGAACTGGTAATAAATGCAGTAAATAAATATATTGACAATATAGTCAATATACATTCTCTTTCCTTTGTTTCTTTCCATTAGCAACCTATAATTTTTTACCATTTGGTTGCCTTTTTTACCCTCCCATCCTATTTCTGAATTGCTCCTTAATTCTCCCATGTACGGCCAAGTTCTATTCCTTTCTCCTCTTTATTAAGAAAATTTGTGGTATAAGAGGGCGCTGATTTTTTTCAACCTGTATTTCGATTCTGCAGTATTTTAGTTTTACCTTGCGTGAACAAACTCAGAGTTATTCAGAAATAAAAGCAAGAGAAGATCTATCTCTGCTTGATTTTCCCTCAGAGACAAGAAGAGCCAGTGAAGAAGTAAATTGTATTCAGTGAGAACCAGAGTACGTTTTCTGAGTTAGCAGCAGTTCTCAGGGAATTAGTTGTAGTAAATTGCTCAGGTTTCACAGGCCAGTGGGCATGGGCTAAACTTCACCGTAGCAATCAGAGGAGGAAAAATCTTTCTCCCTCAAGGGAAGAAAGATGGTTGGAGAAAAATAATTAAAAAAACCACCTTTGCTCAGGAAAAGAGTTGTATCTAGGAAAAGAAATGCTAATAGCGAATAACAAATACCAGCGGCTGACAAACTAGTGGCTTCATCTAACTGCAAAAACATACCAATCAAATTTTATGTAGCGGTGGGACATCACGAGGCGGTATCCGTGCATTTGCAATGTTGCACACTGATCTGAGCAGGACCCTACCTCAAAAATATGTTAAGCATTAAAAGCAATTTAGGGGAAGAGAACACAAACAGGAATTGAAGACACCACCATATATATAAAAAAAAAAGGCAAAAATGATTGATTACACAATGATTTGTGTTAAAAGAGGGCAAAATCATAGGCTATAATAAAAATTGCTATAGACAGAAGGAAAGGGAGGATCTATCTTGTACGATGTCAAAGGTTATAAATAAGAACAGTGGACTAAACCTGGGAAAGGAGAGAAAGTCTGGTGAATAGTGGAGTAAAATGAAAGTTGTAAGATTATTTTGTTCTATGGGAAATATTTGAAAAGAACATGTGAACTGTTAAAGAACAGACCAGGTGACCTACTAAACTTTATCTTACTTGTAAGATTCTGACAGCTATATCCAGAGAATGACATGTCATTAACCTCAATTTCACTGATACTTTCAGTAAAACAAGTTAATCTGGCATATTGTCCTGTGTAAGAAAAATAGAAATTATTTTATTTAATGTACAAATTGTCAATGTCTGAATTATTTTGGATGAGAACTAAAAGAACTGAAGCAATTTAGGGCATCACAACTCGTTCTGCAGTTTTCTAATCCCTGCAGTGCGATGCAAAGACATTCGCTTGCACCTTAGCGCCATGATCTGCAAAAAGATGCCAGCTTGTTTCCTATCATCCCTCTGAATCCTCCCATCCTCCCAGTGCGGAACCGATGGGGACAGTGATGCTCATTGTCAAATACACTTCCATGTGCTGGGCTGCAGTTAATTACAAAGGATTTAGGCTGGCTTAGACCTGCTTAGGACGCAGCACGTGACAATGCTCACTATGTTGGGAAATGAATGACAAGCACTACCCTACTAATGCGTGATGTAACCATTAACTCAAGGGCAGTCACAGAGAAAGCTATAAAGGAGGTAAATCAGTAGAGCACAGACACTATTTGCTAAGTGCCAGCTGGTAATCCAGGGTAGCGAGTTAATTTTTAAAGGAAGAATTTGCCATACGAGAGTCGTGTAGGCTCCCACAGCTCCAATACGGATTGCACCTCGCCGGGACACGGAACCCAGTCTGGGAGCAACGGTGAGGATGGTGCAAACAATTTTTCTTCTTGAGCTTGTCTGTTGTCATTACCTATTTTGCTACATTTTCTGACTCCTGCTTCCAGATGGCAATTTATAGCTCAGCTGAATAAAGAAAAAAAAGGGTATTTTTTCTCCCTGTTTTGCAGATATATTCTTTCATTGTGGTATACAGTGTATATCAGAGCAAATGTATATTGTGTTTTCAAGTGTTGCTTAAAAGGCATGGACAGTACAGTAGGGTGATTTTTCCCAGGCACATTTTTACCTATGGCACAGAGAACAGACGGAAGAAATGCCACCTCCTTTCTTCCTCCTCCTGCTTTATGACTGGCTGATATAGCAGACATTCATTCACATGCCACGGCTACTATCATATGGAAGGGCAGCCACCCCATATAGATCAGGATGGTATCTGCTGCTGGGTTTCTACTGGGCATTTCATAGAATTGTAGAATGGTTTATGTTGGAAGGGACCTTAAAGATCATCGAGTTCCATCCCCCATGCCTTGGACAGGGACACCTCCCACTAGATCAGGTTGCTCAAAGCCCCATCCAGCCTGGCCTCGAACACCTCCAGGGATGGAGCTTCCACAACTTCTCTGGGCAACCTGTTCCAGTGCTTTACCACCCTCAAAGTGAAAAATTTCTTTCTAATATCTAATCTAAACCTGCCCTCTTCCAGTTTGAAGCCATTCCCCCTCGTCCTATCACTACATGCCTTTATAAAAAGTCCCTCCCCATCTTTCCTGTAGGCCCCCTTGAGGTACTGGAAGGCTGCTATAAGGTCTTCCCAGAGCCTTCTCTTCTCCAGGCTGAACAATCCCAACTCTCTCAGCCTCTCCTCATAGGAGAGGTGCTCCAGCCCTCTGATTATCTTCGTGGCCTCCCTCTGGGCCCACTCCAACAGGTCCATGCCTTTCCTATGTTGGGGGCCCCACAGCTGGATGCGGTACTCCAGGTGGGGTCTCACCAGAGCAGAGCAGAGGGGCAGAATCCCCTCCCTCGCCCTGCTGCCCATGCTTCTTTTGATGTAGCCCAGGATGCCGTTGGCCTTCTGGGCTGTGATCACACATTGCTGGCTCATGTTAAGCTTCCTGTCAATCAGCACACCCAGGTCCTTCTCCTTCAGGGCTGCTCTCAATCCATTCTCCGCCGAGCCTGCATTTGTGCTTGGGATTGCCCCGACCCAGATGTAGGACCTTGCACTTGGCCTTGTTGAACTTCATGAGGCTGGCATGGGCCAACATCTCCAGCCTGTCCAGGTCCCTCTGGATGGCTGGATTTCCTTTACCTGGGTTTGTTTTAGCATCTATTTTTGAGAGCAAATTAATTTAAGAGAGTGGTTCGTTTGCTTGCAAAGTATTTTAGTATTTTGAGCTGTTTCCTTTGGTTTATGTTACGGGGAGATGAACAAGTGCTTGGCAATGGCACTCATGAAGGACCCAGGATTTGTTAGCATTCCCAATTTTCTAAAATTAGATTTCTAGCCCCCACTAGTGTAACTAATAAAACCAAAGGGTTTGTACATGTGCAAGCTTGTAGTGGTGTCTGCATTTGTTTTCTTTGAGTTGCTCATTATTGAATCTGGCCCAGTTGCTGCTTGGGCCCTATTGATGACCATGCTAATGTCCTGTATTTGTTCTTTATAAAAAAACTTTTACAGGATATTACTGCAGCAATTTGATAGTAATTGTTTATAAAGTGGGCATCTTTAGAGCTAACTTGGTACAGGCAATGCTTTGATTAAACTGTCTAATGCTGTATGCTCTTTGGAAAAGTTATCAATATCGACGTTTTCATTTTACTTTTTGTCTTTTTTTTTCCCTTTTAAGCACGTAATTATTATAATTTATCTTTTTATAATTTTATTGAAAATTGGGCTAAACGTCAAGTATTCAGTTACGCAATATCTTGGAGAAAATGTAGATGAGCCTCAACCAGACAGTTGCTGCCCCAGTGGGTCCTTAGCACGCCTCCAGACTCTGCGCTGACTCTCAAATTGGGTAATTTTGTATGATGATCTTCACATTGTCCTTTATCACATCCTGAGCAGTGCAATATAGCGCAGAAAGTGACTCCATCTCCTAGGGAGAGAAATTACTTCTCATTTTCTGTGTGAATAACTGATTATTTAGGTCTTGAATTCATCTACATACCTTACCTTTCATGCACTAATTAGAGGCCTACTCTCGTTAGGTACCATCTTCAGGCAATGGAAAGAGACAGGCACTTCTGCAGCGTGATTCCTCCCCCCTCACCCACAGTTCAGGATTTGAAATGAACTTGAGAGGTTCCTGCAGAGCCAGACTTTGAGGACTGCATTCCTAAAGTAGGCAGCTCAGCAAAATGCCTGAAGTTACCTGGGTAAACTGCACTGTAGCATTCAATTCTTACCATTTTTACCATTTATGAGTTAGGTCTGTGGGTGTAGCTATATATCCATGATTTACTCCATCATTAGAGTGAGAAGGTGTCTCCTGGCAAGGATAACTCTACTAGATAGATGTTGTACATAGATGGGATGAGTCATGCTCTAGGGGTATCTGTCTTTTTCTGTCAATAAGAAAGAGTGTCTGGAATAACTAACTTGGAGCAGGGACCGAACTTTTAGATGGCTGAAAGAAATCCCATCCTAAGTGATAAATGAAGGTATCAATTTGGCAGCTCAATAATCATGTTTTAGTTATCCAGTAGAATAAAATAGGCAGCAGGATGCAAACTTCCCTGTAATGTTCTGTGAATGTCATTCAGAGTTATTAGGCTCTGATATGCCTGAAGAGTGGGAAAATAGCTCAGTCTTCATTACTCAATTACTTTCAGCTGTGCTGCAAATTTTATGAGAGAGAGCTGGACAGTCACTATACCAATTTTATGTCCTGCAGCAGGTAGCTAATATACTAACTAGGCAGACTGGAACTGAACTTTCAATTTAGTTGTGATGCCACAATAGAGGAAAAAAATAGATTTAACTGTAGGTACTTTTAATCCATTAAGAGAAGAGTTTGAGAAAGGCCCAGTGTCGTTTAAGTATGGGATAAAGATTATAGGTTTCTGGAAGATTTTAATGTTCTCAAGTCTTGACCGCCTATTTTTGGTAACAAAGCCTGTGATGAACTCTTAGTGGGTTTTATTTCTTACGTTTACAGCATTTAAAGTCTTTTAAGAGTTTTAATAATTCTGTAACCATATTGCATGCAAGAGTGAACAACTGGATGCCACACTGAAAAATTACTCACAAGGCTATGTAAACTAGCCTCAGACAAGTTGCTTAGTATTGGCTTGTGCGGTCTTGGATGAGTTCTGCAGCGCAGAAGCAAGATCAAGTGTGTTTAAAGTTTAGCTCATTCTAGTGTGCAGTGTCATGTCTAGGCTGCAGTGTGCAGAAATTCAAAGTTTGGTTTTGCTCAAGGAGGAAATAAATGACCCTAAAACCGATGTTTATATGTGGGCAGTTGGAAAATAAAATAAGCGTTCCTTCATCCCTTTAATCATTTCCCCATTTCATGCCTATAAAAACTATTACCATGTTTTTCTAATAATCCCCTTTAAAGAAATGTCTTTCATTCCTACCATGCTGTATTTCCTAAACTTCTATTGATTTCCATGTTCTGCTGCATCTTTGGTATCCTACTCGGTTGACTTCTTCTACCTCAGGATACATTTTTGCATATGTCTACCGAGTTGAAGCCAACATTTTCCTGGTCATTCCTTTCAGATGAGAATTTTTTTTTTTTTTTTGCATTCTGGGCCAGACCTCTGGCAGAGCTGTAGGGCATCAGAGTTATAGGCCACGCTAAGCAAAAAACAAACACTTGTCTGAAGATACAGGTAGGCCTCTGGTAGGGTTTTGAAGGGGCTGTGCATTCTAAGCCAGCACGTAATTTTAGTGCACATCAACACACACATATGAATTCTGCAATTTTACCTGTGATGTTACGCTAACGAAGAGTCCTATTGCTACATGCTTCTAGCAAACAAGAGCTATCGATTGGGCAACTGAGCATTCCCATTTGGGGACCTTTTTATATCTTTTTTTATACCACTGTATTTTCCTGATCATTTTTCTGTATTTTCTTGGCAACAAATTACTTCAGCATAATCTTTCTACTCATATCTAACCAGTATGGAAATATTTACAAGCAAGAAGAAGCTGTTTCAGGCCAAAGGAAAGCTATAAATTAATAATCTTTTAATTAAAATGAGTGTCATGTTTTGGATTCACAACAATTATTCTGGCCCAAAGAGGCTGACATAGACTGAGTCTACAGAAAGTGAACCAGTAGCTCAGGAGAAGTTCTAATTAAACATCTTTCTCTCTCTGCTATGGACAGGTGCTGCGTGCTTTAGCATTAATCATGTAAACACTTCCTCCCGTGCAAAACTGCAGCAGGTATTTAAAGCAGGATCAGAGCAAGATGTATATTAATTGACTGTAAATCTATCCCTGAGATATCCAGCATCGGGTTATAAATAATTATGTGTTATAAAGCTGTTCGAAGTAGCAAATAAAAGGTAGCTTACTAAATACAGTAGTGAAATGGTTATGTATCGGGTGAAAATTAGAAGTGATTGACTTTGCAAATTGATTTTGAAAATGAATTATTATTTCCATAATCTTTCCTTGAAAAGTTAGTACGATAAAATATCAATTTAAGAGATAGGAGATTCTAACTATTGTCTTATCCATTATTAAGTTCCTCTTTTATCCGGGAGCACGTGAATTCTGAAGTGATATGACAGGAGAGGAGACACTGCTTAACGCTTTTGCATTGCTGATATAATACTTACAGTGGAATTCCTACATTTGTAGGGTTTCACTGGCTTGCAAGATTTCCCCCCTTTTTCAGTGAACTGATCATTTCTTTTATGTTCAGAGAAACATCTGTCCCAGATGATTTACTCTAAGGTTACTCAACACAGAAGCAAGAAAATAGCAAAAAAACCCACCATGTAAAACAATCCTACCCAAAGCTTTTGAACTTTTTAATCTCTATCTATCTTCATGTTCTGTTTGTTTCATAATGATCTAATTACAGGTGGTTTTGTTAGAAAGTTCAAATACGTGTAGTTGGGGTCTGAAAAACAGAATTAGAAATAAATAATTCACTCTGTTTTATACAGGCACGCCAGAAGTTCCTATATCATCTTTATACAGACAGTTTCCATGTAGAGTCAAGCACAGAAGAAACTGTAATGGTTCTCAAATGACTAGTTGAAGTGTATAAAAAACACCCTCCAGAAATTCTATTTCTATATTGCAAAGAATTAAACTATTAAAAATCAAATGTAGTCTAGATGTTAAATTCTCATGGAAATTGCCATTTCCCAAAGCTATTCCTTCAGGGCCTAAAAATATTGGGTAATGCCACATTGAAGCATAGTGTAATTTTTATAATGTACAACAACATTTTAAGACTATGTAAGATAAATAACCTATAAACACTGACACTGCTGCCCAGATTCACCATTTCACTTGCCATGGGTCTTCCCAAATTTGTTTTGGCACTGGTCTTTATGACTCTAAGTAGTTCTTTTTATGTCTTTAATATGTAGATTGTTAGCCTGGGAAGACACTTACCTTTTCTATACTGCTTTGCAATCCAAATGAACTGCTGCCTCTCCAGCTTTCAGAAGTCATTTAAATTCGTTTCACAAGCAGGTGAATCAGTTCAGAGGCAGTTTATAATGCAGATTTTCTTTAAGGCCGCATTCCAGCTGTGTTAGGTGTGGAAACTCACTGGTATGGGAGCTAGCTGGTAAGCAACCTCCTATCCCAGCCCTTGTGAAAAGCCTTGATTTTTTTGTTTTGAATTCAAATTCAGGTAGTCATCTTCACACAGAACATTTGTGACCTACTTTAACAAGCACTTTTCTCAGCAGGCTTAGTAAATTGGACTCTTGTTTTTTTTGAGAGTAAACAGACAGGTGGATCTGTTTCTTCAAGCATTCTAATAAACTGAGATCCCTATTTGTGTAAAAAATTCATTTTTTCAAAGCTATTTTACAAGTGCATAAAGACTTTGTCAAACTGGATTTACAATTACTTGTATTGTTGTTCTTAATGTGGAAATTAAGAGGAAAATTTCCTGGGTCTGATTCCTCTATCAGTCTGGCAGAAACAAATTGGGAATACCCTCTGGTAAAGTTTGTGCAAGATAGGGACACCATTTTTAGATAGATCTGGTTAGAAATACTTACTAATCTATTTCTGACTTCTGCAGAAGTGATATGTAAGCCAGAAACAGGTAAATAAAACAAAAAAAAAAATTAAGATAGAATCTTCTGGAGCCCTTGAACTTCTTGTAAAACAGGTCAAAGATTGATCATCACCTTTTAGTACCTGCATCTCAGAACTTCCTTCCAGGGCACAAATAGTTATGGCAGAGCTGTAATGAGTTTTTACTCTCCTTGACTTCACATGCAAGGTGGGTGGGGGAAAAAAAAAAGCAGACTCAGCAGGGGAGTTCTGAATGCTCAGAAAAAAAGAGCTAATTTAATTGCAAGAAGATCTCAGAAGAAAATCGTTGAGATCAAAGTCCAAATCAAGTTTGATACATGCAAAGGTGAAGAGAACAAAAACTTATCAATCAAACACGCTGTGAAGTACTCCTGGATGGGAAGTGTTTGATGAAACCTTTTTTTTTGACAGAAAATGCCAATCTGTTTAAAAAAAAAAGCAGAGGAACCAAACAGACACTAGTAGGGAATATAGGCTTCTCAAAGAAATTAATGGAAGTCCACAGTGACTAGTCAAATGCTGTTTCTCGTCTTTGGAAATGCGTAGTTGCAGCAGAAGAGGCACTGGTGCGCCTGCTCCTGGCCACTGCGGTCCAGGGCCTGGCTGTGTCCGGGTACGATAGAGCTGAAGGAGGTTTTGGCCAAGGAATGTTGCCTACACGTGTATCGCCAGTCTCTGGTGCACGTGTAGAGAGCTTCCAGCCGAGAGATGGGAGGGCAGCAGGGGATGGCAACACCTTCAGTCCCTCCAGCCAGAGCTGCGAGAGCTCATTTCTAGGCACTGTCCTTCCTCCTCTCCTGCTCTCATCTGCCTCCTTTTACACACCTACACAACCCTCTGCAAAGAAACAGCCTCTTCCCTCAGCCTCTTCCTTCGTGAGCCTTCCATGTGGCTTTGCTTGGGGCAGTGATAAGTCTCTGTGTTTGGGATGGAGGTCAATACTCTTTAGCAAAGATGGTTCATTCCTAGTTGGTATCATACGTGATATTTTCTACTGCATATTATTCTCTGTGACTATGGCATGGTTAATAAAATGATTAGTATTTTAGAAAAATGTGGGTGGAAAACATTAATGTGGATTTTGCGTGTCTTCCACATGAATGACTTCCAGGTGGATTATATTTCCGTAACAGAAAAGAAAGCTTCTGGCCCATAAGACGCATTCTGGTACTAAAAAGTAAAATCTGGCAGCTGAGAGCAAGCAGCAGGATTTGCTGGAATCCAGTGGTTCTGCTACCTTACATGGCAAGAATTTAGGAGTACAGGGAAGACTGCTAAGTGCTCTTTGTACTCTCCAGTCTTCACAAAGGAAAGGATACAGAGTGGGTTAGCTCCTTTCTGATGCTGTTGTGGTGAGGATGTGTGCTTCTCTCTTCTCCCCATGTGTGCTTTGAACTTGTCCGCACAGAAAGGATCCTTTTCTAGACATCCACATCACTGCACATGAAGATCCCAGTGGGCTTATTCTTGCTGAAGACACAATCCCAAATGTACACTGTATTAATGAATGTGGGCTCATTGGTATAAATTTGCATAGATGCACCAGAGCTACCTGCACTGTATGGACATTCATCAGTGAGAATTTGGGACTAGGTAAGCTTCAGAAGCATCCTGTGCTATTGCACTCTATTGTACATTGGTTTAAACGGGAGCTCAGTTTCACAGAATCATAGAACGGTTTATGTTGGAAGGGACCTTGAAGATCATTGAGCTCCAACTCCCCTGACACGGGCAGGGACACTTCCCACTAGACCAGGTTGCTCAAAGCCCCATCCAACCTGGTCTTGAACACCTCCAGGGATGGGGTATCCACAGCTTCCCTGGGCAACCTGTGCCAGTGCCTCACCACCCTTCCCAATCCTTTTTGCACTTGAACTGGGTGAGGGAAGGGCGTCTTCTTCTTTACTCTTTTATTAAAGCTGTTGCCTTCAATATGTACACATGACACACAGGAATATATTTTTCTTGACATAAAAGCATTTCACTCAGATTGTTTTTAGCATTCAAAGCTGAAGATATAACTTGAAAGTGCCTTGCCATAGATTGACATAAAAGACAATGAGACATGAAAGGCAATCAGGTAAATAAGAAAATTCTTATTTACTAATTTTTACCGTGCCTATTGTCATGGCAGCTTGGCAAGGGATTAGAAAGATTTAAATGTAAATTAGGTATGTCATTCTCAAAACTAAAATGAGTTAGCTATTCAAAATTGGAAGGGGAAAAAAGAAAAAGAAATTAAAAGGCAAAAGGACCTTCTATGTTGCCTTTAAAATCTCAGATCTGAGCCCTGGAAGGCACTGGGCGCAGCCACATTGTAGGAGGCCTCCCAGGGGAGAGCTGTGCTGCCCGTCACAGGATTTCTTCAGTCTGAACAGCGGCGCACAAGTCAGAGGTAGTCTTGCATATGCAAATGTGCCAGAATAGGAAAAATCATAACCGTGAGAGTGTGGGGCTGTGTCCAACCCAAAAGCTCTGCAGAGACGGCAACAGCACAGCTGCTCTGCAGAACCGAGCACGGGACTGAAACCTGTCGGTTCGATCCATGTGGGCTTTTAGGCTTAGAAGGTGCGGCTCACAAAGAGACCAGCTCAGGCCGTAAAAGTAGTCCAGAAAAACTAAAAATGCCCTGTGCCAAATAAATACACTGCAGTTTTTCACACTTTACCACTTTCAGGACCCAGGCAGGGGTCTCTGCATTGCATGGTACCGCGCAGGGAAAGAGCTTTATTTGGACGTGAGAGGAAACTCTCTTTTGGGCTCCATTTCATGACACAGACGTACCCACAGAGCAGCCAAATGCCACAGTGGACGAGGGGAGTTTTCAGAATGACTTTAACTGCTCTAATACAGTAGAGGGCTCTGGTGCTCAGACCCCCTGTCTTGCCAGCATTCAGGAGATACTTCCACCTGGAAAGTTTATGCACACGTAGGAAGGAAAACATCTCTTGGATTAAATGACAGCGTGCTCCCAAACTCCCCGGTTTTGTTCTATGCTCAACATACATCCCGGGGCAAGGCAAGGGAGTGCACTGATTTCCATGTCTCTTCCCCAGTGCCCTGGTTTCTACAGTTGGGAAACCTGGTGACAAAGGCCAGAATGAGCCCATATGAACTGAGGTCAGATCCCAGACACAGATGCTCAGAGAGTAAGACTTGAGGGTGTCCACAGTACGTGCTTGTTGGTCAGATCTCATGCAGACCTCAGTCCTAGAAAAAGTAAGACTTGCAGCTTCACTAGCACCTAAAGTGGCTCCTTCAAGCAAAAGAGAGCACAGGTGATAGCTGCTTCTGATGGCCCACCTCTGTGGGTAGCTGAACTCTGTAGCGGATGGGGGGGTCTGGGTGGAGTTAAGGCATAGTTCTCCAAAAAGCAGTTTGAATTCTTTAGGCTGGAGTTGACAAAGTACTGTGGAAAATATCTAGAAAATCTTGATGAAAGAGAAAGAACTGGTAAGTCATGTCTACATGCGGAAAGCAAATCCCAGACGTGCACAGAGCATGCCAAACATGAGCATGCTGAGAAACAGGCTACAGGTGCCTTAATGCTTTGCTCTGCTGAGAGATGAAGTGTCAGGGAGGTGGGATCCATCTCAGGGGATCAGGGGAGGTGTGAGAAGACACCACATCCTCAGCTCAGCCACCTGCCTCCCTTCACTCCACCGAGCGCCCTCAGCCTCGCAACCCGTTCTGCCAAAATGACAATGTTGAGCTTTGCCACAGATTAATAATGGGATCAGTTCCTCCATGCTTCATTCTTGGGGCAGCAAGAGTTCAATTTTTGGCTACATTGCTTAGAAGCTTTGGGTCACCTTTGCACATTACACACCCTATTTTTTTATTTGTAGCATTCAGTGATATAAACTGGGTGGTATTTGCATATCTTTACCAGCTTCTCTTCCCATCTGCCTTCAGACATCTCCTCTTATCAGCTGCCAGCTGTAGCTTTACTATTTTTCCGTCTTCTCCATCTGCCCCACAGCCAGCAAAAGCACCTTCCAATTTGTCTTATACCAAAGTGAAATCAGAAGCCACCCAACAACCATACCCTTATGATTCAGAGGAGCACAGAAACATTTAGCACCAGGTTATTGGGTTGAATCCATCCCATTCAGTAGCAACTGGAAATTGTGTCTGCTGATGGGCTGGCAGCTGTGGGGCGTGACACTGGTGGCTCTCCTCCAGTTGCTAATGGACAGATGTCCACATCATAAAAACGCAAACAAAACTAATGCTTTTGCTGGCAGCCTCAGCAGGGGACGCGTTCAGTGGACAGTGAGGCTGTTCTTTCTTAACGTGAGGCAATGACAACCGAGAAGCCCAAGAGTGCTGGAGCCCATAATTTGCAGACCGTCCCCCTGCTGGGCTCATTGTGGGGATGAGTACCTTCTGTACCAACCACTGCAAGTCTTGTTTTGAAGGAAATAGTTTGATGATAGAAGCCAGAGAGGATGTTACTGGATGTCTGAGACAAACTAGTAGGTTAATGAGGTGTGAAGAATGATTTGGTCATAGTTCTCTGCACCTCTTCTTTTTCTTTTGTTTCCCACACCTCTGCAGACCCATTTCTGTATCTCCTCAGGCTCCTTAACTTCATTCTGTTCCACACCATCCCTTCCACCAAGCACAGTAATGCTTCCTTCAAATGCTGAGAATTATTTCACTTATTTAATACTGCAGCCAGCAAGAGCTGGCCTATTCTGGGAGGAAATTCCAGTTTGACTAGGAAAAAGGATGCTGGACCACAACATGAGTGGTAAAGATGCTGGATGGAATTCTGGCTGTATGACTCCCGTGGAGTAGATCCTGTACCATAAAGATGCAATGTTATAGGAGGGAAAACCGCTGCTACAGGTCAAGTGGAAAAGTAGACAAGCAGTCAAGCAGTCTACAGCTTGGGCTGAAACAGCAATGGCTTTTGCTAACTACCTCGAGTCTCTCAACAGTAATTTGACCTACATAGTCTCATTATTGTGTATCTTATTTTCCCTTTTCTTCTGACACATAAAGGTGGCTCCATATTTTCCACGAAGGTGGACAGTATTTTCTTTTACAAAAATAGCAGGTGGAGGAATTCAACCAGGACAAAGACAAATTTTAGCATTAACATTTAAAATACCAAAGCTTTATTTTCATTTTTTCTAGACTTTTACCAACCAATATTCTTTTAAAATTCTTACCTAATTAAGAATAAAGTACAGTAGTGTATTACTGAGGAATGATAATGTGAAAATACGTATTTTGAAAAATTCTATTCCATCTTCTTTCATTGTCGTAAACTGCTTTAGAGTGTTTTTTCTCAGAATTTTAGAATAGTTTTATAAACTTATTTTTAAACCATTTTTTTTCTAAATTTTTATTCTGCTGATTTAAAAAAAGTAAGATAACTGAATATTTTGACTATTTTGTAATTTTGGGGATTTATCATTATAGACATTTAAGAAAGATGTGCCATGGAGTACCAAAAACTTAGTAAAAAATATTACACAAAGCAAACACAATGTATGACATTTAAAATGACAAAAATGTTTCAATACTGAAATGGAAGTCTTGAGACCAAAATCTGTTCCAAAGACAAAATTGTTTTTATGCTGAGGGAGAAAAGAAACAGCTTTTAAATTGCCACATTTCAAGTATAACTGAGGGTCCACAGCTCAAAACGGCTGTAGCCCGTGGCACTGCGGGCCACCCCATTGCTGTGGGAAGCCCCCAGCTTGAAGTGCTGTGTGAGCGTAATCAGAGTTAGGAGTTTGATGACAGATAGTGGAGGGTTGAATGACAGATAGTGGAAGGTTGTTTAATTACCTTTATTTCTCAAATGAATCCAGAGGCGGGCAAAAAAGCTGGTGAAAGGGCTGGAAGGCATGTCCTGTGAGCAGCAGCTAAGGACTTTGGGTTTGGCTAGTTTGGAGGAAAGGAGGCTGAGGGGTTGACCTCATTGCTCTCCGCAGGTTCCTGGGGAGGGGAAATGGAGAGGGAGGTGCTGATCTCTTCTCCCTGGGATCTGGTGATCGGACACATGGGAATGGTTCAAAGCTGCACCAGGGGAGATTTAGACTGGACATTAGGAAGCATTTCTTTACCGAGAGGGTGGTCAAACACTGGAACAGGCTTCCTGGAGAGGTGGTCGATGCCCCACGCCTGTTGGTGTTTAAGAGGCATTTGGACAATGCCCTTAACAACATGCTTTGACTTTTGGTCAGCCCTGAATCCGTCAGGCAGTTGCACTAGATGATCATTGTAGGTCCCTTCCAACTGAAAATATTCCATTCCATTCCATTCCATTCCATTCCATTCCATTCCATTCCATCCCATCCCATCCCATCCCATTCCATTCCATTCCATTCCATTCCATTCCACCCATCCATAATGTGGGTGTTACCAAACCCTACATCAGCATCTGCCAGGGATGCCCCAGTGGTCTTGCCTGGATCTCTATGTGAGTAACCAGAGGTCCAAACGCGCTGCTCAGTTCAGTGATCTCCAAGCTTAGCAATCTCACTATCCACTCCACTGGAGGATCTCCTCCTATGACCTGTTTCCCCTCCAGCGTGGATGCACCGCCTGGGGGCACTCTACGCTTTTGCAATGCAGAATGCAGTTTTGCTCCCCTCTACCCTGTTTCTGCATAGCCATGAAAAAACTTTTACTTTTATTGGTCAAATCACTGCTGCACCAAAAAGCAAAGCTAAGTAAAACTATAAAATATTTCTTACTTTACAAAAAAAAAAAAAGAGATCTCTTTCAAAGCATTTGTTTGGCATTTATTCAGTAGACTATAAAACATGGTGTGAGATCTCTGACAGGTAATGTGTTGTTACAGTACTTACTGCAATCAGCTGTGACAGGTGACACCTTGAACCAACTACCCTGTAATTATGCTAAGGTTTTCCCCAAATGACAAATCCCAATTGGCTGGGCCAGGGCCCTGCCTTTCCAGACAAGGCTAATTATTTTGTCCACTCACCCATTCATTCATTTCAGCAAGCCCTGACCTGTGGAATCATGTAGGTGAGTATTCACTGCTTATTTTTTTATGTTGCTTAAATTTTTACTATTTTGAAATTTAAATCTCAGCGAGGGAAGGGAAATTTCAGCAGGACTTCACAGAAAGATTGTCAGGAATCATGAGGTGTAACTGCTACTGTTACGAACCCTGTGTGATACTATTACCTATTTCTCTCTCAGCATGATTTAACTTTTTTTTCATACCAAGTGATTCATTGAACTATTACACACACAAAAAGATTACTTACAAACTGGAACTATATAGCAGTCGTCGGTATTGAGTAAAATCTGTGTCTCCTTATCAACAAAATTGCTAAAACAATCTTACATTAAATCACACTTGTTTCAAGCTTTTTAGGTTAATTCATTAGTTTAAGCAATTTTTCTCTAGCAGTGGGAATAGGGAAGAGTAGTCTAATATAGATTTTAGTTTCTTTAGGAGTCTACTGGAACGAACTTATCCTTGGAGAAGTTTAATAAGAAGTTATTTGTCCTTAGTGAATGATTCTAGTCAGGGGTGAAAGAAAAGACACCTGAATGTCTTCTGCCTTTCAACTCGGGTAAATTATACATTGCAGCGTAATACTTATTTTTATATGAAGGTACAGATGGGCAAGGCAACCCACAAAATATCCCAGGCAAGAGGTTTGAGTCAGAGTTGCTTACAAGCAATCAAGAACATGCTGGGCACTCCCTGCCCCGGTGTGGGTTGATGTGGGTCTCTACTGAAGCCTCCAAGGAGAAGCCTCAGAGATGGTGAGGATGTGGGCCATGAGAGCCAGGCCTGAATGGCACACGCTGCCTGAGTCCCAGCTCCCATGGCGAGTGGTCCAACCTCACTCTCTCAGCATGCAAGGCATTAAGGCCTTTTATCCTTAAAAACAGTAGCCTTCACTGTGCCTCTCAACTTCACTATTTAGCCAGAATTTGTGAGGGTTTGCACGTTATTTCAAGTAGAAGAAGACATGGTGGTGAGGTTGGGTATCCCGGCTGTTTGTTGGTAAGGACAGCACTGGCTTTGCCTCCCTGGCAGTGGCAGGTCCAAACAGAAATTCCTGTTTGCTGAGAGCTGCAAGCCTCCGCTTTCCAGCTCCTGCACTGTAAATCCTTTTCCTTAGGCTTTCTCCAAGGGTTATGCTAATGTGCTTGCTCAGGCAGGTCCAACCGCTCCTTTCTTCTTTTCAGTTGAACCTGTTAATTCTTTGCATAACCGTTTCCCAAAACAGTGCTCGATAATGCTAATGTCTCCTTTATAAATCACCACTGTTCTGCATAGCTTTGTACTCACCTTTGTGTTGAGACTTTGACATCTGCTTACCCATCTCTCTCACTTATCTCCAGGGATGAGTGGCAATTACGCTGGCTCCTCGGTATTAGTAGGTTTATCAAAATAACAAAAGACTATGAGGATTGTGAAGAAACAGCAGGTGGAAAGGGACACTGTAGGAAAGAGAAATTATTCTTGAGGGAATGTTCATTGCTTCACTGCAGTTTCATATTTTCCTCAGATTGTGCTTATTTATATACAATCATAGGGGTAGAAAGGAATATGGAATGAATTACAGTCCCAAGAGTGGAAGTTTAAAAGAGAGCATTCAGGTATAGCACAAGAGAACTTGAAACCACATACTGTGAAGACAGATTTTAATATATAAACTGGTACCGAGGTTGATAACACATATTTATTTCTAAGGATAATTCCCTTCCAGGACCCCCCTACCTCCACCTCCTGTTGCTCTAGCTATGAAATCCAGGAGCAGTTTAATCTGTGCAGGTTGGGTTTACTCCGGGGGTGCATCTGCTCTCCTACTTTTAAAAGGGAACATCACTATCATCTTCCTTGAAAGACCCTTTTTTTTTTTTTTTTTCCAAAATAAGAGAGCATAATTTTGTAACTGAAACAGTTTCACATTTGGGATTGGCTGCTGTGTTAATTTTAAAACGGCATTACTTCCAAGTATTAAGCAAAAACCAGTTGTCTCTTCGGCAGACGTCCTCTACAACAGTCTCTCTCCTTTCAAAGGCACAGCTGCTTTTGTATAGTGTAGATCATTTTTTCATATTAATCCCTAGAACAGGGTAATGATTTGCTGGCGGGGGGGGGGAAATGTATTTTGAACACAGATGTGAAATGCCATCTGCTTTAACCAAAAATGTACTGCAGTTATTTATGTGCTGCGTGAAGGCTTAGAAGGAAAGAACATCGTGTATTTTCATGTTGAGTTCAGACTTCTGGTTTTCAAAATAATACTCCTATGGGGGATGATGAACATACATCCTCCATATAATGGGCTCCCTTTGGTACTGTTTACACACTTGTAGGTATAAAATTATCTTGTTTGGAAGAGCTCACTAAGAAGATCTTGTAAATTGCTTAGGAAGCCTGTTTTTGTACTGTAACTCCAAAGGCAGAGTGGTCTGCACTACAGATCTTTGTAAAAATTGCTGTCCACAAGAGTTTAAAATGGTACTGGAGTACAAGCTACTGTTGCAAAAAAAAAACCTCACACAAGGCATCTTAGGTAGAACTTCAAAGCATTATCTTATCATAGAATGGTTTAGGTTGGAAGGGACCTTAAAGATCATCTAGTTCCAACCCCCCTGCCGTGCGCAGGGACACCTCCCACCCATTCAAAGATCATTTAATTGACTCAGTTGATGTCCCTACAGAATAAGGGGGAATAAGAATAAGAAATTTTGCCTACAACTTTGTCAGATAGTTGGAAGAAAGAACTGGTGGAATATGCAGGCTAAACCAGAGAAAATAGGGGTTGCTTGTATGTGGGTTTGGGGTTTTTTTTTGCCCCCCAAGGCTTGTAATTAGAATTATTCAAGACGGTTTGGTGTTCTACAGTGAAAAATATTTGACTAAAAACAAAGAAAACCACTAGTTGCTTTTAAAAATTGGGCTGTGACTTGCCCAATATTTTACACTAGGGTAGTAGTGTAGTACAGAAATGTGATCCAAGTATACTTCCAGGTTGATCTGTGCTTTAATTAGCTGTATAATAATCAATATTAGTGGTAGACACATGACTATTTTTCATATGATATTGACTAGTAATACATATTTTAACGATTTCAATTCTTGCTGTAGAGAGTATGTTTGGATTTGTTTTGCCATAAAGCACTAGAGATTCAGCAGACAGCGAACATGTTGCAGAATAACCTTAGTGAGACAGAATACTCTGCAAAGTGACACATGATGGACTCTCTATCTTTTCCCTGATTCCTCTGCGCTGGAAACTGTCATTACAGAATCTGAGTTCTGCCAAGCCTAATTATACAGAACACAGCAAAGGAAATTTTCCAAATACTCTTGGAAATGTGTTCAGACAGTTTATTTGGCTAACTTGCTAAAAAACTAATTAGAACATAAATAAACAGGCAGTTAGGATATTAAGAATTTTCATAAAAGTGAGAATTAGAACTTGTAAAAGGAAAAAAACAAAAAACCAAACAAAACACCACCAAAAATGAAGAGGATAGAATTTTTCCTAAAGTTTGAAATTAGTCATGGTACATTGCAGAAGTCATTGTAAGACTATAAAATATAATTGGGACATATTAGTAAAAACATACAGTGGACTCAAATAATTGAACAGTAGCTTGACTAAATCTTGTGCATACGTGTTTTTTTAAGGGGGGCTTTCTACAACCTGGATGCTCAGCTCCTGACCTTTACATCATTGGCGTATTTTGATGTCTTCCAGAGGCAACAGTCAGGAATGCCAGCACAGAAATTTGTTTGGAGGTTTTCTCAGGCTTCAGGTCCTCACACACTCATCGCCCTGTACTCAGAACTCGAGAATGGGAGTAAGCAATGATGAAAGAGGTGGTTTGGCAGTTCTTGATGATAAGGACAGCCACAGCACTGGGGTGTAGTTTGACAAGCATTTCTTGAATCAGACATGCTGGGTAAACTAGCCAGTTTTGCTGGTTCATATACTTAGTCATAAAAAAAACAAAACCTTCCTTTCTTTTCTTTTGGCTGAGGTATTTTTAACCTGTACAGTTCATAATGTGGCCTCACAAAGAGTTGCCCTAGCCCAGCTGAGAAGATTTTACTGAAGTGAGGGTGGAGTTTTAGAAACCACTGTCAAAATAAGTGCTTACCAAATTCTGACTTTACAGACAAGTGTGGCTTAATGTATTCATAACAAGGCTACGACCTACTATGAAAAGACTATTTTTCACGCTTAAAATTTGATCAGGTTAAACTTGCCATGAGCTGTGCAACACAGATGGTTCATAATTCCCGAGGTGGAGCTTCTTTCTGAGGAGCTTCCTATTCCTCACAAGTGTTAACATTATCCTCACAACACCTGTGTGTGTCTGTCTTAATTGAATACCATTGCCTTCTCTTTTAGACATGCCAAAATTACCTGAGTTGGAAATGCCATGTAACTACAAGGTTATTCTTCCCTTTCTTCTGTAACTGTTTCACAACTCTGACACCTGTTTGTAATGAACAAACAGCCTCTAGCCCAGGACATGCACCTCTAAAAAGAACAGGAGGGTTTAAATCCTCTCTAAGTTGAAGTTCCAGCAGCGATACTGTTCCCTTTGTACAGAAGAAGGGCCACTCCAGAAGAGAATGGGGCCATTTGTCACAACAGCACCACCTGGGGCAGCCAAGGACAGGGCAGGAGGGATGTCAGACACATTAAGTATTTTCCACTGATCCATGAAAAATACAAATGTTGACTTTGAACAGCTCTTTGCTAGCAGGGCGGGCTCCTTTGATCCTATTCAAAGAAACTAAGTCTATGGACTGTATCAGTATTGCTGGTACCTTTCTTTTNAAAAAAAAAAAAAAAAAAAAAAGGAAGCTTTGGATTCTGCTTCAGGTTCCAAGTTTAAATGTGTTAACACTTAAATAAATATATCTTTAGTCTGTTCCTCTGCTCCTGAGGAGTCTATTGTATTTCTCCTTAGGACTTAATCAGTGCTGATCTCTTCACAGGAACTGAGTCTTTAGATCTAATCTTTCACAACTCCATATTTTCATAGCCTTCAGATAAAGGAAGATACAAAGCAACTTGTCCCAAGAACTTACAATGTTACACTGTCTAGTATCATATCTTGTCTGTAATGTTGGGAGTTCTTTTTACACTAACGTAGCTAGTGTTTATATGAAAATGAAAGAAAGGGACTAAATCCTCAATATTCTGCTGCCATCTGCACATTTTGTATTTTACACCACAGCTTTACAGGGATTTAGAGACTTAAATGTAAAGATTTAAAAAGCTAGATTCTTCTGCCCCATCAAAAAGCAGTTCCACATGCAAAAATTCTGTATCTATATTTTCCTCATCACAGGGAAAAGACCAACCAGTTTTCACATCAGTATTTTTTATGTCATTTCACATCAGTTATTATTTTATGTCATTAATTAATAAGCAGTGACACACACGTTGTTTGCAACGCTTGAAATGGTTAATAAACACTTGAAAACTATGCCATCTAGAATCTAAGACAATAGTTATATTGATGATCTCGGGCTTAGAAGCGTTCTAACATGCTGCTGTTCAACCAGACACCACAGCTCAGTAACACTCATCATCTCCCTCAGAAGTCACGAACAGCACCCCTGCTTTCTCAGTGTTCAAAATAAAACAGGGAAAGTGTGGGGTTTTGTGGACTTTTGTTTGAAATTTGAGAAGTGTGGTTAAGACTATTAACATAAGAAGCCAATAAGCACAACCAGTATCTGACATTAAGTTTATTTTTAACGTTAGCAGATCTGACTTGACTAAGCGATGTCTAATTATCTCAAGGCTAAATGTGGACTCTCACGTTCAATTTTCATAAAACCCCCAAAGTTGAATGCTTCTAACATTTAGTGACACTTATTGAATACAAGCCAAACAGTATAAATAATGATTTTTGATGGGACACATCATCTGGTTGTGATGCTTGAAATTCATACAAATGTTATGCATATGTATAGTACTACCTCTCCCTTTTACTTTCTAACTGTCTTTGGCCAAGTGGGGTGTCTTTTTTTCAGGGTCTCATGGCACAGCCCAGATCTATGACTGTGTAGCTATCAAAATATGGGAGCATACTTCCATTTTCAATTATGTGTGTTTCTGCAGTCCAGTTTTATGCTGTGAAAAATGATGAAATAATTAAACCAAGAAAACTCATATGACTTCCTCTAATACGTAACCTTTACAAATGCCAAATTTGGGAAAATGTAAAGCACAAGCTATTTCCCTAGACTAAGGACATTTAGATCCATCAGTACGTACTTCTAGTCAGGTAGCCCCAGAGCAATTAGTGTTAATATATTGTAAAGATATTGACTTTTTGACAAAGACAAGGGCAGCTTTATGACTCAGCTCACTTAGACCGACATTCAAGGAGACTGAAAAGAGTAACATTTATCAGAGCTGTCATCGTTAGGCTGGGCCAAAGGCAATCCTTTTAACTGGAAGCTATCAAGTAAAATAATCTATTAACTTATACCCAGCAGAGTACATTACAGCAAGATTTGGAGGAGAACAATTTCCCAACAATCAGTTAAAGCAAACTTTTCAAGATTAGCTAATAACAAATGAGTTCTAGGTAAACCAGTAAATACAGTATTCAAAACAATGCCTTCCTCTTTTCTTCTACGTCAAATCAGCCTATTACTAAAATGCACTTATAAAAAAAGCTTACAAAGAATAAAATTTGTGTCTTGTTTTTTGACTTTGATGGAGGTAAGAAATCTTTCATAACCAGAGCCAGAAGCATAGTAAAAGCTGAACTACACCTACAACTCCTTTCTGAGGTGATCCTATTTTATTATGATAAAACCAATTACATAAAGGATCACTGTCCTGGCAAACGTCAGCGTATCTCAGCTCTTTATGTGTGATAATTTTATTTCATTTTAATAAGCTGTATTTGCATAAGCAAAAAATATTTTCCCCCAGAATTTCTGTATGGAATTGTTCTAGTTTGTCCTAGAAGTATCAGTCTGTACCACCTTGGGAAATGTCACGTTGGACAATGTAGGAGCCAGCGAGGGGAGATGTTCTGTTGGACCTCATAGCTACAAACAGGGAAGGTGACAGTTGGGAGCAGTCTTGGTGGCAGTGACTATGAGATGGGGGAGTCCAGGATCCTGAAAAGAGGGAATGATGCAAATGGCAGGATCACAACTGCTGACTTCAGGAGAACACACTTTGGTGTCTTCAGGGACCAGCTTGAAAGAAGCCCATGGGAGCCCTGGAGAGAAGAAGGGTCCAGGAGCTGGTTGATTTTCAATAATTCCCTTTTCCATGCTCAAAACCAGTCCATCTCCACGTGCAGGAAATCAAGCAAAGGCAAGAGGAGCTCCTGACAAAACTGAGATATAAAAAGAAAGCACACATAAGGTGGAATCAGGGACAAGTCAACTGGGAGGATGTCATGGTTTGAGCTGGAGTGGCCACTGAAACGAACAACAGATGCTCTCCCCTACCTCTCCCTTCAGGGAGACAAGGATGAGAGAGAAAGAGACTTATGAGTTTAAAAGAAACTAAACTACTTTAATGACATATTAATAATAAAAAAGAAAAGATGATAATATAAAAAAAAATAGTGAAATATATAGAAAACCATATCAAGCTCCCAGGATGACGATCACGTCACTGGCTGGCACTGGGGAAGTCCCAGACTGGACTCAGTGATGGATGGAAACTGGATTCTGGATCTGGATTCAGGAACACATGGACTGGGATCAAAGGCAGACGAACAGACTGTCCTCCTTGGACACTGAAGAAAGAGGTTGACCTTTGATCCCTCAACTTTTATACTAAGCATGAGGCAGATGGGGTGGAATACCCCGTTGGTCAGGTTTGGGTCACCTGTCCTGTCTGTTCCTCCCTGCAGGTGGGACCCCCTCTATGCTTTTTTGCTTCTGACCCTCCAACGGGGCAAATAACAAAGTTAGCTGACCTTGGTTGTTATACCAAAAAGTATAAGTAGGAGACTCTCTGCATACTATCCCTTGATATTAACTATAAACATCAGGTCTTATCACTCTGGAAACGGACTACTGTCTGAAAAATACGCTGGTAATTTCAGAGAGTTCAGCTAGTTAGAAGAGGCTTAGCTGAAAAATAGAATTACTGAACAGAAAATTGGTTCTGTTTTACCTCAAATCAGGACAGAGGAATACAGAGACACTGAGCATGGAAGGATGGGGTTAAGAAAGCCGAAGCCCACCTGGAGTTCAGTCTGGCAAGAGATGTGAAGGGCAACATGAAGAGCTTCTACAGGTCTATCAGCAGCAGAAGACCAGGGAAAATGCGTGCCCAGTGCTGAATGGGGCAGGAGATCTAGTGGCAAAGGACATGGAATAGGCAGAAGTACTCAACGGCTTTTCCACCTCAGTCTTTACTGGAAAGACTGGTCTTTTGGGATCCCAGGCTCCTTAGACCCATAGGAAAGACAGGAGGAAGGAAGATTTACCTTCAGTGGAGGAAGATCAGGTTAGGGAACATTTAAACAAACTGGACATACACAAGTCTATTGGGCATGATCGTATGTGCCCATGAGGGGCTGTATGTGCAGAAGAAGCTGGCTGATGTCATTGTAGGACTACTCTTGGCAATCTTTGAAAGGTCATGGTGATTGGGGAAGGGTTCTGAGGACTGCAAGAAAGCAAATGTCACTCCGTTCTTAAAAAAGGAGGATCCTAGGAACTATAGGTTAGTCAGCCCAGCCTCACCTCAATCCCTGGGAGGCTGACAGAGCAGAGATTTCCGGAAAACATTTCCAAACATTAAGGACAAGAATGTGCCTGGAAGTAGTCAGCGTGGATTAACAAAGAGGAACTCATGCCTGCCCAACCTGACAGCCTTCTACAAAGAGATGACTGGCTTGCTGGACAAGGGGAGAGCATAGGATATTGTTGATCTTGATTTTAGCAAGGCTTTCAACATTGTCTCCTGTAACTTTCTCACTGACTAAGTACAGGCTAGATAAATGGACAGTGAAACTGAAAACTGGCTGAACTGCCAGGCTCAAAGGTTTGTGTTCGGTGCCAGGAAGTCCAGCTGGAGGCCCATCAAAGTCCAGCTGGAAGCCTGTTTCTGGTGATGTATGCTAAGGGTTCATACTGGATCCAGTACTATTTAATATCTTGATTAATAACCTGAACAATGGGACAGAGTGCTCCCGTGACAAGTTTGCAAACAATGCAAACTTGGGAGGAGTAGCTGATACACCAGAGCATCGTGCTGCCATTTAGAGGGACCTCCACAGGCTGGAGAAACAGGCTGACAGGAACCTCATGAAGTTCAACAAAAGCAAATGCAAAGTCCTGCACCTGGAGTGGAATAACCCCATGCACCAGTACAGGCTCATGGGCTGACTGGCTGGAAAGCAGTTGCAGAAAAGGCTCTAGGAGGTCATGGTGGAGACCAAGTTGACTAGACTGAGCAGTGCATCATTGCAGCAACGAAGACCAACAGGGTCCTGGGTGGCATTAACAAGAGTATCTGTCACCAACAGGTCAAGGAATGTGTTTATTCCCCTCTCTTTAGCACTGGTGATGCCACCCTGGAGTGCTGTGTTCGCTCCTGGGCTCCTCAGTACAAGAAAGAAAAGGGCATACTGCACCAAGTCCAGCAAATTGCTACAAAGATGAGTAAGAGATTATAGCATTTGTCATATGAGAAGAGGCTGAGAGAGCTGAGATTGTTTAACTCAGAGGAGAGATGTCTTTTTCCTGCCGTCATCTCTGGGCAGTTGGGGGAAGTGCATGAAGTCCTATTTTCTACGTGTCATCAAGCAGATACCATGCAGATGAGGTATTGCTCTTGGAGCAATTTAAATGAACAGAGTATACCTTCTTTCCTGGTGATCGGATCTATGATCTAAGTCTAGCCTATGAAACTGCTTCTTGGCAGAGTTTCTTTAGTTATCACATCAGCAGCTGTGGAATGGTGAAATATCTGTATGGATGTTTAGACTTCAGCCCAACTGCTGCTTCTTTAACAAGAACTTGTTTGCCTCCTGTGATAGATAAGGCTTTTGTAAAATAAAAGTGAAATGAACCATCAAAGGCTAGGTGAGGGAATCCAAAACAGAACTGTGAGAACTCCTGTCTACTGCTGCTTGTTCAAGAGAACCAAAGAACTTGATCATGAAAGAGGACCCAACTTTTTTTTTTTTTTTTTAATTAATATGAAAGCAATAAGCAGTCATCATACCCACCTCTTGATCCTGGGGTCTCAGGTATCTGCAGTTTCACTTTTCCTTTATGGCCCTTGGCCTTTCTGACTGGTGGTTTAGCCTACAAACCATTGGTTTCCATTTCTTCCAAAATGTTGATGAAAATCTGTCCATTGAAGAAAGAGTGAAATCTTTACTGTAAAGTTGGGGGGAGGGAAAAGCTAATCAAAACAAAAAAGTGCAGAACTACATTTGACTGGAGCTCAGATACTTGTGAAAGGCCATGGAGAACTCTTTGCAGATATACGCATTACACTGCAGACACTCAAATGTGGCACAAAAGCAATTTGTATTAATAAGTTGAGAGAATGAGGATGACAGAGCCAAAATCCTAGCTGAAAGTTTGTGCTGGTATATGGAAAAGAGGTGCTGATGGCATTCCTGGTAGAGAATGTAGAATGTGCTTTAAATTCCTTCACTTATGGTCAGAAACTGGGCTCTAGGGGCTCAGGGGCAGTGTGACCGAGGAGACAGAGGTGCTGTCATGGTTGGTGGGAGGAAGCTGTTACAGTTCTAGCTCTACTGTACGTTGTACCTCACCACCTATGCTACATTTTACTTTCCGTCCTTACCTGTTTTTCATACACCTGCAGATGAGTTCTGAAGGGATGTGTGATACTGCTCAGTTGTACTTTCTGCTCCTTCTACTTGCGCTTCCTACTCCAGTATTATAAACTTCTGTTTTGAAAAAAAAGAATAAAAAAAATCCTCCTCTGCTGCTAAACCCTCTCCCAAGAATCCTTGCTATTGGTGTTTGTTTGCCAGTCTTTCATCTATGCATGCTTGTGTCTTTGAGTAGCCAGCTTCATTCACATGTGCTGGCACCTCTAAACCAAGAAAATTGAATTGGCTCTTGTTCCCTCCTCAGCTAGGTTAGGGACCCGGCTCAAGGCTAGCAGCTCTGTGCTTCTCCCACTCACATGATGACCAAGAGCTGGCAGCACGCCCAGGAAGAAAAAGAATAAAAAAGAATAAAAGGGAAAATATCTCTACTGCCTGTTGGCATCCGAAGTGATGGATGAGGAAGAAGCAAAGTGGGGTCTGCTAAATAGACTTGCTAATCTGGGAAGCTAAGTGCCTGGGTTCTGGCACTTTTTGTAGAGCCCTGTAATGCAAAAGCCCTCCTCAGTGAAACTCGACTCCTAGAGATCTCCAGTACAACTTTTCCGTCTGTCCTTGATTTCCTCCTAGTCCTCAGAAAAGGCAAGCTAAGTCTTGAATGAAGAATCCCAGAATCATCTCTAGAGAGTGTTATGCCCGTTACTAGAGGCAGGATGTAGTCCATTTGTTGACATAGCTTCTTTGATTATTTTGGTCCCTCAAAGGTCTACATTTCACCATTCTGGCAGAAGCTACTCTGCTATACTATCGGTCACGCTGCTCTGCCTTCTTTTTTTTTTTTCTGCTCCCCCCCTGCCCCAGTTCCTTTCACACATGCTTTTCTCCCACAATCCAAACAAATCTGGAGTCTTCAGTAGATTCAGATGTGATCAAACTCAGTGAACATACAGGGAGTCTCATTGTACTACTACTACTACAACAATCTCTGCTGTGAACCTGGCTTGAGGCTGCATTTAGGAAGGTCCAAGTCTCCATCCACCTCTCATTATGCTGTCAAGCCTTTTTGGGTATGCAACAATTTGACGGATGGAGGCGTTCTGCCGTTTTACTGAAACAAATTAAAGCAAAATCATGCAGCCAGAGTGATGATGAAAAAAATGCAAATGGATAATAACTGCAACCTGTTGTCTGTATGCACTGTTGGGGGAAGAGAGATCTACGATTCTGTGCCCATACTGCTCATAAATTTTACACTAAGTAGCCACAGAAAAGACAAACAGAGCGAGAGAGACAATTCAAGATATAGGGACCAGAGATTTGTGGTTTTCACTCCTAGCTGAATTCAGTAAATGCAACCCAAAATCTTGTTTGCTTTTTTTTAATCTGTCCTCAGAGATTTTACATTTCCAGCCACACTATGGCCCACTTCATGGTGACTCCCATATTTTTGTGCACACTCTTACATACTCTTTAGATATGCTGTGGCCTCATCGTGAGGTCTCTATGGAAAGTGACAGATCCAGATTTAAACCATTTCAAAATCAGGAGGAAAGTGGATTCAGATGATTTACTGCACAGAGAAATGCTTTAGCTACCAGGCTACTATGTAAAAGTTGCTGACCGCACCATGACTACCGCCACTACCGTTATGTTCTTGAAGAAAAGTGTGACTGTTCACTGTTGGGTGTATGGACAACCTCAGCTTTCCTAATGAATTACACTCCTGGGTAGACTTGGACTTGGGGTCACTTAATCTGTAGGTCTCAAATGGCCTCAAGCAACATATACACGGCCATATACCAAGATGATACACAGATTTTGAGCCTGTTTAAAAGAGCTCTGGACAGAAGATAGAATGCCTATAATATTTCAGATATCTCACTGAGTTAAATAAGTGTATGTGGGTTGTTTTCTTGCATCAACTGGAACAGTCCAGGTTCCAGTTTTGTGTTATCTTGTATCTTCCATTAAGTACTCTTTAAAATTAGTGACTTAACACCTAGAACTTTATTTTGAGATAGGTAAGAAATATCACATATAGATTAAGAGAAGACATGGTGAGATTGCTCACAGTTACAGACATCAGTCACTGGCACAATCAGGACTACTACCAAGCATACTCATTCTGATCCATGACTCACTGGATACCATTCCACTGTCAGTTTTATATCTACTTTTTATATATATACAATTAGATACAGAGATAGTTTATTTCCTCTATGATCGTACATTGTGCTTTTCCTTCAAAAGGGAATTTTATTCAAAGACTACAATGTATTCAAAATCACAAATGGTATTTCTTTCATGGTTAGAAATGAAATGTTTATCATCTGTCACTTTATCTACATTTGTTTCTTTTTCTGCATTAGGTCTCAGAAGCTGTTGAAAGGTCTCCTGCAATCTGAAATGACAGAAAGCCTCATATAAAGGACACCCCTATTTTACAGCTAAGGAATACTGCTTAATAGGTATTAATCTGAAGAAATATACTGCATGGTAAAGCTTTTGACAGACTACCAACCTTCTGAACACCCAGAGAGCATTTAATTTTTGTCTAATCAGAAGCACCTAATGCCATTGCACATGCTACAATGGAAACTCTAAGACAAATACAAAGTTTTGGTATCTGTGTTACCTGTACATATCCTATATCATCCGGTATGGTGTTTGCCACTCTTCTAGTTTCTTGCTGTTCCTCTCTGAACATAAGAGCTCGTCCATTTGTTTCTAATTCACCTTTCCTTTCTATCTGGAATGCTCCTACAGAGCTTTGTCCAGAAAGGACTGGAGTGCAGCTGGACATGGAATTTTTTTCTCTCATTGGAAGCACACTGAAGACATCCATTGGGCAAAACATCACTCTCTTTTATCCAGACAGGCTTGGCTACTATCCTTATAAAAATGAAGTCACAGGAGAGGCGTTCAATGGAGGACTCCCCCAACTCTCGCTGCTGGAGAATCATTTAAAAAAAGCCAAAGAGGACATCCAGTTCTATATTCCTTCAGATGACCAGTTTGGATTGGCTGTCATTGACTGGGAAAACTGGAGACCTGTGTGGATAAGGAACTGGGGATCAAAAGACATTTACAGACAGGAATCCATTGAACTGGTTCAGCAGAGAGACCTCAGTCTATCAGAAGCCGAAGCCAGGAATATAGCTAAAATGGAATTTGAAGCTGCAGCAAAATCAATTATGTTGGAATCTTTAAAGCTGGGTATAGAATTGAAGCCAAATCGTCTGTGGGGATATTACCTTTATCCAGACTGTTATAACTATGATTACAAACAAAACCCACATAATTATACAGGAACCTGTTTAGACATTGAAATAGAAAGAAATAATGAGCTTAATTGGTTGTGGGAGAAAAGCACAGCACTTTACCCATCTGTCTATCTAGAGACAGCCTTAAGATCTTCCAGAAATGCCCAACTCTTTGTTCGCAACAGAGTTCGAGAAGCCATTAGAATTTCGTATGTCTCCAATTCTACTCATCCTCTTCCAGTTTTTGTATATACACGTCCAGTATTCACAGATGTCTATGAGGAATATCTCTCCCAGGTGAGTGGAGCTAGACCTTAAATATTTCAAATTTAAGTGGAAAGAAATTACCAGGTGACACTTATTTAGCAAATATGTTAGCTTGTATCAGAAAAAAAAGTGTCTAGATTTTGTATAAAAATTAAATTAATCCATCAAAGAAATATGATCAAATGGAACACTGAGATCTATTTTCAAACCTTCCTCATGTTATTTGTCAAATAGTGTTTTATTCTCTGAATTGTTCTCATATGTAGCAAAATATTATAAAGCTAGAAAGCATATTTAGTACATTAAGTCAGAGGAAAAAAAATTGAATAACCTCTTCCAAAGGGAATTAGTAAAACTGGGTTAGCCTAATGTCTGCTTTTTAGGTTATAAGAAAAAACAATAAAAGGGAGTCTTTCTTTTCCTTAAAAAAGGGGTTTAAAAGCTAGTGAGAAAATTCTGTCCTTAGTTGTACTCAAATAGCTTTCTAAATAGTATTTCAGCATCTCATGGGTTAGTCACGTTTAGGCTCTGATTAAGGTCTAATCATCTTACTGCAGTTCTGGCTACACTCTTCCCTTCAAATTTTTACATACACCCACCCTATCAGAGATACCACCAATCTGGGGAATCTTTTCCTGGTCATCCAGGCCATGAGGAAGGGGAAGTTAGAGGTTGTGGTCCTGGTGACTGCATTGTGACTGGTGTCCTCTCACTCAAGCATGCTTTATAAAGCAGTTAAGTGTCTTGCTCTTTCATTGTGTAAAAAAAAGCTGTATTCTTAATGACTCTTCAATGAGCTTTCTCCTGGAGCTTGCTGTACACTTTTATCATAGCAAACCCAATCTATGTTATACAGTGTGCATTTCGGGGTTGAGGGATCAAATCATCATCGCACTGGACAGATTTCCATCCTATAGAATAGCTTTCAGTTGTAAGACCATTGAAGTTGGCCATCGAGAAATCTGGTCTTGAACACTGTCTTCAGTTTTGGGCCCCTCATTGAGATGCTGGAACATGCCCAGAGAAAGGCAACAAGGCTGGTGAGGGGTCTAGAGCACAAGTCTTATGAGGAGTGGCTGAGGGAACTGGGGTTGTTTAGCCTGGAGAAAAGGAGGCTCAGGGGACACCTTATCGCTCTCTACAACTACCTGAAAGGAGGTTATAGAGAGGTGGGAGTCGACCTGTTCTCGCTAGTAACAAGCGATAGGACAAGAGGAAATGGCCTCAAGTTATGCCAGGGTAGTTTTAGATTGGATATTAGGAAAAAGTTCTTCACAAAAAGGGTTGTCAAGCATTGGAACAGGCTGCCCAGGGAAGTGGTGGAATCGGCATCCTGGATGTATTTAAAAGATGGGTAGATGTGGTGCTTAGGGACATGGTTTAGTGGTGGTTTTGGCAGTGTTAGGTTGATGGTTGGACTCGATGATCTTAAAGGTCCCTTCCAACCTAGACGATTCTATGATTCTATGACCTTGGATAGAGCATCAGCAGGCACTGCCCCCCAGCTCTATGTATAACTTCAGGGAGCAAGGGGTGCTGCCAGGGTCCCTACTGGGCTCCTAGTTAATCATTTAAATCCTGTAATCCTTACATTCTTCCTTTTCACATGTTGCGCCCTGCAGTAAGTTGTTTGTTCCTTGTTCTTTTTCTACCTATAGTCCTCTCCCATCCCAGATGGGCTTTAAGATTTTGTTAGGGTTGGGCTAATAGCTGACCCTCAAAGGAGAACTGGACAGAAACAAATTTCCCAAATCAGTCTCTGTAAAAGGCCAGAGCCACTCTCTGAAGAAAAGAGAATCCTATTGGTGAAAGCTCTTTCTCTTGCTACTTTTCTGCTTTAGCACTTTCTGGTAATTGCAATTAAGTTAAAAAAAAAAAAAAAGAAAAAGAAAAAAGCTGTGCTTTCCAGCCTCTGCTTCAGGCAGCATTACTGAGACCAGTTACTACCAACTCTGAGCAGCCAGGAGGCAGAGCAGCAAAATAAAGTGGCTGGAGGAGTGTATATCATACGCCTAATCCCTGGCTTAGTTTTACAGCCTTGTTTTTCTAACCAGATGACATATATAAATTGGATATAGTTGGCAACATTTTCTGGCATCACCTGTGCAACCCAGGCCCAGAATAAAATAGTGTAATTGAGAGCAGAATGTTTGCATCCTATGTAATTGCTTGCTGTCTTCAAAGTAGTTATTTTGGATATGTAATTTAATATATGCATTATACCTTTTGCCCTTATGTTATAGCTTACTTACATTAGTATGATTCTTTGCACATTTCCTCTCAGGATGACCTGGTAAACACCATTGGAGAATCTGCTGCACTGGGTGCTTCTGGAATTGTGATCTGGGGTGATATGAATTTAACACAAAGTAAGGTATGCCAGATTAATTATTATATGACATTTTTAAAGAGCAATAAAGTGAAAAGGATATAAAGCATTATGATTACTTACATCATATCTTCTACTTTTAAAATGATGACTCCATATTGCCAGCAGTCTTTTCTAGTTAAAAAAACAAGCACATCTGAGGCTTATGAATATTGTCATTGACTACACAGAGTAAGAGTTCAATCTTTTAAAACACCAGTGTAACTGTACAAGCTACCATGATAACTGTAGGCAAGTTAGCACTTGTTTAGTTAATTTAAGGAAAGAATTCCTATATCTTCATTACATTCCAGTCATGAGGTTCATAAAAAATTACTTGTGCTTGCCCAGAACAATTTTTAAAAGACCCTTCTGCTTTTTAAAGGGGTGCACTTAGCAATAATCTTTGAAGCACTAGGAGGAGTCAGTCTGTGACATTTCAGCTCTAGCCTGTTCTGTGTTGTAAGTACTACTTTGATTAATTTCTTTGGAAGAAAGATCTGAGTCAGAAGAGGAAAAAAATCCTATTTGGTTTTGGAAGGTCAAATACATAGTTTGAGCAACATTGTTATAAGAATGTCCAAATCAATCTTTTGAACTAGCTCACTCATACTCAGCAAGCTAGATATAATAAATGACTGTCTGGGAAGACTCTTCTGAAGTCTTCCCAGAGCAAAGAACTGAAACTCTTCAGCACTCCTGCACCTCCTGTTACAGAAAGCATGCCCAAATAAACCCCCGCAGCTCTGGAAGGGTCAAATTCCCAAAAGTATCCCCCTTTCATGCTTTTTTGTATGTGCCTGCCTTTGAGAAAGCATATCAGTTGCACCTGAAGCTTTTTTGCCCGTTACCCCAACACCAGAACACAGAGGAGCAACAACCTTTATTGCTGGAATTCTGAGATTTGTATGAGCAAATAGAATTTTCCACAGCCCAGTCAGACTATGTATTTGTGAGCTAATCACACCTTTTTTTCTTACAGCTGTCACAGTCAGTAGCCTTTCAGCAATGTAATATTACTGTGAGCTTCACTTCTGCAAGAATTGCATCAACCAAAATTTTCAGGCAGGGTTTTTATATATACCTAAAAGAACAACAAAAAAGCTACATATACTTCAGATTCGCTGAAGTGATCTCCATGGGTGTAAATATTAGCTGTATCTATGTGTAGTATTAGGCAAATGCCCTAAGGAGAGATAGTGTCAGAAACAAAGAAAGAGTTCGCAAAGCCTCTGGTTATCAAACTGTGCCAAGCATATACAGAATATATGCCAACTTCATGATCAATTAAAATGATCGATTCTCTTAGCATACTTTCCATTTGACCATGCTCCTAAAATGCTTTCCATTCAAAAATGCCATGAAAGCTCCTGACTCCTACAGCCTAGCTATTCAGGTCAAGGGAAAATTGAAGAGTCTTATAGAGATGATTTGATAGAAAAATTATTTGTTCAGACTGAAGAAGTGAGATTTTTTTCAGGATCCCTTCAAACCATTCAAGACACATAAAAAGGAACCTTGATCCTTCATGTAACTTCTTTAAATGCATCTGATTCAAAATAGTACATGAAACATACAGATAAAATGAAAGCTTAAAGTTGTCTGCTTTCTGATATAACTGCTTTTCATAACAACTCCAGCAACCACCCAACATAAATTTGCTGTGATCCTTGAGCTATATAGCAACTTCTCAGATAAACTTACTTCCAACAACCAGTTATAACTATTATCAAAACCTAAGGAGAAACATTCATAGATAGCCACTACGGTCCTGTTATTAGAACGACAGCATTTTAATGTTTTCCATACTAAACACTGCAGATATGATGCTCTTTTCACAGAACACCTGTAGGACTCTGGACAACTACCTTAGGAGGACTTTGACCCCATACCTCATCAATGTCACGATGGCAGCCAGAATCTGTAGCCAAGTGTTATGCCAAGACTCTGGTGCTTGTGCACGGAAAAAATGGAATTCCAGTGACTATCTTCACTTGAACCCTGAGAATATTGTCATTCAAATGACAAAGGATGGAAAATACACTCTGCGAGGGCAACCAGCATTTCAGGATCTGCAAACATTCATAGAAAAATTTGATTGCCACTGTTATGCAGGGCAGAGTTGTAAACCTAGAGTTGATATAAATGACATCCATTACCTCCACGCTTGCATTTCAGAAGATATCTGCATTCACATATCCTCAAATTCACTTTCTAACATAGAAACCTCTGAAGAAAAGATCCTGTCTAACAGAACTGTATTTTCACCTACCCCTCAGAGTAAGGCGACATTATCTACACATCCTGAAATAGAAGATTTTCAATCTACCTTCGGAAATAATATACTCAATATAACATCTGCAGTATCTAACACTGTCACAGCTGCCACTGGATATGATCTGGAAGCAAATGACACTCGTACTTTCAGTAGTTCTTCATCCTACAAGATAAGGATGTTTAATCTGTTTTGTTTAATTCTAATTTTGAGAACCTTAATATAAATGACCCACAAAAGTGAGGATATTCTTTTCTAAAGATTTTATTTACACAGAAAAATAATTCCTGAAAGGCATAAAACAGCTGCAACTCTGTGGTCTTATCTGTATCAGGTAAACTTTTCTATTCCATAGGTGACACTTCAGCTTGAATGTATTTCTTCAGTTTAGTTCTATAAACTACAATTTGTGCCAAAGATATACCGGTATGTATACACTGATTTTACCATATGGAAGGATAATCCAGAATAAGGACTATTTTTTTACAGTTTACATTTTAACAGTTATATTTGAAAAAAAAAAAAAGTTGATAATGTTGTTTTGTATACTTCAAGTTAAGCCAGTTAAATACATCTCAACCTGAATTTCATTGAGTCTCAGCAGTCAACAGGTTTGATGCCCTATGCAGGAATTAATTTCATTCCGTATGAAAACTAGCCCTTAAAAATATTTGGCTTAACTTCAGATCTGTGGAACTTGGCAGTATAAAATTTATCTGGTTTATCTAACTTTTCTCCACTTTTCACAATATCCACATGGACACTGTGTTTTTTCTTTTAATTAAATATATTCATAACTCTTCAAAGGGTTCTAACTTTAATGTAAATGTTGACTTCAAATGTTACAGCTTTGTTATGTAAAATTTGAGCTGTAGTGGTTTATCCTTCTTTTTTTCTTTGCCTCTTCTTTTCCCAAGCCCCTTTTCCCCCCCCCATTTCAGATATCCCCTTTCAGCTGTTTTGTCTGGCCAATACTCACAACTCATCTGATCTGCTGCTGCACTCCCTACTGGCACTGGTCCTAGTTTTTCTGTCCAGCCAGCCTGAGCAACTGGATAGGACTGTCCATGCCATCTGGACAAAAGCCTGGAACTTTCTTCATACCTGACTATTTCCTGAGCAGTCTCTTTGGTGGAAACCAGTTTGTTCCTTAAGAAGATGCAGCAGTGGAGGCTGCAAGATGCAATGATGCTGGGAACCTGGGGCTCCCTTTCTTTGCTTCCAGTGCCTGTGATCTCCAATCTCAGGACCACCTTTTTGATCCAGTCTGCTGATGGAACTAAGACTATTTGCTTAATATTATTTCATTGCCAAAAGCAATGTTAAAGTAGCAGAGATACCTCAGAAGAAAACCATTCCTGGTTTCATATCAAGACTCCACTTACGATTTATGTATTGTCAGATTAAGCATTTAGAAGCAATTAACTGTCGTTCATTTGATAAAATATCCTTTCCAGATTATTATGTCAGATGCTTAATAGACAGCTGGACTTCTGGTGGGTGAAGAGTGGCTGCTGGCATGGATAGATTAAAAAAGACTCCCTAAAGCTAGGCATGATCTGCATAAATCACCACCTCCTACAGATACAACCTGCCTTACACCTTGGATTTCAATATAGTAGTCCTTTCTTTACGAAAAGTTAATGCCTAAATTTAGCAGAAAACACATATTGTATCCTCTGCCTTTGAATTTACAGGTTGTCAGTCATAACAGACGTGCAGAAAAATAGGCAAAGGCTTTAGATTTAACATGGAGAAAGAATGTTTTATGGCTTTTGGACAACAAGTTATCAAGAGGAAGTGACAATTTTCTCATCACAGTTATGGTGTTGAGTCCACAAGTCAAAGCTATTTCCACTATCAATATTCCAAGTAGGATAATGAATAAAAAATATATATGTAGTGGACAGTCCAGCACAAAAGAAGCCAGCTGGCTTTGATCACCTCTCTAAAAACATAGTTTATTCACTGCAGCTTTGATTTTGGTTATTTGATCTTGGGTAAACAAAAGCCATGGTATGTCTTCTGAATAATTCTTGTTCCTCAGGTCCCTCCTTTTTGCACTGGACTTGTGATAACTACCAAAGAGTTTCTAAAAACTGGAAACATCACTGGTAATGTCTTAATGTATTTTGTATTACTTATATCAAGTTTTATTTTTTCAGCAGAATGCTTTCATATGGTTAAAATCTTATGTTGACACACAGGGTTCTAGTTCAAACACTGCACTGCTTTGGTAAATCACAAATTGGCAAAGTTTCCTGAGGTTAGGCTTGTTCGTATCTACTGCTCTGAAAGACACTGATCTGTAGCACTTTGTGATAAGAGAGCTTGCAGGTTCACAAAATTTACAAGTCTTGCCATAAATATTTTTGGCTATCAGCCAGGAAATAGCAAGCAGAGCATTTGTGATGAGAAAAGAGTGAAATCACCAGAAAAAAAGAGGAATGAAAAGTTAAAATCACAGAAGAGTTAAGATAGAGCACTCGGGACCTCACAGTGGATGCAGAGGAAGTGAAGTGCAGAAGTGAGAGAGTGAAGCAATAGGGAATGTGGACAGACCGGTCTCTTACCATTCAACAGTTTTTATCTACCTGGTATTTAATACAGACAATCTTTCCCTGAGGCCCACCATAAAGATAAAGGAACACTGTAACGGATATGTTAGATTAGACCTATCCATCTGATCCTATCTCTTTTTTCTTGAGAGCAGCCAGGACCAGAAAAGTAAAAGGAAGGTGAGAGGAAAGCAGACTATTGCAATAAACTGTCCGCCGAAACGTGTCTTCCTAAGCTACATCCATCAATATCATCTGGGATATTTATGATACCTACATGTATCTGCAATTCATGCTTTAAATTCTACAAACTTGTCACAGTGAAATTCCAGCCAGCTACGCGTTGTGTAAAATCACAGTATTTTCCAAATATATTATTTTGCTCTGTATTATATTTGTCTTGCCTATATTCTATGCTAAAGAGTCACCATGGAGTTAGTGAGTAAGGAAGGGGAAAAGAAGGAAAAGGGGTGCTATACCTTGCATTGCTGGTGACTATCTCATGTTCAAAGCCAAAGTTGTATTTTCCTAAAGCAGACACCCCCCACCCCCCAAAATATTCATCTTCCATTCACTGCATTTCCTGTAATCATTAGTTGTCTCTGTAGCCTTATAGTTTCAGTTTCTTATGTTCTTGTATTTTTCAAAAGATTAAATACTAGAGGAACGTTCATTTCACTTTGATTGCCATTCATTATTTTGTACTTCTCCTTTCTAGGCAGAATTCAGGGTGGCGATACTTTGAGACTGGGAAATGCTAAAATGGGTTTGATGAAGTGGTCTAAATGAAAGTCGTTTAACTGCCTCCAGTGCCCTCATTCAATGTTTAGAAAATTTGCTAAAATTTTAATTGAAATTCTGCTTCTCTATCTGAAGAATCTGATACTGGCACTTTTAAGGGAGATGGCTATTGGCACTTACAGAATCTGAACAGAACTGAAATCATACTTTAGTCCCTGCCTTACAGTTTCTTGCTTCTCTGTATTAAAAATAACAACATGGAGAGAGATTTTGAGAGACAGGCCAATATGACCACTTTGTAGACAGCCTAGGATGTGACTAGCATCCCAAGGAGTCCAACAAAATTTGCTTTAATCCCTGCATCACACTGGGACACCCTGTTGTATACATATCAGCAAAGAATTGTGTGGAAGATTTCAGACCTGTGCAATATGCACTAGACAACTCCCAGACAAAGATTAGATTTGTACATGTACCTATCCATCACTTTTCAATACAAACAACAAGACAGCAAAGACAGTTACATAATTTTAAAACATATTCAGTTATGAGGCATTGATGACGTTTTTAGGAAGACCTTCAAGCATACACACTTAAAACTTACTGGAAAGTGAAAACAACACACACTTCACAGTGTGCTTGTGCAGGCCCCTTTGCACTGGCAGATACCCACACTGCCAAAGCAAAACAGCCTGCAAAACTGGGGTCTGGGATTTCAAGACAGGGTCGTGAGTTTCATTTCAAAGAATAACATTGATACAAAACAATGTTTATTGCATGGCTTAAAGAAATACTACTTTACTGAACAATATTTTCATCTTTATTAAAGAAATTTCTTTTTTTGTTGTTCTTCCTTGGCAGCTTTTGTCCCGTCCTATTGAAAGCCATTGTATAGGTGCCTGGAAACTTCATCCCTTAACACTTCTAAATGTTTCCTGATGTGTGGCTATCCCAGACCCTTCTGTGTATTTTTCTGGAAAGACTCCACTGGAATCTAACCCAGCATCATGGTATTTTTCTTAATTATGATAGTCATATAAACATACAGTATTTGAGATCGATCCGAAGTTTTTGTATACACCAGTCAAGGACCTGGGTCTTTAGGGAACAGTTCCTTTTGCTGTAGGTATTCTGAACTTTTCGCAGCTACTTTTTTCTGTCAGTAGTACTCAGGACTGCAAAATCTTCCTGGATTTGCTGTCCCCTTGTTACATACGAAAAAGTAAATGGCAAGGAGGTAAAGGGCACCTATCAATACTAGCATCCTTAAGGGAATAACTTTGGATTTCATCATGTTCACTAATGTGTTACCACCATCATGGTGTATTGATTACAGTTCTCCTTGGCCAGTAGTAATTAGATGACATTTTTCAGTGTATGCTTGTATATCCCTTACTTTATAACTGATAAGGTATTTATTGATTAGTAATCAGACACAAACAGACAGTATGAAAATTAATGTCAATCCTTACTTTATATATTCAGCCAACATTTTGTTTCTGCGCACGCAATTCCAGAGTGTGGTGTTCAGCCACATATATATAGATATATGCGGACATCAGACAATATGTAGTCACTCTTCTCTACCTTTGTTTTCATCTCAGAAAATATATTTATTCAACAGAAATTCAAGATCCTGCAGATGAAATATACCATATGTTGGCAGCCTCCCTGTGGAGCACGCTGCTCCCTCAGGCTACTAGCAGGTTGAGACAAGATGATAGCTTGCCAGTGCCAAGTGATGATTTCCTGAGGCATAGACTGAACAACCACCTTTTTAAAGGGAGGCTAAGGGCACCCTGCAGTCCCATAACGACAATATTGTTAATGTCACAACAGAGCTTGAGGTACCTTACTGCTGGGACTACTAATACACAAACTTAGGCTGTCTGTAAGTCCTGTGCTTTGTTTCAGTTTTCATGCTGCACGTACCTAACTGAGGTATCCAAAATGCAGAGTTCTTGAATTAGAAGCCTCGATCCGCTACACTCTCTCAGTGTAACAATCCTTACAGAAATCCTTTTTCACTCCTTCCTTCACTGGAGCGTGAGAAAAATGTATTAAGACACATACTAAAGAGTCTCTGACGCTCCAGCCAGCAGAGGGCATGGACGATGCACATAGACACTGGCGGGTGCTTCACAATGCTTTCACTGAAAAGTTCAATACAGTCTTTCTATTCTCTTTAGCAAAGCAGCTGCTTGACTCTGGCCTACAAAGACAGCTAGTCTCTCACTAATGCAGTGGCTCATTAGTAAAAAAGATGTACGGCTTATTCTACAGGTTTTTTTTCCCAAACATCTGGTATATCAGGATAAACCTGAAAATATAGCAGTGAGACATCACCTCTCCTCATGCCCTTCTCCCTGGAGATTTCATTCAGCTGAAGGCTTCTTCTCATCAAGATCTTCAGTTGTCACAAAAATCAATTTTTAAACTACAGATAATGTGATCCCATCTCTTTGGTAGTACCCCGAACTCAAGACATGGGTCCCAAAAATCTCATCTCTACCCAAATATGGAAATATCTGGATACGCAGTGTTGGTACAGGTCAAGATTTTCTGACTGTGTATTTATAGCATCACCACCATTGTCATCTGAAACATAAGATCAATTGTTATAAATTTTTACAGCACAAATACATGTCTGCAATGGAGTAAGCTGCTTTACTATCACTTCAGAAACGGAGCACTTGGAAGACTCAATACGCTAGGTGCTACATGGTCCCTTAACACTGCTAAACTGGGCCTGAAGTGCGTAAATCTCAATAAACAAGACAGAAAAGTGAAATATTTTATCAGTGGTTAAATGTTTTTTAGAAAGTTTAAGTGGCTTGTCTACAGTCACACGGGATAATGAATTGTGGCCTTCTGTGCCCCAGCTCAGGCTTTTAGCTACAAGAACAAACGTCCTCTGAGCTTGCAAAAGATGTAACAGATTTTAGAACAATATAACAGATCTTTGAACTTGGACAAACCCTCCAAGGCTTTTTCATATACTATATTTTGACCCCTTAGATACTGTAAAAGAATTCAGCCAGTATACAGCTGAATTAATGTTTTAGAATTTACCTGCCCATCCTCTGCTGGCCTTTTATGAGGATATGACTGGTATGTATTTTTTCAGAATATGTTACTGTACTGCAATGTATTGTCTCTTTAAGCTTCCATTGCCATGAGTCTTAAGCACTATTGCAGAATTTAAAAATTCCTGCAAAAATTCTTACAAAAATAGAGACTGCTCTATTTTATGTGAGTTTTCCCCCATGTAGTAATTGAAACATCTTCATTCACAGAAACCACTCTCACAAATAGACTGTCTTTATTCGACACATCACCAGCTGGGTGATATGTGGAGATGGGAGAAATTCTTATATTTTTCAGTTTTAAGGCAGCCAGAAACATTTCATCTATTCACTCAAAATTCGATAATTACTTTGGCTGAAACAAGTTTTTTAAAATAACAAGATACACAGCAGAAAAATAAAAGAATAGTGTTTTGCCTATGAATTATTTCCTGAGGTCTTTTTAGACATCCAACAGAACAACCCATTTCCTCAATGACAACTTTTCCACCCATGCCTTCAGTGATCCCTCCAGTTATGTTTAGAGTAAATGGCAATCAGCCAGTAAATCTGTGACTGCTGTCTGTGATGAGGATGCATGTACGTATTGAACGGCCACCCAGCTGCTACCAAGAGGCAAGTAAAACAGCAGAGTTCTGCTACGCTCTCCCTCAATGCAGGACCTGATCAGGCTCCTGTCTTTCACTGTGTCACCAATTTTTAAGAAACTTTGAGAGCTGTACTATGCTGTGAAACTGCTGAAGACACCATCAATGCCTCAGTTTTAAGAGTAGCATCCAAGATTTTGGCTCTAACCCAAAGCAGCAAAGCTAGGGACAAAGGGAGTACATTTATCAAGAGCAGCANAAAAAAAAAAAAAAAAAAAGCCTCTTTTTGTTTGTTTGGGACTCGCCACTTAAATCTGCATTCTTTCAGCTAGATTTTATATTAAGAGAAACAATGAAAAATAATTCCCTAACATTACCATTAGGTGGCAGGACCAGCTCCAGTGTCCAATTTCCTTCTGGAGATGTTCAATTAATTTTACAAGGGTAAATAAATGAGTATCTGTAAAAAAGTCTTAGAATTACACTGTGAATCACTTTGACTGTGTCTACAGCCAGGGCATGAAAAAGCATAGTTTTTAACCGTTACAGCTAGCCCAGAAACGATTGCTCTTGACAGCAATGTCACAAGAGCTTCCGACTTTTGCGGTCTGACTGATGTAACCAGCAAGGTTTGTCAAAAACTGCATTCTCTAAAATGCTGAACTGTATCTCTAAAAAGAGCATGAAAAACAAATTTCAAAATGTTTTGATGAATTTGCTATGTAGAAGTATCAGTAGAAAATTTTTGAAGTGCCTTGTTTATACCTGTATGAAAGTCCTTCATCAACTAATACCACCAGCATTGTAACCTTCTAGAGCACCAGTTTCAGTGACAACTTCAGAGACTGGCAGATGGATCCAGGCAGAGTGTTAGCCTGTATTCCCTTTATTTATGGGGAAAACCAAGCCCTTCTCTAACGCTGTGTGGCAAGGCTGTATGTTAAATGTCGCTTATCCAGTGTAGGCAGAAGATTCTTGGTGAAGTGGCATGTCCCGTGCGGGAACTGGGGTTGTTTAGCCTGGAGAGGTGGAAGCTCAGGGGAGACCTTATCGCTCTCTACAACTACCTGAAAGGAGGTTATAGAGAGGTGGGAGTCGACCTGTTCTCACTAGTAACAAGAGATAGGACAAGAGGAAATAGCCTCAAGTTACACCAGGGTAGGTTGAAATTGAATATGAGGAAAAAGTTCTTCACAGAAAGGGTTGCCAAGCATTGGAACAGGCTGCCCAGGGAAGTGGTGAAGTTGCCTGGAGGTATTTAAAAGATGGGCAGATGTAGTGGTTAGGAACATGGTTTAGTGGTGGTTTTGGCAGTGTTAGGTTGATGGTTGGACTCAATGATCTTAAAGGTCCCTTCCAACCTAGACAATTCTATGATTCTATGAAAACCATCAACACAAGTGTCTCTTGTTGAGGCAAGGAAGCGTGCTTAACGGAGACCCCCTGAAAACTGTCAAAGAACTCAAATAAAACCACGGTAAGCCCTGGATCTGGAAGCCTGTCCCCACACGATGAACAATTCAAGGTGAGTTTCACATGAAGAGTGGAGGTCCTGGGGGTGTGAGAACCACCATCGCTAGAGGTGAAGGACCTACAAAATCGATCCTGTCAAGGAGACCAAGTCCACTATAAGCCAGTGCTGCAAATGCAGCCCTCGGCCATCCCCCGTTGGGTGCGGCGTGCTGGACAGCCATCCCGTGGCGGCTGACCAACGCTGGGCCGCCCCGTCCTGCCACACTCCCGCCAGGGCCCGGCTGTTCACCTCAGGAGATCACCGCGGTGCCCCACATCTGTCTGTCGCGGTGCGCGGAGCCGCCTTACCACTTCGCTGGGCTCGCCGTGCCGCCATGCCACCGCCTCAGACCCTCGGGGCTGGCGGGCCGCCCTTCCGCGGGCCGCCCTCGCCCTGCCCCGGCCCCGCCCGCCATTTCGTGTGGGAGCCGCCCCCACGCCCCCCCCGCAACCGCTGCGGAGGCGGCTCCGTCACCTCACACGACGGACACCTCCCCGCCCGCCCCCTGGCCAGCGCCCGGCCCTGACTCTCGCCCGGCCGGGTCCCCCGCCGCTCCCACCGAACCAACCCAACCCCACCCCAAACCCCTCCCCTGTCTGCAGCAAGTGGCAGCGGGAGAAGGGCGGCGGCGCCATCACGTGAGGGCCCTGCCTGGCGCTCGGCTCCCCGCGCAGCCCCGCCGCCGCCCACCCCCGGCCCCGGCCCCATCCCGACTCC